>OW240921.1:105327331-105544334 GCA_933207985.1 Pelobates cultripes | reverse complement strand
ACTGACTGCTATTCAATCTATAACAGTGAAAAAAGTTTTTTTTTTTAAATTCAAGCTATTGTGACACCAGATGTATTTGGTGGCACTGACTGGGGAAATGGGCACAGTATGCACTGTGAGCCTGACACAGAAGCTGGCAGCAGTGGCAGACAACTGACTACTATTCAATCTATAACAGTGAAAAAAGTTTTTTGTTTTTAAATCCAAGCTATTGTGACACCAGATGTAATTGGTGGCACTGACTGAGGAAATGGGCACTGTGAGCCTGACACAGAAGCTGGCAGCAGTGGCAGACAACTAAGTGCATTTACATTACATAGAAAAATAAAATAAAAAAAAAGCATACCCTTATCCCTAACCTAGCTATGCTTTTCCCTATCTTATGAACAGCAGCTACACTTTTCCCTCCTCTTAGTAAGCATGCAGCTTGAGAATGAATCTAAAATGGATGCTGTTCAGTAGGTGGGAGGGTCTGCTAGGGAGGCTGTGCTGCTAATTGGCTGGAGTGTGTCTGCTGACTGTGAGGTACAGGGTCAAAGTTTACTCAATGATGACGAATAGGGGGCGGGTCGAACCGCGCATATGTTCGCACGCCGTGGCGAACGCGAACATGCTATGTTCGCCAGGAACCGTTCGCCGGCGAACCGTTCGGTACATCACTAATAATCAGTTACAGTTAATTGCTCATTTCTCCAAAGATAATTTTTTGTCTTCTTCTTGTATGTGTCCGTCTGTCAATCTGACTCAGAAATACTATTCCTGTACATCCACACATGCATACACATGTCATTTGAAGTCATTTTTCCACTGATTAAAAGGAGCAAGATCTAAAATACGAAAAATATTTAATGTACTTTGTCCTCCACAGCCACCTATATTGACATAAACAAACAAAGATGCATTGTTCAATCACGGTATGTTTTGTAAAAGGGTGTAAAAAAATTGAGAAAATGTTTCTTTGTTTAGAGTGAGATCCACCTCCCTCTCTCACGCTTTGCTTTGAGTCACTGGTTGCTAACTTTTAATTAAATTGTGACACCTTGACAGCTTGCAAGCAGAAATCCATAGAATAATCAAGTAAACTTCACAAGGCTGTCAGGGCCCCTTTCAATTAGCTTCTATTAGGGATCATATGTAGTGCATTTCAATGTCCCCTATGTAATACAAATATTCATTGATGACCATACTGGGTAGCGGAAATAATTAAATCTTTGAATCTTTAAATAGATTTTTGAGCAGTTTTAATTGTGCATTATATTCTCCTTTGCTTTATGAAAAAAAAAAAGAAAACAAAATGCAATAGAAAAGAGCCCCAAAAAAGCACAAATACATTGGAGCACTTCATTTTCATGGCCATTAATTTTAGCCATTTGCTAAATGTGTTATGTGTTACAAGATATTTTTTTAATCATGCATGCAAGTTTAACAAGTGTCCCACACACTTAAAGGTTTACTGAATTAAGAATTATGGAGAAAGGGAAAGGTCAAACGGTCTATTTGGAAAACGGTCACAATGAGAATTTATTTCTAATGTGGATATTACATTTTAAAATGATTCTGCCAATTCCATTGTTACTGAATAAACAACTCAACTAAGTATTAGGATTGCATATCACCATCCTTTCATTGCTTAGCATAATACTCTTTTATCTCTTTTGTTTAACATAATTCTTCATACTTATATGCAAACACATAACACAATTGCAAAATATCATAAAGTTATAAGATCACGTGGATGACCATGGGCATTGTTATGCTCTGGGAAATGTTTTGCTGGAAAACCTTGGGTCCTGGCATTCACATGGATGTTACTTTGACACGTTCTACCAACCTAGAGATTTTTACAGACCAAATACACCCCTTCATGACAATGGTGTTCCTAAATTGTAGTGGCTTCTTTTAGCAAAGATAATGCACCCTGCCACACTGCAAAATTTGTTGAGGAATGGTTTGAGGATCAAGACAAAGAATTCAAGCAACATCAAGGACAGTATAATAAAGTAATAATAACTATGAAACAAAGTCTTAACTACTGACAGTTTATAGTAATTGCAAAAACGTAACAAAGCTTGATCATTACGGTGAAAAGGCAAACAGTCTCTGAAGAACCTCTGAAAGAATTTTCTTTCCTCCAGAACAACTATTTAGAAGGGTCCTTAGCTTGTTGATCCCGTCTGGGTAGGCGGTTTTAATCTCTAAAGAGAAAAGAAATGTATATGTAAGCAAAGAAAACACAAACGACCTTAATTAAAAAAATTCCCAAACCTGAGAAAATCCCACCACCATCACCAGGCACTACAAATAAACCTGTGGAGGGAGGTATGGGTGCTTTGCTAGGTGGTTATGCTCATCCATAGGACACTGAAAGTTTTCAGGTCATCGATTCCTGCAAACTCTATTTTGTCCCTCTGGGAGGCATAATCACCTAGCAAAACTAGTGGGTAGAATAGCATGCACCTGGGGGTGGTCCTAACGAACTGTTAACATTCAACTTCAGATAGTCTCCAGTAAAACATAATAAAAGTCTTAATGAAAGACCATTTTGCAGCTCTTAAGATAATAGGTAGAGGAAGGCCTCTCGCTGGTGCTTATGAAGCTGAAGCCTCTCTGATAGAATGACCCTTGAAAGTTGTCACATCAATACCCACTGCAGACATAGCAGACAGTATCCAACCCCTAATTGTGTTAAAAGCTGGCCAAAAAGGTTTCCTGGAAGTGATAAATAATTGCCTAAATTCTTGTCTGACTGGGGCAGGAAGATTCGAGTACTAGTTTAACAAAGTAACTAAACATAAACCTGGCTCAGCAGAATCCTGCACCAAATCCAGTTCTACAGGACCCGGGTGTTATGCTTGTAAAGAAAGTGGAAGTGGAACACAACTGCAGATTTAATTTGGGAGTATATCTTTAAAATAAATAATGTGCTAGCAATTCTTAGAAAGTTGAGTTTCCTTGTTAATTTATAATAAGACAATTAATAAAGTCCAAAATGAATAATTAGTAGTGCTATTGGAGTGAATTAATGTGCTGACATTCCAGAAAAGCAATGTTTAGTAGAGGGTTCCCAAAATTAGTTAGAGCAGTAATTAACAACCTTTTACTGAACTCAATTAAAATAAGTAGCAACTTCTGAAAATTAATGGTATAAGCAATTGGATACAAGTAACAGCTTTAGCAAGCAGCAAGTTGAAGGGGAACTGAAACAATATAACAGATTTGCAGGGATGATTAAATGTAGCTTCTTTTAAGTAATATAATTACTTGGAATGCTTAGCGAAGTCCAGGCACTTGAGAATGGTAAATGAACAGTCCGAGTCAATGGAGTAGAGAGATCAGCGTGGTGAGTTAGAATTTCGGAGTCAAATCGTTGGAAAGAGTAGCGAGGTATGTAGAGGAGTCTAGTTCGGTACACAGTAATCAAGAATATAGTCTGTAATGATCTGCAGACAAGAACGAAAATTGTCTAAGCATCTTGGGTGTGGTTCCCTTTTGAGGTGTAGAAGATAAGTGTCATTAACTAGGGACGGAGTCTGATGAGGGAAACCCGGAAATAACTAAGAGTAATCGGTTGCAAGTAAGACCTGACACCGGAAAAATATGGGAAGTATTCTGCTTCCCTTTAAGGGTGACATGAAATCCCCCTGGAGTTCGAGACAACCATGGTATGACAATATTTATCTGGGTTAATTCTAAGCTTCTAACTGCCAGAGCTAAAGCTTGAAGGGATGCCAATTTAATAGCCATGAATCTTAGGTCAATATGGCCATTGTCCAAAGAATTAAGGTAGTTTAATAAAAGATCCACATCCCAAGTGGAAGTGTATCTCGGAGTAAAAGGCCGGTAAACCGATAACCATTTTAGCAACCTGAGGAAAAGGGCATCTTGGGTCAGATTAGGGATTAGAAAATTGAATGTAGAACCATACGTCTTAATTGTAGTGATCGCTAACCCTGAATAATATTTGAGGGCAACAGCATCCACAATTTTAAACTGTACATTGCGAAACATCTGATCCATGGGATCAGCAGAAACACTGCTTCCTCTAATGGATAGCAGTATTGGATCAATTTTAGGAGCCATTAGTGCCTGAATGTCAGGGATACCAATATGGTTTCTAAGGAGGAGATCATCTTCTTTAACTAGCGGGGATATGAAATCTAGTTTGGCAAAATCCCTGACTTCTGACTGTTGCTTGATGGCCCATCTTGAATAAAACAATTTTGAAGGGAGCACTTTACCTAAAAGGCTTACCCTGGCGCTCTGAATGTTGTTCAACTTCCCTGGTTCAGTGGAGGCTGCAAAGTGAACCACCTCAGGTGATCCCTATCTGGAACATGACTGGTTTAGGGAGGATGAATGAGCAAACGCTCTTCAGAAGGATGGTGAGGTGACAGCACTCAAACTAGTCTTTTCCCTTTTGTGTGAAAATTGCTTAGAAACCTCAATGAGGGTAACATACGTTTAGCTTTTGGATGTACTGTCCCTTTAAATCATTGGCTACTCTAACGAGAGTGAGGGGAAGAAGGACCAAAAACATGTTAATCATCAGAACTTGAAGAAGATGAAATGCAACCCTTCTTTTTTCTTTTACAGGTGATTGATTTCTTATCCTCCTTAGAAGATTAAGAAGATAGGTCCCTGGCAAGAAGGGTTCTCTTATGAAGCCTTCTAACATTGATAGGGCTCTCTCTAGGAAAGACACATAAATGGAAGTGATCAGGGCTGCCACGAGCTGCACTGCTGTCCTGATCACCTGATTGACTGAAAACGCTGTTGCTGTACAAAAACACAGCACGAGCAGTTTTAGAGTGGCAAAGTGTTTCTCTGGTAGGTTGTAACACACCCACTAGGTTTGCTAGGTGGTTATGCCCCCCGGAGGGACAAATACCAGACTTCTCAGAATGAAGAATACAAATAAAAATATGTTGGAGAGAGGGAGAATCGGAATAGTCAGTATTGGTTGGGAGCAGAGTAGCATTTATATTTATGTTATTTATTTATATTTTCTAACTTCTCAGCTCTTCCCATATGTCTCATCCCCTTCTCCCAAGCTACACGATGTGTCTCATCCTCCTGTACCCACCCCATGTGTCTCTGGCACCCCCCAACTCCCATTTGTTGCATTACAACCCCCCACTCTCCCCAGCTCCTCCATTTTCTATGTAAAACCACTGTGCAAAGAGCAGCTCCTTTCATTTTTTTCAAATTCAACAGATACACATACATACACACACACACACACAACATATATTCTTTTTTACATGCTCACATATTTCTGTTATGCAATTGGTAGTTTACTTAGAACCTCAGCCCACATACTGTAGCACATTCTAGTTTAGTATTTGTTGAATGACAACAGTGTAATAAAGATTGTCAGTTATTTCAAAGTAGGTGTAAGAAAATAAAAGACTTGCGGTATGTGGGTTGCTCTTTCATTGGGCATTGTATTTATTCACAGTGCATTTTACAATGCTAATGATATTATTATATTTATTTAACCGTTGTTCCTTTCACTGTTAATATTTTATTCCATCTGTTACTTTTTTGGGTTGATTAACATGGTATTTCAGGCTACAAGGAACAAATGTTTATTGTTTTCTGTGCATAGTTCCATGGTATCCACTTTATTAATTTTGGATGGGAGACAAGTACTTCCTTTTTCCTTTCAAAAGATGAATTGTATTTCTATTATGTATGTGTTATACATTCATGTACTATTCAAGAAATGCATTGAGAAGTCTCAACCAGGGGTAAAACTATTCAGAGTTATATGGTGGTTTATGTGACATTTTTATTCAGATAAGCAGTACTTCCTAATTAGGCAACCTAACTGGGAGTACCAAAGAAAAAGGGTGAATGGGGTGGCAAAAGGGCATAACCCTATAATAAACGCAAAAGGAGAAATAAAGAAATGAAGGATTGATCGCCTCGTGGAAAAACGGGCTGATCACCTCCAAGCCACCTCGAAAATAATAAACAGCTTTATTGGGACAAACCTGATTAAAAATGAGAAAGAAAACACCTGTCAATAGGTGAATAACTAGAGCCTAATAGTTGCAGAATATGGCTAGTTTACACATTACTTTACTCTATTGTAAAAGAGTTTATTACATCACTTATATGTGCAATTTAGCTATACTCTGCATTGGGCTTAAAGTGCAGGATTTATGGCCTCTATATTTACATGTATTACTACTTAGTACTCTACTGTATAAGAGTCTGCTACATTATATACATGTGTAAACTAGCCATATTCTGCAACTATTAGGCTCTAGTTATTCACCTATTGACAGGTGTTTTCTTTCTCATTTTTAATCAGGTTTGTCTCAATAAAGCTGTTTATTATTTTCGAGACGTTATTTTGGGGTGGTCAGCCCGTTTTTCCACGAGGCGATCAATCCTTCATTTCTTTTCGACATTTTTATTCACACCAAGTCCAGAAGATGAAGTTTCTAGCATTGTAGAAAAGACTGACAAGTTTCTCGTCCACTTAGACTGGACCAGATCATGAGCAAAGCAGAGAGCCATACACAGGGGTCAGAAAGGACCTTAAAGTGACACTGAAGGCACTCAGACTACTTCAGCTCATTGAAGTTATCGAGGTGCATTGTCCCTTTTTCACCTAATACTGCAATGTTAAACATTGCAGTTCCAGGATTGTCATCTGTCATCAGGACAGCCTCTACAGGGCATCCTGAATTGAAACGGACCTTTGGTCTGGTATCTGATGCTGGACGTCCTCACTCTCTGCATGAGGACACAGAGCGTCAAATTTTTCCAAATTGATTCAATGCTTTCCTATGGGGAGGTCTTATGTGCATGCGGCATTTGCCACACATGCGCATTAGCTCCCGCTTGTTGCAGTCCATCAGAGGGGGCTGAGCGTCGGCCCAGCACCAAGGGACATCAACGCTTAGACCAGGTTAGTAAACAAAGGGTTTTTAACCCTTTATTTACCCAGGCATGGGGGCACAAGGGCGGGAGGAGGCAGGGGGAGCAATAGTGCCAGAAATGCAGCTTTGTATTCCTTATACTATAGTATCCCCTTTAACACTGATGGAAGGCGTTTACAGTGTATCCTGCAATGGACATTGTGAAAAAATTCAAACAAGTCTAACTATGTCTATAAGGCTGCTTAAAGCACCTATCTCAAAGAAAAACACTGTCTAGTCAGTCACACAAAAAAGCTCCAGCACAGTAAAATTCCCAATATTTTTTCTTTAAACTTCAACAGTGTTTAGAAACCTGTCTATGTAAATGAGATACATTGTTCTTGTTCTAAAATACATTTTAGTTGCTTAAATTCTTATTAGTAAGTTAAGACAAATTTCTCAGAACAACCCTGCCCCTGACCACAACTCCACTAACAATTTTTTTCTTTACCGACTTCAATAGGTTAATACTGCTTGTAGCGAGTTATTGCCTGTTTAAATATATACTTGATGCGTTCTGCTAGGGAGGGTTTTTCTATGTGTTTGAAAACATATTATTTAATACCTTGCTGCTATTTATCCTTACCATTATTTTTTCAAAATATAATTTTTAAAATGGCAGTCACAAATCCAGAGGGAATAAGATGCATGGAGGGGCAGGTGGGAATAAGATATATGGAGGGGCCCCAGGGCAATTGTCGCCCAATTGTTTCTAGTTATGCCTCTGCTTTTAATAACTTTTTTTTATTGGACTAACATAATTTTGGAATGACCTTTCGTCATAGCATTAGACCTGAGAAAAGGAGGTTCTCCGAAAGCTTGTCATTCCAAAATTCTGTTAGTCCAATAATAGAGGCATTACAAGATACTGATTTCATCTGTTATTATATATATATATTACAGTCTGTGAGTAAAGAAGAACTATTGGGGGTCAGAATACTTTAGGCTGTGCTGTAACTTTCCGTCTGCTCAAATTTGCTGAATCAGCCATTAATTAAATTGATTAAATATACCATCTTTATGTTTAAGTGGTGTTTTATTTTCTCACTGTGTTGGGTCAGCATCTGCAGGCTATTTTAGCTATAAGAGGACAAACAATTCAAATCAAAATGTATCACATGTATACAGAGAGTAGGGAGAAACCATGATGCATTTATTAGGTATCCCTGCGCAGCAAGTTATATGCCTAATTGCAATTTTGAATTCTGCTAGTAATGCATCCCATGTGCATAAAGTCAACAAAAAGGCAAACAAAATCTCTATGACTGTAAAATGACAGACATTCTGCTGTCACGTTCTCTCCTTGTCAAAACATGATATATTTTTTCTGTGTACAGCTTTCTTCCAAAGGCAAATCCATCGTTCTTTTAATACCATAAAATTGTGTTAGCTCGCACATCTCCTCTTATAAATGTATATGTGAAGGTTAAATTGCTTGTTTTAAATTCAAGTCGTCATACTATTCTCCTTGGAATTGTATGTAAATAGTTTAAACGTGACCTTGATATGTGCTGTCATATGTAAGGTATGTGCACCTCATTTCTTTAGCTTGTTCGCTCATAGATTTGCTTTTATAAAAAGGAGACCATTTATTGAATACTTAGTTATAAATGTCAAACAAGTTAAGCCTTGGCTAATTTCTTTATATTAATAACTACTCTTTACTTTAACTAATTTAAGTAATGTGCAACTGCTTTCCTACATTTCTACATTTACATTTGCGAAAATAGCACATTAGTTTTGAAATATTTAAACACATACACATATATGCAGACACACACATACATCTACACAAACAAACACTCACACACAGATACACAAATTTCTGTTCCTCAATTGGCAACTGATGCGTTGTTTCGTCACAGTGCTTGGTAACAATAATACAGAAATAAATAGATCAGTCTAATGGACGTAAGAAACAGCTTAGACTTTGATTTATGGATTTCTATATTTGTTTAATTTTGCATAGCAACGTGACGTCATGATGGGTGTTGTCATGCACAATGTCAGCACGCATCACGCAATCACCGTGTCATGTCAGTAGATGCGGCAAGATGGCAACCAGACGTCAGGAGGACCTCAAACTTTCACTTTTGGCAGAGGGCAGTGGCTATGGATTCTTTAATTGTTTGTATCTTCTACTTAAATGGGTGAGTGCTTTGTATGGAGGAGGAACATGCTGCATTGTGGAAGGGATTACCCTGAAATGTTTGCCTATAATGTCCTTCAAATAAACTGTGGTAGCACTAGTGTTTGGTTCACAAAGTCGCACAGCCTTTATGTCTTTACTTTACTTGTGGATGCTTATACCCTGCTTGAGCAACAGTGGGAGGCTCTATGCTGCACAGTGGTCAGCATTCATTTAGTCTTTTTAATTTTTCTGGCATTATTACTAGTTCCTCATATGGTTTTTCATTTGAGGAAATATAAGCTAAAAAACCTACAAAACTAAAAAAGGAAGTGTTGGGCCAGAAATTCTTCCCTGGGGACAAGGCTGGCGCAACCGTTAGGCAAGCTAGGCATTTGCCTAGGGCGCCAGCGTGCTGGGGGCGCCCACCGGGATATTTCCCGCAGGGCTGCCCCTGTCTTGGGCCGCAGCATTGGGCGAGCTCTTGAGCTGCCTCAGTGCCGGACAGATCCTCCAGACGCCCGAAGGTGTGGGCGCCCAGAGGATCCATCTGGCCACCTTAGAGTATTCCCAAAGTTGTCCTTCAGTAGGAGATACCTGCTTACCTTGATGGTAGGTGCCTGTTCTACCGAGAAATGCCGGTGACCGGAGGAGTCAGAAGAAAGCAGGCGGCGAGGGAGGCTCTTCTTGCAGCTTCCCACTCCTCCCTCGTGTGCCCTCTATGATCTTAGGAGCTGGAATGTGACATCATTTCAGCCCCAGCATACTAAACAGCACGCTGGAGGAGTGAGGAGCTGCCCTACACTGGACCCTAGGGAGGTAGGGAGGCTGGATGGTTCTCAAAAAAATTGTTTGACTCTGTGTGTCAGTGCGTGTGTGAGTGTTTGACTGTCAGTGAGTCTGTGTGTGTGTGTGTGTTTGTCAGTGAGTGTCTGTCTGTGTGTGTGTCTGTCAGTAAGTGAGTGTATATATGTCAGTGAGTGTCTGCCTGTGTGTGTGTGTGTGTGTCTGTCAGTGAGTGAGTGTATATCTGTCAGTAAGTGTCTGTTTGTGTGTGTGTATGAGCCCAGGAGAAAGGACTGATACACAACACATGGTCCCAAGTCATATCTCCAAATTTATTGGCTTCAATCACAGTTTATATAAAAAACTAAGAATAATTACTTAGCATTACTTCATTTTACACAGTCAGCAATTCAGCAAATATTTAAATAAAATAAATAAATAGAATCAGATTTAAAATGGCTAGTGCTTATGAAATAGCAGCTGACATTTAAATGGATGCCGATTCTAAAATCATACCTAACAGGAAGGGAATTTTAGATTCTGGAGAAAAAACAAGTGAAGCATGGGAATAATGTTCATGATAAAAGATGATAAAAGATGATAGCCTTTAAATAGGAAACAAGAGGCCTCTGGAGTGTGCAATATTAAAAGTCAACTGCCAATTTCCTCTTCTCGTTTTTAAAGTTTATTACATTTATAGAAACTTGATCGTGTTTAAAATTAAGTATGCTGTTTTTTTAGGAAATTTCACTTTTACATCTAGTTGAGCAGTCATGTTGATTCCGTCTGTAGTTATCGGACTGCTGCGCTTTCACATAGAGCAATCACAGCAGCAGTTGTTAAGTTGAGCAGCAGTTTGTCGGGATAACAGTAGACTCTGACCCAACACAGCTCCTGAGCCAGATAAAAATGTAAAACTTCCTCCCCCAAAAAATCAATATATAACTCTATGTTTCATTGCTAAATCATTATGTATTACAAAATGTAATAAACGTTTTAAAAACGAGAAGTGAAAAAAATTGACATCAAATCAATGAATTCATAAAAAAGTTGCATAATAAGTTGAATAACAAAATGGCAAAGTATTAGGTGATAGTCGTACAAAAGAAATAATTTGCAAGAGTCCAATAAAGTGTGGCCACAATTGTACTGAAGATAGGTGCGACAGTACATATAACATTTCAAAAAAGATTCCCTACATGCTGCATCACCCCTCCTTTCTGTTGCTTAATCAGAGAGTATATGATATATGCAAGGTCTGTCTGGAAAGTATCCATGTGATATGAAAAATAGAGACATTTAAGATATGCAATACAAGAAACATTGTACAGAGGGCAATGACGCCTCAGTCCCCATCAAAATAGGCACCTTGGGACCTTGGGACCTCACACAGTTCTCCCAGCGTCTCTTCCAATGTTCAAAAATCACTCTGCAAAATTCTTTGTTGGATTCACCATCAGCTGCTTTGTTGTATTTATTTGTAATCTCATCGATGGTCTGAAAGGTGATTTTCAAACGTGATTTTAGTTTTAGTTTTGTTTTGTTTTTTACTTGGTTCACTGATTAACCCCTTAAAGACACATGACGGAAATATTCCGTCATGATTCCCTTTTATTCCAGAAGTTGTGTCCTTAAGGGATTAAAGATTCATGGAAATTTAGATCAGTTACTCTCAGAATTAAATCGAAATTTTACAAGACCAAATACTTAACTCAATAAACTGTTAAATTAATACTTAAAGTCATATTCTCTTGAATAACATAAAACAATTCTCAGTGTCATATTGTCAAAAGAACAAAATAATAACTGTACACTTGTACACAACAAGAAATTTGGCTCTGCAGAACAATTTTTCAGGAAAATATTACTTTTTTTTCAGGTTCCCTGAATTCTGCCTATATGTCAGTTCAGATAAGCAGAATATCAGTACTGCAAAAGGAATATATACAATGCTCTTTTAAGGAATAGTGACACCAATCTTGGAGCTAAAAACCCAGAGCTGCTAAAATAATTACCCAAGTGTCATGTCACAAAAAACCCTTTATACATACGTAAAATCAGGAAAAAACTAGGTGATAGAGTACAACGGCAAAAATGCTTCACAATATTGTGGCTGGATAGAACCTATACAGTTAAAACATAAAATACGTTCATAGTGTAAAACTGTATGGAAACTTAGTTATAGGTAGTTAACTTGGAAAACTCACACATGTTCGAGCCCTTAAGGTTGGCTCTGAACTCTGTATGTATTTTAATAATCTCAGGTTGATGTAAAGTGCAGTGCTGTTGACCCCAGGTCCCAGGTAATATTTCTTTTAAGTTTTTAGAGACCAGGAACCAGGGGTAAAGGTAAAAATTACGTTTTATTAAACATCAAAAGGAAAACAATAAAACTGAGATGAGGTAGTAGCACAACGTGTTTCGACCACTCAAGGGGTCTTCCTCAGGTGAATCTACCTCCGAAGGTGATTATGCCTGTTTATATATGTCTCTAATTTTCCTTATTTGGTTGCAGATGATACACTTAATCTTTGCCCATAAAAGGTTCATTTCCGGGTATGTTCCGCCTCTCCCACTATGGCGATCTTCATATGTCCACAACCACAGCCCCTCATGACCTCCCCAACATGGCTGCTTTCTTTCTCTACATGTTGTCGTTATCACCAGGCGTCTCCTGCTTGCTTCTAATGCATCCGGCCGGGTCTTTGAAATATGGCAGCAAGTTCACTTCCTGTGGAATGTGACCACATCATTCTGTTTCCGTTCGTCATTACACAAGTAGTGATGTCGCGAACATAAAATTTTTGGTTCGCGAACACGAACGGACGGGCGAACCGGGCGAACCGCCATAGACTTCAATAGGCAGACGGATTTTAAAACCCACAGGGACTCTTTCTGGCCACAATAGTGATTGAAAAGTTGTTTCAAGGGGACTAACACCTGGACTGTGGCATGCCGGAGGGGGATCCATGGCAAAACTCCCATGGAAAATTACATAGTTGATGCAGAGGGTATATACATTCCTACATACATTCTCTGAGGGTGGACCCCGAAGGGCTGTGGCGATGCATAGGACTTAAAAAGCACCGCATGTCCTCCATCAACAACACATCTGTAAAGCATCCTGTCCTTGCCGGCGTGGTCATGGGAGGAGGAGGATGACTTTCACCTCTTCCCCTGTTAGATTCCTGTTGTGCTGTGACATCACCCTTATATGCTGTATAAAGCATACTTTTTAATTGATTTTGGAACTGCTGCATCCTTTCCGACTTGCCGTAATTCGGTAACATTTCAGGCACTTTCTGCTTATACCGGGGGTCTAGTAGCGTGGACACCCAGTACAGGTCGTTCTCCTTCAGCCTTTTTATACGAGGGTCCCTCAACAGGCACGACAGCATGAAAGACCCCATTTGCACAAGGTTGGATGCCGAGCTACTGATGTCCTGTTCCTCGTCCTCAGTGATCTCACAGAAGGTATGTTCTTCCCCCCAGCCACGTACAACACCACGGGTACCAGATAGGTGACAACGAGCACCCTGGGATGCCTGTTGTGGTTGGTCTTCCTCATCCTCCTCAAAGCCACATTCCTCCTCTGACTCCTCTTCCTCACAATCCTCTTCCAGCATTGCCGCAGGTCCAGCAATCGATGCTGATAAGGCTGTTTGGTAACCGCAACTCTTCCTCTTCCTCTTCACGCTCATCTACGGCCTGATCCAGCACTCTTCGCAGGGCACGCTCCAGGAAGAAAACAAATGGTATGATGTTGCTGATGGTGCCTTCGGTGCGACTGACTAGGTTTGTCACCTCCTCAAAAGGACGCATGAGCCTACAGGCATTTCGCATGAGCGTCCAGTAACATGGCAAAAAAATTCCCAGCTCCGCAGAGGCTGTCTTAGCACTCTGGTCATACAAATACTCGTTAGCGGCTTTTTCTTGTTGGAGCAAGTGGTCGAACATTAGGAGTGTTGAATTCCAACGTGTCGGGCTGTCGCAAATCAAACGCCTCACTGTCATGTTTTTTCGCCACTGGATATCTGAAAAGTGCGCCATGGACGTGTAGGAACGCCTGAAATGGCCACACACCTTCCTGGCCTGCTTTAGGACATCCTGTAAGCCTGGGTACTTATGCACAAAGCGTTGTACGATCAGATTACACACATGTGCCATGCACGGCACATGTGTCAACTTGCCCAAATGCAATGCCGCCAACAAATTTCTTCCGTTGTCACAAACCACTTTGCCGATCTCCAGTTGGTGCGGAGTCAGCCACTGATCCACCTGTGCATTCAGGGCAGACAGGAGTGCTGGTCCGGTGTGACTCTCTGCTTTCAGGCAAGTCAACCCCAAGACAGCGTGACACTGCTGTATCTGGGATGTGGAATAGTACCTGGGGAGCTGGGGGGGTGCCGGTGATGTGGAGCAAGACGCAGTAGCAGAAGAGGACTCAGCCGAGGAGGTTATGGAAGAGGATGGAGTAGGAGGAATAGAGGAGGTGGCAGCAGGCCTGCCTGCAAGTTGTGGCGGTGTCACCAACTCCTCTGCAGAGCCACGCATTCCATGCTTGGCAGCCGTCAGCAGGTTTACCCAATGCGCAGTGTAGGTGATATACCTGCCCTGACCATGCTTTGCAGACCAGGTATCAGTGGTCAGATGGACCCTTGCCCCAACACTGTGTGCCAGACATGCCATTACTTCCTTTTGCACAATCGAGTACAGGTTGGGGATTGCCTTTTGTGCAAAGAAATTTCGGCCGGGTACCTTCCACTGCGGTGTCCCAATAGCTACAAATTTTTTGAACGCCTCAGACTCCACCAGCTTGTATGGTAAAAGCTGGCGGGCTAAGAGTTCAGTCAAGCCAGCTGTCAGACGCCGGGCAAGGGGGTGACTTTGTGACATTGGCTTCTTACGCTAAAACATGTCCTTGACAGACACCTGACTGTGGGCAGATGAGCAGGAAATGCTCAAGGCGAGAGACGGAGGGGTGGATGGTTGAGTGGGGGCAAGGAGGACAGCAGTGGTTAACGTGGCTGAAGATGCTGGAGCAGGAGGAGGATGGCGGCTTTGAGTTTGTGTGCTGCTTGTACTCATGTGTTGATCCCATAGGCGTTTGTGATGTGCGATCATGTGCCTTCGCAAAGCAGTTGTACCTAGGTGGGTGTTGGACTTCCCACGACTCAGTTTCTTTTGGCACAGGTTGCAAATGGCATTGCTATTGTCAGGTTATTATCCCTTAATAACCTTTCAAATATTTTCCCAGCCACAGAAGTTAAGCTCACAGGTCTATAATTTCCTGGCAAGGATTTTGAACCCCTTTTGAATATAGGAACCATATCTGCCTTCCTCCAATCCTCCGGAACACTTCCTGAAAGAAAGAATCTTGAAAGATTAAAAACAGAAGTTCACTTATTTCTACACTTAGTCCCGTAAGTACTCGTGGATGGATACCTTCAGGCCCTGGAGCTTTGTTTATATTAACTTTCTTTAGTTGCTGCAGCACCTTGTCTTGAGTTAACCAATTACAATTATTCTGCAAGTTTTTAGTAGCAATCATTTGCACATCTATTGCCATGGGTTCTTCCTTAATATATACGGAGAAGAAATAGTTATTTAAAATTCCTGCCTTTTCCTGGTCTTCATTAACTAACTCCCCCATTTCAGTTTTTAGTGTACCTACACTTTCATTTTTGTTTTTTTTTAGAATTTATATATTTAAAAAATGCTTTGGGGTTGGTTTTGCTCTCTTTAGCTATCATTTTTTCATTTTGAAGTTTAGCAAATCTAATTGCCTTTTTGCACGCATTATTTGCTTCCTTATATCTTTTATAAGATGCATCTGATTTGTCCAATTTAAATGCTTTAAATGCCCTTTTCTTATTTTTAATCTCTTGTTTTAGTTCTCTGCTAAGCCACATTTTTTTTAAATTTGTTTCTTTTATATTTGTTTCCCAAATGTTTCAACACGCTATAATTTTCTAACCCCTTTTTTGTATTTCTAATATGTTCGCTAATGTGTGCCTTTAGCGATCTTGAGGTTCTGCCTACGTATTGTAATCCACGGGTACATTTTAATAGACATATAAAAAAATTTGACTCACATGAGATCAGGGACCGAATGTAATAAGATTTCTTTGTTATTGTAGATATAAAATGTTCTTCCTTCTTTTTTTTTACAATTTTTGATTGTTTGCAAGCATTGCACACTCCACAATGGTAAAATACTTTCTTGGACTTATCCCATTTATTTTTATTTTAAAAAGGATTATAAATCGTAATTGGCACATTTTAAAACAAGAACACGAAATAAAGGAATATGTCGGGGAAAAAAAACTACATTTATTTTTAGGTGAGAGATAGATAATCTTTGGTAAAATGCACTCCTGTAAGTCTTGCTTGTTGATAGACATGTGCACATCACCAGAAAATCTTGGTAGAGATTGGTGGGTCTGTATTTCTACAGCTTGGTGTTTTGATTTTTCCCAGTTTTTTTGCTGTCAGTTTTTTATTTATTTTTCATTTTACTACAGAGTTTTGTTTTACTGATTTTATTTACTGAAAAATGAACACAGAACAGTTAAGAAAAAAAATATTGAAATGTATGTTGAAATAGTAAATGTAAATGTTCTTTGTTCTTACCTTGTTTTTTTAAGCCTTGCTGGCTTGTTTTAAGTTGCTCTCATGAAACAGAATTTTTTCATTATTTAAAGTATTGAACTATATATCAAACAAAAAATGTCTAAAAGGGACACTCCACTGCCCAATACAACATTTTAAAAAAATATCCATATATACACCCAAAGAAAACCTGCAGGTAACTATTAACTGAGCTAAACATCCTGGAAGTAAACATGACCTGTTGCTGATTAACAGACCGGAGGATGTGACAAGGTTATATTTTGAAATGTGCTAATTTCTACTGAAATCTGTACTTTATATAAAACGAAAAAAAAAAAGAGGACAAACTCTTCACACATAAAGCATTTTTTCAGCAAGCTGTGGTTCTTTGTATGCTTGGAGTGTCCTTTTAATTAGTTTTTAAACAAAATGTGGAAAACCTTGCATAAGCAAAGAGTAGAAAAGGACAGATCTTTTTTTTTGCATCGTTATTTTGAAATAAACTAATCTTTCTGTCTATGTGAAACATTGTTTAAATCCCTCGCTATACATTGTACGAATAAAAACATGAATATGCCCACTGGAGACATATGAATACAAGAACAAAATGCCGTGCTTTGCTTATCTCAGCTAATAACCCATGGAATTTGTAGAAATGCAGAAAACAGCTAGTTCCTTTTCAATATGTCCCTATACACTTACATATTAGTCCCAATTCTATACGTGCTTCTGAAAAACACATTCTATTAAAAATATGTTGAATGCTAAATTCTATTCTTTACATATCTTTCAGAACAAAAATTTTCAAATTATTAGTTTGGATTAGGATATCAAAGCAGAATGATGAGTTCTTACCAGCCCCAGGGGGCTATGATCAATGTACAATCGTATCAGATCCTGATGTCTAACTGGAGAGAAGGAGGTCTATGAGACATTTATGAAGTGTAATGGTCTACAGACAGTGTTTCCTGTTTTGTATTGTGAACACTCTATGGTTGTAGGCAGTGCCCATAAGAGCAGTTGAAGCAGTGCCCCAACAGTTTTTGTGCTGGAAAAGTTATATTGGAGATAGTCTAAGATTTTTCTTCTTTCATATGAGCTTTACTTATACAATAGATTTCAGTACTGATGTACCTACTCTCCCGATTGGTGATTGTTTGCATGGGCTTTCATGAGGACAACTAGTCATGTCAAAAAAGGGATGGATTTGCACTTGCTTAAATTCTTTTAAGAACACATCTTAGGGACCACCCATTAAGTTAATCAGCACAATGAGCCAACTGCTCATGACTTAAGGCATGCTATTGGTCTCTTAATTCAGGGACCATCATTTATTGGCTCACACTAATGGTTTTGGGGAAGGGGGGGCTCCCATGCTCACATGAGAGATAAGCAAGAGACCATCGTGGAAACAGCTGCAGTAGCTCTTATTTCCTGATTAAGCAGGGGTATTTATTACAATATTAAATTAATACACTGTGTATAAAGCTGGGGAAGCCAAGAGATTACTTGGGAAGGGAGAGAATATGGCAGACGTTTCTGGCAGGCAGCACTGTTCCTATTATTAATAGTTTTAAAAACTCCCACCTCACATTTCAAAATGTAGGCTCAGCTGCCCAGTTCCCAGTGGCCCTGTAAATGAGACAAGAGACACTTATGATGTGGAGAGTTAAAAGTATTGAACCTCAGTACTGTAGGACTGGGGGTGTTACTATGAGGAGAGGACTGAGCTAATTTCATAGTTTCAATCTGTAATGATTTTTGCTTCTGCTATATCTGCTACTTTCAGACTTCATTATTATATGATCAGCTTCCATCAGTATCCTGCTGCTTAAAGCCTGTCCACACTGTGTTCAGAGTGCTGGCTATGCACTCATTTCTTATTATTTTAATAACTTTCTAGCTGTAATTAATTTTACTGTGCTCTGATTATTATATAGTGAAACTAATGAGCTAGAATGTTATTGTGATCAGAGCAGAGCCAGCTCACATCACACAGTGTTCATATGGTTAAAGTAGCAAAATACTAACACTGGTTATTGTCCCTGTGTAACGGCACCCTCAGCATAAAACCGCCGTTTAGTAGATATCCCCCTTCCAGATATACAGGCAGCTACTGTAGACACCAATCCACCGAACCGGAGAAGCATATGAATGCCATAAACAGCCAAACCGGAACCATACGAATGCTGTAAACAGCCGAATAGGAAAAACCATCCGAATAGGTTTACACTCCTAGCAGTCGAACTGGTACAGCATACAATAAATCCCCCCCAAGGACGAGACAAGGCTCCATTTTGAGGTTCAAGCAGGAACACACAGAGCTGTGGGTTTATTGTTCTTATGTACACATTCTTACACATTAGTACCACCCACATGGTTTTGGAAAACAACCAATAAACATGTACAATACACTCAGACACTCCCACACAAAATCCTCCCCTCTGCCTGTGATGCAATTACCTTACACAATGGGTAATGTAATTATCACCGGCAGAGAAATAAATTTTTTCCACATTATTCATAACTTTAAAAGTATGCATCACATTCACATTTTCAGAATCAGCATACACCAAATACAAACATATGTCAAAATCATCCAAATTGGTCCAGTGGTTCAAAAGATAGATCATATTCCTTTGTGACCAAAGGAAGCATGGCTTTTCTGCCCAAAACCAGTTCCACAGAATCTTCTATCCTGGAGATAATTGGGAAGTAATCCAATTATCGCCAAGGACAGAGGCAAAACTACACATGGCAGTAAAAAGACAGTAAAATACAATAAAATACACAAGGTTACATTTATTACATAAAATACAGACATGCAACATATCCCCAGATAGCTTAGGTCTGAGCACACATTATTACTGAATGGCACTCAGACCACACACATACAGTTCAATTGCCATGGAGCCAAAGTCTTTCCCATAGTCTTTCATTATACGAATGGTCTCCATGGCATAGCTATCTGGGGTATCACCGCTCAAACAGGGCAAGCACCGAATGACCCGGCTTTCATGTCTTCGCAGGGGAAAATCAAGCGTTTCAACATGGAGCCATAGTCTAAAGGCAGCAGGCGGGCAACCAGGCTCCTCCAATGCACAGTGGCGAGATTGGTCTCGTCACACCCTGTAGTTCTTAATATGATCAATCTGCAGTGGTAACAGTGAGTCAAGAGTAGCTTTCATAACAGCAGCATCGATTACTAGACTTGGGCATTCATATTCAGATGAATGTATTTTAGGATGAAAATTGGCATTGTCAACCATGTATCTGAATTTTGAATAACAAATGGGGAGAAAAATGAATGAATGAACACACGAGCACCTAACTAAATTCTTCCATGTGCCATTTTTTTGTTCATTCAAAATGCATGTTCGGCATTTTGCATTACACTGTCTGTAATTCAAAAGGCTGAACGCTTCATCCGAATTTACGCATTACTCATTCTTTCTTTGAGCCATTTGTTATTTCTGCTCACTCCCATCATAACTAACAAATTAGCACCATGCTATGCCACGAGTAGGGGCAGAAGGGAGGTTATAAGCTTTTTAGTAGATAGCTCCCTAATACTTGTGCAAGATGCAGCCGCTGCATGTTGCGGCCATGCCCAGATTGCTGCAAGATGCAGATACAGCCACGGCACGGATCTGAATTTCATTCCCTGGCCAAGTGGGCTATCCAAAATGAAAATAATGCACAAATTCCGAATGAGGCAATGGATGAAATTCGGTTCGGATGAAAAAGTTTTTTTTTGTCTGAATGTATTCGGACAAAATGAAAATTTCTCCCATGCCCAAGTCTATCAATTACTAGAAAGCTAAAGTAGTCATAGCAGGATCACTACTGAAAATCAGAAAAAGGGGATCTAGAGGGCTAGAAAGCTAGAGTTAGTTTGTGAAATTATACAGAGACATTGTACTATGTGTTTGTATTGCAGCTATGGGCATCCATCACAGTGACATTGACTGTATGGGATAGTTATGGGCATCTCCTTTTTGTGTCCATCGCTGTGTATTGTATCTCTGTATTGCACTCAGCTTTGTCTATTGTATGAGTATCTCTGTATTGTATCCAGCTTTGTACATGTTATATGTTTCTTTATGTTATGTGTATTGTACTAGTATGTCTTTATTTTATGTGGTTCTCTGTATTGCATGGGGATCTCTGTATTGTACCTACATGTATTCTATGGATATATCTATATATATATATACCTATATTGTTCTCAGTTCTGTGTATTTGATAGGATTTATTATTTTTATTTTATAGGTATCTCTGTAGTGTACTTTGTGTTCAGTAATGTATGAATATTTTCTGTATTATTCCTAGCTCTGAGGATTGTATGATATATCAGTGTTGTGGGTGGACTACCATTTGGAATTTAATTCACAAGGACAGATGCCACAGTTAAGAAGATGGTGATTGCAGAGCTATGGGATAAAGTCAGCTCTTAAGGGAGGAGTCTGGTGGCACACAGTGATAAAACGTCACCAGCCACAACTGGTTGTAGGGGCATTGGAGTAATTTAATATCAGTGTGGTCTGGAGGGCCTTTAGAACACTTCAGAGAACTTCCAACACTTATTATACCTCATCAAGGACATAGGAGGGAATAATGGTTAGGTAAAGGTTAACGGGTTCTTAAGGAAAGAAGATGGATAACTAGATGCTGGCTAGTTAGGAAGGAAAGTTGCTAGATAAGAAGAATAATTATCTATCAAGGAAAGGAAGTAGGGAATGTGACTGGCTCAGGACGAAGAAACTCTAGTGGTTTAAGATAGAATAGCTACTTGGTTGTCTGAAAACTTTTATTTTCTTAAATTTGGATTATCGCAGTTAAATCATGTGTTAAAAGCCTGTTCCCTAAAAGGTATCCAAGCAAGCACAATGGGGTATGATCCTTATTCAACAGCTAAAGATATGTGATTCACCTCCTGTGCTAGCCTTGGCGATTTAGCGGTAAATGGAGAGAGTTCTATCACTTGTGAAGTGATTTATAAATAAGTTGTAATAAAACCATTACTTTTCTTTGCAAGATTTTTCTTTCCTCAATTCTTTATATACGTGGGCTAAATTTGAGTCAGACATTTAGCTCCTAAAACAGTCTTACCTCCTCTACAATTCTAATACCAGAAACATTAATTTGTTTAAAATGATTTCAAATGAGTATACAACAATGGACATTGACATTAAATAGCATATCAACACACAGTCTATACCTATAACAATGCACAATACCCTTGTTAGTGTTACCTTCTAAATGTATGGAAAAGAATACCAATCTGATTCTATATGTATCCAGTCCCTAAGGGAAATCTTTGCTACATTTATGTTGGCCCATTTAATATGGCAGGACATGTCACAGTGACGTGTGTGATTTCTGCTGATGAATAGCCAGATTGCTCTGCCAGAGCTTGTTTTTTTTCTTGCCTGTAGCTTGGAGGTGGTTTTGTGTCTTTGACTAGTCCTCTCTTCAGGCAAAAGCCAGGAAGTGAGCAAAAAAGTTTTTGACTGTACCCATGGCCATGCCACTCACTGGTAATGAGGGTAAAAGTCACAGACCTATAACCCAGTATCCATGGCAACAGAATTGCTCAGTGCATTGTGTTACAATTAAATACATTTAAAAATATTTAAAAATATGTTCTTAGATATTTTATTTCGATGTACAGTAAAAAATATACAATAGCCCAATATTGATGTATATAAAGAATATTTGGTGCCTAAGTTCACAAAACACTTAATGCATTTGCCCATTAAATTGGATGTGCAAAATACGACACAGAACCTATTTCATTGAAAAACAAGTACATTAAATATGTATAATATATAAACCACTCTTGGTTTGATACTATTCAAACTTAAATCTAACATTTGTTCCATGTTACACTTGCAATATGTGGAAAAGATATATCATATGCGTTTGTGCTTTTGTGCTGGAAAAAGATCAAGCATTTCATATGCTTCGGATTAGCATACGTAGACATTACAGAAATGACATTGCTTGTAGCTAGTCAGTCTGTAATCATCAAGAAGTAATTGATCATTGTGGTCATCAAGTTAAGTTTTGCTTCTGTTTATGAAGGCTGCTGAAGTGGGGTGTCCGCATTCCTTGCTGAATGCTGGTTTCTGTTTTTGTTTGTTAATTTTTCTGCTTGTCCACATCAACTCTTGGTTTTGCCTACATTGCTTTCTCAAATGTCTATGCGATTCCTTCTCCTGACCCTTAAACACAAAAAGGTGTTTACGTTTTTTATTTAATTGGTTGATTTTAAATTTTGTCCTGTATTCCATGTGTCTTTAAATTTGATTATTAAGAACATTATATGAAATCATGTTCCATGTCTGATGTTTGATGTTGTTCAAATGCTATGTACAAATGTTTTGAAGAACACAGTGCTTCCTACCTTCTATGATTCACAGTGCACAAATTATTATTGATATAAGCTATATTGTCTGACTGGTGTGCACTTAGTATGCAATAAGCAGTTAGGGATTGGGATTTGTCTGTAAATAAACATTATGGTCACAACAGGCAATGTTCATGGATGCTGTGATCCTGAATTTGGATCTTTCTCTGCCATCTGACAGCCATAATTTAACAGGGTAAAATAGCAGACAGACAGGGGGAAAAATTAAGCCATGCTTTACGTTCATGAGAAGTGCCATCAGCATAAACAGTACATGGTATTTTTAATTTTTTTATTTACAAACCATTTGATGTGAGGGTGCAGAAACCTTTGCTTATTTTTTTCCTGCCAGTCTGCTATTTCACACTGTAACTATCACTGTCAAATGGCAATGCTATGATTAATTTTAACTTGGCTACATATAAACTGGATGTTTGCAATTATAAGCTGCCTCAGTGTGAACTATGTGGACATGTCTGCTTCCTTTTTGTCCGTGCACATCAATTTCCCTGCTTGGTTGAATTTTCAAACCACTGACTGATCACATATACCATAGGATAAGAATGAAATAACTAGTACATTTATCTAGCCTTGCTCAACTGCCAGGGGCTTTGCTAAGGGGCTTGAAATGGGCTGAAGCCCCAAGTGATCTTCAAATGAGCCAGGTCTAAGTTTGTCATCTTTTCAAATTTAGCTACCTAGTTCTCTGAACTTAGTCTAGGGACAAAAGATGAAATTACTCAAAAAGCAAAATCCATCAAATTATCATGATTAAAGCAAAAACGATATACAGTACTGTACAGTATCTGTGATACTGCCATGGGCTATTAAAGGCAGCATGAAGAACAAATATTGTATGAAAACTGTTGGAAATCTCTGCACCTCTGCATGCTCCTCTAAATGGCAAGACTGACATTGTTTATATTGCAGCAATGGTGAATCTATGGATGCACAACGGGTATCCATAGACCTCTCAACTGGCATGTAAACATGAGGTTGGTTATGTTGCAGGTGCACTGGGGATGACGCTACTGTAAAGTGACACAGGCGGGTGGAGTGTCTGAGAATACTGGCAGTATAAGAAATAAAAATAATGATTCCCTGGTGTGCCTGGTGCAGACCATAATAATCTCTCCTTTGCCGTTTAAGCACTCAGTACTTCAGTGCATTCAATGAGATTCCCAGCCTGTGTTCTGAATTCCTTATTGAGCACCAGACCAGGAGGACCGATTAATATGGTCTGCATCAAAACTGACCTAAATAATTTTTCTAATATGACTACTTTGGGCTATATTTTCTAAATCACTTTGATTTCCTGCCAACTCTCTCTTTAGTAGACAACCATGTAGATGGCTTGTCATCTCAATCTCTCATCTTATTACAAGATGTAGTGCATATACACCATTGAGGAATGCTCAACAAACCTATATAACAGTAACAGACTAAGGTCTGGGGCTTGTGGGCTACAATATATCCTAGCCTAACACCACTCACTCATCCTACTGCTTACATCTAGCCCCGATTTCTTCTTTCTTGACTTCCAACTTTTCTGTTTTCTGTCCTTCAGCTTCTAGCTCCCATCAGGATCCATTTTACCCTTGGTCACTTGGGGAAAAAAAAAAGTAATTTTTCTGATATTTTCTATATCTGTGTAGAGAATGTCTCCAGTAAAGAATAAATTGTGTTTTGTTGCATTCAATCACTCACACTTAATCCTACTACTTTTTTTTTTGTAAATCTGATTTTTATTTGTTCATGCTGATATATACAACCTCGAGATTCGCAGATCTCTGAAGAAATAGGAAGTTCTAAAACAATTATGTGGTGTATTCAAGAACTAGTATCAGGTGACGCATACAGTTATCTGGGCTCGCAGGCCCACCATATTGACGGGCACACATGTCCCTTGTGGTATCTCCTTTTTTGAGTGTGATTTTTATGTTTACTTTATATATAAAAACTGAACAGTAAGTCTTGCAAGTTTCTTTAACCATAATGATTTCAATAAACATAAACTTATAACATTTGTACATTGGGAAGGTTTCAAGATGTATGCGAGCTTAGTAGACCGTAGGCTCTAGTTCTTGTTAGTCTCGTAAATCCTGCGAACCTCAGGGAGTCATTGTGAAAACATATGTTGCCTAGGTTGTGTCTCCCATCTATCGCATTCCATTTTAATAATGTTCTAGACCTTGGGTAGTGATATTCCCTGTTCTATAAGTTCCTCCTGGGTTGAGATGGGTTGATGTTCTAAGTCTGTCTGTGTAATTTGTCTTGTTTCGTGGTTAATCCTACTACTTGACTTTACCTGATATTGCAATGTGAATGATATCCCTTTTATAAGTCACTCTATGTAACAATCACAGCCTTCCTATAATATTTGTAAATTTAAAATCTGAAAAACCTTTAAAAAAGTGATTTAAAAAACCCTACATTCTGTATAATTAAATATGAGGAAAAATGACTTGCATGTTTTTTTAAAACAGCTGCACCAATTAAAAAAAATATCTTGATAAAAAAATTTGTTTTTGTAATCTTTGTGGACTGAAGTAGAGAAGGAACTTCCACTTCTCGATTTTTTGCACAACTCGAATGATAGCTAAAGGTTAGTATGAGTTGTTCGTGTTTTTCTCTAAGACAGCATCTAGATACTTTGTTATTAGCATCATATGACAGCAAATACAATGCTGTTGATTTAACCGCCACCTGTGTAGGTGCCATATGACATACAGATAACAAGCAGATACTTGCGCACACATGATCTTACCTGTAGTATCATTGAACAACTTGCATTCCACCATATTGAAATGTATCAGAGCTAAAGGAACACTCTAGGGTCAAAAGGATATATATTTATTTTTAACTTTAGCATATCCCCTTACTGGTTAAAATTAAGGGTCACCCTTTATAATTTTAAACAAAAAGTAAAAAAAACCAACAAAAAAAACACCTTCACTTAGAAAAGTAGGAAAAAAATAAAAAATTAATTTAATTTATTAAGGTCGTCTATAACAAGCTCCTGTAGTGGCTGTATGTCTGATAGTCAGTTGAGGCATGCTCTCAAACAAATACACATTGCTAATTACAGTGTTCAAGAAAAGAGAAATCATCCATGCACCAAAGCAACTGTAGTAAAATCTAGTAGTTGTGATGATGAGAGTGTGTTCTATACATTACTTACCTTGGTTGCATTTAATACTCCAAGAAGTGCTCCAATAATGTTCACTGGGAGGAAAAAATGAGTAACTGACCCTTGAAGTATCATAACCACTATAGCCCTCCTGGTAGGAGCACCCTGATGCCATTCCCTGGCAATAGGGCAAACCATTTTGCAATGGTTTGACATTTTTCTTGGGTTCCCGTCTGGCACACAGGGTTAGTTCCTGCTCGCTGTGACAACATCCATCTTCTGCAGAGCTGCAGAATGTGGATGCAAATAGGACGATGCACAGCATAGACCTCTTGTTGGCTGGCTAAAGATGCCCCGATGATGAAGACTAGGATACATGGATAAATAAATTAGATAATATACTAGGCCATCCCTGCTTCACATAGTGACCTTTTTCTGTTTGTTGTAGTTTTTTTGTTTTCTCTTTGTTTCTTCTTTCCTTCGTTCTCCTCCTATCGAGGGGAAGCAAAAGACCAGATGAAGGGAGGAGAAGAGAAGAAAAAAAAAATAACCCTAATCCAGGCAGATAAATAAACAGAATAACAAAATATTGAAACCATACAGGATATAAGAGGCTCTTGCTATCGCCAATATCTCCAATACCAATATTTTGTTATTCTGTTTATTTATCTGCCCGGATTAGGGTTATTTTTTTTTCTTCTCTTCTCCTCCCTTCATCTGGTCTTTTGCTTCCCCTCGATAGGAGGAGAACGAAGGAACTTTACCAGATGAGTAAAGTGGATAGACAAAAAAAAACTTATACCAAGAATTAACATAGAGATAGGGGGGGACCCGGGTGGGAGGGAACAGTAAGACTAATAGACCTTCAAGATATATTGATCATGACATTGCACCAAGTCCATACTACATAAGTTATACTAAACGCATGCAGGGCAGGTACAAGTCTGAAATAAAAAAAATAAAAAAAGATGCCCCAATGATGCTGCTGAAGCCAGAGTCACACCTCCTGCTGCAAAGGGTTTAAACTCAATATGTACACTGATTCATAGCAAAATGCCGCACATATAGACTCTGAAGTGGTCATGGTGCTTGGAGTAGCCCTTTAAATAAAGGAAATGTTAAATCTGGTAGGTCCTAGAATGTTCTGTGTGCGAATCAATTAATGGGATTAGTGGCACACTGAGTTAGGTGCACTGTCATAACATTGATGTTGATCTAAATCTTTTTGACTGCTGTTGTTTCTTTAATAGCTGCTAGTAAAATATTCTAGTAAATGGATACTTTGTCAGCATTATGTGTGGAATCTCCAGTTATCCCTAAAGCCCTTGAGTGTACACATTCCCCATGTAGGATGCAATGTCAGAGAAAAATACACTGATATTAGAATGTATCCCAAAGGAATCTCAGCACTTTGTAAAAGCTTGGACTTTACAGTTCTATTTAAACACAAGTTCAGCAAACTCACAACAATGTACATTACAATGATGTTTTATGAAATGTATTCTCTAGAGAGGGGTTCATGGAGTTTAGAGACTTAGTCAGCGACAGTTTGTGGTTTTTGAAATTCTGAGATCTTCTGATTAAAGATGAAATAAGGTGAAACTATTTTAAACATTTAAAAAATTAAATAGTGAAGAAAAGTAACAATTCTCTTTTTCTTGCTGGGCAACTGAAACAGGATACTCAAAGAGGCCAATAAAAAGCCACAGAGTCAAGTTATAAGGTTATTTATTGAGTGTAAATTATCTAGAATTTAAAATGAATGTCTAGTTTTAGGCCAAATTGGCAGATTGGCAAACATGCTACAATTTGGCTGTTGTCTATTGACCTTTTATAACCTGAATTTTGAAATTCTCTTTGAATTCACTGAGAATTCTTGATTATTGACACTTTATTGAAATGCCATATTAGGCTATTAAGCTAAGCTGAGGTGAAATAGCTAAGCACTAATTAATAGAGGGCTTTACAGTTCAGGTATAAGCTATAAAGTGTTGATTGCATAGAAATGTCTTATCTCATGTATAGACAGGTTTACGTACTGGTTCATAAATGCTGACTTTTTCTCAGAAAATGTAAACATTGCTGTATTAAGAAACAGTAAAGTGTACATATGTTCAAGAACATGTTTCTAGCCACTGTTAGTCTTGCAACCACTAGAGGCACCTACTCCTTGAGTTCTTCGAAAAAAATTTTCACATTTGCTGTCATCATGCCTAGACAATCAATCTAAGAAATCAGGGTGGCCATAGCAGCAATAACTTCCTCCTGGAACTAATCGCTTTCCTTCTCAGCCTTGATGCACACGGGTCCTAAATATTGTGTTGTTGGTATATCCTTTTACAACTTAATTTAGAATTTATTTGGCTCCTTGTGCACAAAAATCTGTACAAATGTTTTGTACTCTGGGAGGTGCAAATGTCTGTTACGCACCTTATAGTCCTTTATGTGTATTCCTATTAGTCACCTCACAATAGCAAGCTAAACTTATAGTTGAGCGGAGGATATTAACCTCAAAAAATCATCTGGTTTGCCTTTAGACGCCTATGTCCCCACCACAATGTTGTCGCTTGTACCATTACAAAGGCAGAAGGAACACATAAGATACTTAGAAGTTTTCTACCGAGGGAAATACCTCCCCTGTATCTTCTCAATATCATTATAATTATAAAACAATTGAAAACCTATCAAAAGGCTGGGAACATTTATTGATTTCTCTACTCGTAAGGTATTGTCTGATTAAAAGTATTTTAATGTCAAATCTCATGTATCATCTTCAAATGCTCCCAATTCTAATATCTTCTAAGGATCTTAAACGGTTACACTTTTAATTCTCAAATTTTTGGGTTAATTCAAAGAAACCTAGAATCACATTATACTGTCTCCAGTAGCCATGATTCAACATAGGTGTATACATTACCTGCTTCTTAAGCAAGGATGCCATACCCACCATGTCTTCTACATCAATTTTGTATCTCCAAGGTCACACACTTAGCAAAGGCCCACGAAGAAAGTAGAACAGTACCATAGTGCTCACAAACATCATGTTCATTAGTCACCACTATACTATGTAGATATATATATACACCCGCTGGTACACATACTCCCAGGGGATCCTCCAGGCAGGTGGAGAAACAGAATTTAGTAAATTTTCTAAGTTTAGCACATACAGGATTTTCTTTATCTTCAGCATTTAAGCTTTTTGAAGAGGAAACATCCAAAGTATTTTTTTCAGAGGATTCAACCTGACATTTTCCCTGAGGAAATCATTCTACGAGCAAGAATTCATAGGTTGAATATCACCAAGACTCATGGTTCTTGCTTTGTATATTGATGACTTGGTTATTAAGCTAGAAGAATGAATGGGGCAATGTAATGTTGATGGGTCAACAATCATAACTCTCACATAGCTTAAAAGGTGAAAACAGATACCATGATTTGCAATCACAGTGGTAAAATAAATCATTAAAGGGACACTATAGTGTCAGTAAAACAAATCGATTTTCCTGACACTATAGTACCCTGAGGGTGCCCCCACACTCAGGGTCCCCTTCCCGTGGCGCTGAAGGTTAAAACCCCTTCAGTAGCTCACCTAATTCCAGCACCGGGCTCCCTTACCTCTCCTCCCCCCGCCGACGTCAGCATCCTCGTCCGACATCACAGGAGCCGCGCTGCCGCACACTGCCACGCTCGCATTCAAAGTGTCCTTAGGAAAGCATTTTTCAATGCTTTCCTGCGGATGCTGTGCGTGATTGAGGCACAATATGCCTCAATCATTGCAGATGCGCCTCTAGTGGCTGTCCAGAAGACAGCCACTAGAGGCTGGCTTAACCCCAAATGTAAACATAACAGTTTCTCTGAAACTGCTATGTTTACATCAAGAAGGGTTGACCCTAGAGGGACCTGGCACCCAGACCACTTCATTGAGCTGAAGTGGTCTGGGTGACTATAGTGTCCCTTTAAAACATTCACAATACTCATATGTATAGCAAAAATGGCAAACACAGCATAATATTCTGATTATATAGGTGTTTATTTCTTCTCCAATACTTCTATACAAGTGGAGGGAGCACAAATAGAAATGCTATCATGCACTACGTCAAGGATGTACCTACCCTCCTGGAAGCCTTTAATGTTATAACTATAGATATTGCATTACAATTTAAGCAAGTACCATATTTTTATAAATTGCCTGCATTATCCAATATCATAATTTGCATCACTGTTGGTCAAAAGTGTCTTCATCAGGAAGGATTTTGTCTGCCATTGGGTCAGTGAATGCCATTAAGCTTTCAGCTCACCATTTATTTGACAGCTCACAGCCACCATTAGTGACAGATAACTAGTATCCTAACTGTACCTTAAAAACCTGCATATGATGCTAATCGAAATATAAAAATGCTTGTTTTTTTTTTTTAATAGCACAAACCATAACAGATAGATAAATAGATAGAGGATAGATAGATAGATAGATAGATAGATAGAGGATAGATGGATAGATAGATAGATAGATAGATAGATAGATAAAAATTAAACGGAATTCTACTGCTATCAACTGTCTTGAGAGGCATGACTAGGATTGTAAAAGCAAAATAAAATCATGATGGCTTTCTTTTATGCGGCACATAAGTTACATCAAGTTAAGATTTCTTTATATTATTTTGTTATGAATATTTCATGAATGTTAAAATGTATTTTCCTCTGTTGGATTGTTTTTAATGTACTTATATCGACTATAATGTTCTATCAGTAATATATGTTGCTGAGTCTTCTATGGCAATGCTTGAATTGAGAAATAAGAAAAATAAAACGTGCTAATCAGAAAAAAACCTCTTTTTGTATTTTTCTTAGTTTTTAACCCTAATTTCTTTTAATGGTTATACAATCTGAAATATTTCTAAGACGTTCAGAAGACCATGATCATGATTTTAAAAGCTGTTGAAGAAAGCCTAAAACCATAACGGATAGATAGACAGACAGACAGACAGATAGATAGATAGATAGAAAAAACTAATTCAGTCCACAAATTGAAAATATGAATCTAAGCTGATTAGTACAGAAAATGTTCCTATACATGAGGGTACAATTAGTAACCCCATTCCAGTACAGTAGATCAGTTAACTAAAAATCTAAATCAAAATACAACAATCAAGTACAGCAGTCATAAAATCCAAATATTGGCCGTAATCACTGTATTACCTTTAAATGTTGTAGCTTAAGCAGTAGTGAAGAGCCCAAATGTTTTCGTTAAAAAGTAATTTTCAAAGGGCTTAGTATTTCTCAGGTATACAATAGTCAGTAGCATGCCTCCCACGTTTCACTGTTTAGGAAGGACAGTCCCTATTTTGGACCCCAATCCCGCTGTCCCTCCTATCTATCCTAATGTCCCTCTATTCTAAGCTCCGTATTGTTGGTTTGTTTGAGTGTATAACAGAGCTCCATGACAATAATGCTCACAGTAATGTGTTTTTAACTACAATAAATGTGTCTAGAAATCAGTCTGTGTAAATAAGATACATTGTTCTTGTTCTAAATTACATTTGTGTTGTATAAATTGTTATTAGTAAGTAAACTAAAAATTCTCAGAACAGCCCGCCCCTGCCACATCCCTACACACACCCCTATGATTAAAGTGTCCCTCTTTGTCCATTTGATATAATGGAGGTATGCACTAAACTATGGCAATTAAAAAACTAATTGGAAAGCAGGACCAAAGGTCCTAGACTGGGAAAAACTTTTACTATTCAGTTGTATTCCCAGCCTGACTATATTTGCCTGACTTTTTAAATTTGTTTTACGCTTCCCCGCAATTCATTGTTTAGTGAATAAACTGTCAGAAAAATCAATTCATGAACTGTTATAATAATTTAATCCATCAGTTCATAACGCTTACAAATGCCTATAATCCATTTTGCTAGGATACAGTTATTTGAACAGTCCATAATATGCATAATAATGCTTCCATAATATGCAAAATATATAAATTTAAACATTAGTAAAATCTTAAAGGGACACTACAGCACTCAGATCACTTCAGCTCATTGAAGTAGTCTGGGTGCAGTGGCACTGTCATCTTAACCTTGCAGTGTTACTTATTGCAGTTACTGAGAAACCAAACTGCAAGCATAGCCAATTTAGAGAATATTTCAAGTTTGGTTTTTATTTTGACCTTAAATTTGAAATCCACTTTGAATTTACTTTAAATTCTAATTTTAATGAATAACCTTGTAAGTAATGCCTACGGCATTATTAAAACAATTTAAATGTAATGGCATAGAGAATTTGGTTAAATAGATGCAACATACAAAAAAATCTTTTTGATTTTATGAAAATATGTTGCAAAATTAAATGGAATTCTACAGCTATCAGCTGTCTTGAGAGGCATGACTAGGATTATAAAAGCAAAATAATATCATGGTGGCTTTCTTTTATGCGACACATAAGTTACATCAAGTGAAGATTTCTTTATATTATTTTGTTATGAATATTTCATGACTGTTAACATTTATTTTCCTCTGTTGGATTGTTTTTGATGTACTTATAACCACTATATTGTTCTATCAGTAATATATGTTGCTGAGTCTTCTATGGCAATGCTTGAATTGAGAAATAAGAAAAATAAAAATAAAACGTGCCAATCAGAAAAATAACTTTTTTTATTTCTCTCCGTTTTTAACCTTCATTTCTTTTAATGGTTATACAATATGAAATGTTTCTAAGACGTTCAGAAGACCATGATCATGATTTTAAAAGCTGTTGAAGAAAGCCTAAAATGTATTTATAATAAAATAAAATATTTTATAGATGTTTAATTGTTCATTAAAGAAACACTCTAAAGATAACAATACATGATTAAAGTGTTCTTGTTAATGTCTAGATTATTAAAATAAATGTAAACATCACTATAGTTTCATAAAAATAAAAACATAATCAGGGCTATTACTAAAGCATGAATTCAAAGTAAATTTCAAACTTAAGTTCAGAGTAGCTAAAATTAAAACATTGCAATTTTTCTTTCTCTTCCCCGCTGTCCTACGTGTCACGCGTGCCTTTCTTCCATCTATGACTGGATGTCCTTCCCCTTTCTGAAACTCAATCTCTCTAAAGCTGACCTTGTCTTTCCTCCTCCTAATACTGATCCTCCTCTTTCACTTTCCCTTCAAATTAGTGTTGTCCACATACGTCTATCTTTGTAAACGTGCTGTCTTGGCGTCATACTTGATTCTGGCCTCACCTTTGAGCCTCACATCCAGTATGTTGCCAAATCCTGTAGATTTCATCTTAAAAACATAGCCCGCATCCACCCCTTTCTTACGCAAGATGCTACCAAGGAGCTTGTCCATGCTCTAGTAATTTCCCGCATGGATTATTGTAATCCTCTCCTAATTGGTCTTCCCAAAAGCCGTATTGCCCCACTACAGTCTGTAATGAATGCTGCCGCCAGACTGATTTTTCTCTCAAGTCTGTCCTCTCACACCTCACCCCTCTGTCAGTCCTTACATTGGCTTCTTGTATCCTATAGGAGTCAATTCAAAGTACTAAGCGATACCTACAAAGCACTGAACAATTCTAGCCCCTCTTATTTCTCTTCTCAGATCCATAGGTATGCCCCTTCTTGGTCTCTCCGCTCTGCCCGTGACCTTCTCCTGTCTGCTACTTGCACCCATACGGCCAACTCACACTTATAGGCCTTCTCTTGGGTGGCTCACTTCCTATGGAATAGCCTGCCTTCCAGGTAAAACAACAGTAAAAAGGCTGTGCCACAGGAAGGATAAAATAAATTAAATAGATAAAAAGTCCAACTTAAGTGTCCTTGCGAATAGTCTTTATAACAAAAAGTGCAGTGGTGAAGTCTTCATAAACTGTATTGGTTTCACTTATATAGAAGACAAAAAAGAGAGAGAGGGACGACCAGTAGTGTAGTATTGTATAATTCCAATGGTGACGTATTAAGAAATAATAGATGAGAACTCACATTTGATAGAGCTTATGTCCAGCTCAAGGGTAAAAGCGCATACAGCGGTATGATCCTCGCTTGTAGGATATGTCGTGGGTATCTTTCCGTCAGTGGTGTCCAACTAAATGAGGAGCAGACCGACTGCTCTTGTTGGTTATTCCATTCCATTTGATAAAATCTGTTGACGAAACGCGTTATGGATATTTTATACTGTGTATTTTAATATTAAAAGTAATTTTTGGTCATTTATTTGTTCCAACTATTCCTTTTTTTTAGTTTTATATACACATTACTCTTCCTTTTTTTACCTGGCTTTTTATTATCTTTTTAGTATATTTTTTAGTATTTTATATACTATTATATACCAACACCTACTTTGGAAGTCTCCTGTATTCCAAGAAATCCAGAGGTGGGGATTAATCCACCTATGCTGATACACAAGAGCAGTCGGTCTGCTCCTCATTTACTTGGTAAAAATGTAAGCTGTAAGCTCCACTTATTCATGACACTATTAGGTTAGACCAGCGGTTCCCAAATTGTGTGCCGTGGCACACTGGGGCGCCGCTAGATATTTTCCCGGTGCTATGATCATAGCACAGAAAATCTTGCCTCCCTCCCCCCTGCTGGCTCTGTAGGACCAGAGGGGAGATCTCCCTCTCGGGCTTGCTAGCAGTGTAATGTTGGCAGCCATCAGGGGAGGGTGAGAGAGAGGACCCGGGAGAGCTTAAACTTGCAGCTCCGCCGGTTTCTCCTCTTGTGAGCTCGGATCGTTGCCGCGGTTACCACAGCAATGCTCCAAATCTCGTGAGAGTGTACTGCAAGAGACTGCAAGAGTTCACTGTTACCACATGGACCACCAGGGCTTCCCCACCGGACCACCAGGGATTGCAGGAAATGTCTCCTCTCCCAGGCAAAGGTAAGCAGGAAGGGGGGATATTTAAAATAATAATTTTTCATTAAAATTTTTTATATATATATATATATATATATATTCATTTGCCCGTCTACCGCCATAGAGACACAGTGTGTGTAACTCCCCCATACATACACACTGCCTGGCCATACACACAATTACCCCATACACACAAACTGCCCCTCCATACACACACTGACCCTCCATACACACACACATACTGCTTCCCATACACACAATTACCCCACATACACACACACTGCCTCTCCATACACACACACACACTGCCCTTCTATGAACACACACACTTTACCCATCACACGCACTGTACCCCTCATACACTGTATCCTTCACGCGCACACTGTACCCCTCGTGCACACACTGTAACCCTCATCCAACATGCCCCTCTACACACACTGTATCCCTTGTGCACAAACTGCCCTTCATACACACACACTACATCCTTCACACACACACACACTACATCCTTCACAAACACAATGCACCCCGCATACACTCACTCTCATTGCAACCTCATTGCAACCTTCACACACACACACCCCTCACACTCACACTCCATCACACACTGTTTTGCTGTTGATTCAAAAGAAGGCAAAAAAACAGTCTGAAGCGCTTCCAATTTTGCAACAAACCATGAAATAATTCCTTCTTGACCTCAAAATAGCAGTCAGATGTCTGCTTGGATCAAGCAGCTATTACACCACTAATTAGAAATTATATCCCTGTATGCTATGTTTTTGCAAGTATTTATCCACTTGCAGTTTAAACATCTGTATAGACTGACAAAACCACCCCTTCAGGCAAAGAATTCCATATCCTTATTGCTCTTACTGTAAAAAAACTTTTCTTTGCCTTAGATGAAATCTCATTTCTTCCAGCCTAAATGTGTGACCTCATGTCCTATGTATAGCCCTGTTTATGAATAGATTTCCAGATAATGGTTTGTACTGGCCCCGAATATAATTGGCCAACAGAACCCTGAGGGACACCACTTTTGTACAGCTTAAAAATTTACCATTAATGACAACTCATTGTACTCTATCCTTAAGCCAGTGTTCCACCCAAGAACAATAATATTCATCCAGACCAATTTCTTTTAGTTTGAAGACTAAATCCAAGTAGATCACATCCACTGCAACACCCTGATCTATACTTCTACTTACTTCTTCGTAGAATGCAATTAGGTTAGTTTGACATGACCTATGTTTCATAAAACCATGCTGATTAATGCTAATAACAGTTCTTCCCAATGAATTCCTTAATATTATCCCTTAATAGAAGTTCAAATAATTTCCCAGTCACAGAAGTTAAGCTCACAGGTCTACAATTTCCAGGCAAGGATTTTGAACCCTTTTTAAATATAGGAACAACATCTGCCTTCCTCCAATCCTCCAGTACAATACCTGAAACAAACGAATCTTGAAAAATTAAATACAGGTGTTCATTTCCCCACTTAGCTCCTTAAGTACTCGTGGGTGGATACTGTCAAGCCCCGGAGCTTTATATACATTATTTTTCGTTAATAGCTGTAGCACCTTGTCTCAAGTTATCCAATCACAAGTTATCTGCAAGTTTGTTGCAGCAATCATTTGCTTATCTCTTGTCATAGGATCCTCATTAATATATACTGAAGAAAAACAGTTATTTAAAATGTTTGCCTTTTCCTGGTCTTCATTAACTAACAGACCCATCTATATTTTCAGTGTACCTACACTTTAATTTTTTGTTTTTTTAGAATTGATGTACTTGAAAAAAAATTTGGAGTTGGTTTTGCATTCTTTGGCTATCAATTTCTCATTTTCTAGTTTAGCCACTTTAATTGCCTTTTTGCAATTATTATTGGCTTCCTTATATCTTATATAGAATGCCTCTGATTTGTCCGATTTAAATGCCCTTTTCTAATTTTTAATCTCTTGTTTTACTTCTCTACTAAGCCACATTGGTTTTAATTAGTTTCTTTTATATTTATTACCCAATGGTACATACTGAGAAATGTACCTTTCTAATATTTGTTTGAATACTTTCCATTTTTCCTCAGTGTTTTTATCACTAAGGAGTTTATGCCAGTCGATATGTTGTAGAGATGCCCTAATCTTATTAAACTTAAAATAATTAATAATTAAAAATTATACATTTTGCTTTTGCTTTTTTGAGTTTATTTCAAAAGTTACCATACTGTGATCACTATTTCCCAAATGCTCCCCTACTTGAATGTAGGTTAAAAGATCAACATTGTTTGTTATAATGAGATCCAGACAAGCATCCTTTCTAATTGGTGCTTGTACCAGTTGTGACATAAAGGTGTCATTTAACACATTCAAAAACCGGATTCCCCTTGCTGAAGTACTAGTCCCTCTATCCCAATTTATGTCCGTGTAATTAAAATCTCCAATAATTAACGTGTTATCCCGATTTGCAGCTTTCCCAATTTGCTCTAACAGCAGTTCTTCTTCATTAATATTTACATTTGGTGGTTTATAACATATCCCAACCAATAACTGATATCCCTTTGTTTTCCTCAAGCAGATATCTACCCATAAAGCTTCCACATTTTTCTCTTCACACTCCACATGCCTAAGATTTGACTTTAACTCATGGCTGACATACAAACATACCCCACCACCCTTCTTGTTTTTCCTATCCTTCCTAAATAACGTGTACCCATTTATGTTAACTGCTCAGTCATGTGTCTCATCCCACCATGTTTCTGTTATGCCTATTATATCATATTGTTTAGTGTATGCTATTGCCTCTAGTTCCCCCATTTTGTTATATAGGCTCCTTGCATTAGAATATTGATAACTATTTGTCCCTAAATAGAAATCAAAATATGAAATTGCTGTTTTGTACATATTTCATGTGCCAGCCATACATCCTATGTTTCAAATCAGAATCCAGAACATATATTAAATTCCCTGATGGTTTGCCAGCATTATGGTTGTAAGAACATTATGAGAAGTGTAGTCCACAACATCTGGAGTGCTGAAGGCTGCCTATCCCCATATTGGATCAGTAACATTTTCTGCATGTTGGCCAGTATTTCAGGAGACTGATCGATTCAAATTTCCAAATTTAAATGTCTTGTTTTTACTAGTAATGCAGCTGAAAGAAAACATTATTGACTCAAGATCAGGCTTTACTTGTGTAATTTGTATTGATTATGCATTCTCAAACTCAGTAGGTTGAGTGTAAAAGGTTAAGGACAAACAAATTGTGGCATCAGAGGATAGAGATTATCAACGGCAGTACTGGTGATAGTAAGTGATGTGTGATATTAACCTGTTTTGTTCAAAGTCAACATTGATATACGTGTGCATTGATATTGATATTTTGGCCATAGTTTACAGATGTATTATTTTGTAATATTATTTACTTCAATTGATTACCAGGAATTGTTTGTATACTTTAATTGACATTCCTTCCAAATGTCATAAGCTCAGAAGAGGGCTTTGTAGACTTTCACCCAGCCTCCACTCCTTCAAAAAATCTTTGAAAACTCACTTCTTCATTAAAGCGTATCAATTAAACTGTCAGCAGGTTTCTCATACTCCACCCCATGACTCCATTCCTGCAACTGCCAAAAATGACCTACTAAGTACTCAATAAACCCTTCTCTAACAAACTATTTAATTCCCCTACTTTAACCCTTTGTGTCACTATACCCCACTCCCTCTAGCATGTAAGCTCATCGAGCAGGGTCCTCAACCCCCTCTGTTCCTGTACGTCAGTGGTCTGATCTCAATTATGTGTCTGTTAGTCCACCCATTGTACAGCGCTACGGAATTTGTTGGTGCTATATAAATAATAATATAATAATAATAATAATAATAACAATAATAATTTCTGCTTATGCACAAATGTATTTTCTAGTTTTTGGAGTATTTGTTGAAAAATGTTTTCATCAGATCATTTTGGCTATTAATTTTGATAAGGCAAAATTTATTAAGTAATGTGTTGACTCCCTAACACAGGGTTAGGCAACATTTGGCACTCCAGATGTTCTGGACTTCATATCCCATAATGCTCTTATAGCCATAATGCTGGCAAATGCATCAGGGGAAATTTAGTCCACAACATCTGGAGCGCAGGAGGATGCTTAACCCTGATCTAATGTTTGGTATAGGACCCGTTTTTGCAGATTCAATAATGGCACAAGTGTTTTCCAAAGTATTTTTTCACTTAAATTAATCATAGTAATTTATTCATTAAAAAATCAGTTTTCCAAAAGGAAACTTAATGCCATTGGATGCAATTGCATGTTCCCTGACAGATATACATAAATGTCCTGTTAGAATTACCAAACAAAATAATTTTTTGTTGGGGAATTACTGTTAATTTACTTTGACTGGTGTGTCCATGACAAAGACATAATGTAAATATTGTGTAATCATATATGTTTTCTTAGTTCCATTCATTAATTTATCAGATTTTCATTTATTAAACAATTACAAATTATGTTTATGACTTAATAATTACATAGCGTCAGTTCATAACTCTTAATCTTTTCTGAATATACTAAATACTCAGTATAATATTACATGCATTGTCAGAAAGATAAGTTACATATTTGCACACACATGATTTGACAGAGAGTTGGATTTTTTTATGTGATGCATTTGTATTGTAAAACTACTAAAGGCGTTCGTTATGTGTTCATTTCCAATACTAACCCTAATTTTAATTTATATCGCTATGATATGTGCAGGAATTTTCTCAGCAAGCTGAAGTGCTATCTATAGATTTGACGTGTTCCTTTAAATAAATTTTCTTGTTTCATCTGTCAAATACATGATACACAATACCATTTATATCAAAAGGTACACAAATCATTTCAAGACTTGTCAACACAATCCCTGATCAATCCCTCCGTTTACCATATGTTTGCGTACTTAGGTTTTTATTCTAATAAGAGCATACAGTTGTATTGCAAAAGTATACAAAATGTTTGGTGGTGGTGGTGGGGGGGGGCTAGCAGCATTCCGGAGCAGACACCATAGCACACAGCTCTGAGCTCCAAACCCAAAATCTTGCCTTTTCCCTGTGATACTAACAAAATTCCAGGGTGCAATTATCAATGTCACACTTAGGAACCCATGCAGAATCTGTGCGAAAACCCAGTGCCGAGGACTTTGGGCCTACCACGTGGGATTCCTGCCGCTACCCTGCAACAACTCCTGGAAAAGTGACGGCTTTGACACAGAATCACTCTACTAACCTACTGGGCACAACTGGGCAGAAATTAGCTGCAAGTTGCAAAAAAACTACTCCAGCTACAGCTGGAAACACCTAAGACATTGGCCAGATGCTGGCTTCAACTTCTAGAGCCTGCAGGATCACACCTTGAAAGCTAGAATCCACAACCTGTGGATTCTCTGCTGAACTAAACTTGATAAAAATGGAGGTGCAGGCTGTCTCACCTGCCTCAGCATGATGTTCTTGTCCTCTGTGTTACCTGCAAACAATTTTCGTATGCCGGTTTGTACCGAATCTCTGCAGCCTCTCTATCATCAATCAATGTTAAAAGGGACCTTATTCTCTGCTGCCAGATCTTTGCGGATGAGCAGAGGCTCCTACAGGCCCTGTGAGATAAAACACAGCTCCTTTTTGTGTTGCATACCCTCGCCTTCTACTGGGACCTGAGCAAGGCCACTTTGATGTGGAGAAAATCTATGTGTCCCATCACACAAGCCCTGCAAACAGTTGGACTCAGCTACCTGTGGATCGCAGTCATTAAAGAAGGGAAAACTTACAAAGCATCTGGGCCATCGGAGGGTCCACATATCTTGCAGGCATTGGGCCTGTCTGAGCGCACTCATCTCTAACCACAATTCATGCCTGTAATGTCTCCTAAATTTCCCTGTTTATTCCTTGGGGAGATTGAGACTCTGTGACAAAATCACTTATAGCACAGACTCCTTTCCCAGCCTACCCTCATTCTTAAATTTCTTTAGTTTTGAACTGCTGACTTCAGCCTAGGTTGTTTTTTTATGTTTTTTAATACTCTCAACCTGCCGTGACATTTTAATTGACACACTGCTGACAGATGCAACAGACATACGCACTTTCACTCACAAAGCAAATTCGCCTTCTGTAGACATACGCTGTTAGTTATACTTACCTCCCCTCCCATTACCCAATAGATTAGGGGCATACATTTTCTACAAGAGCTTGGCCCAAATGCATCGGTCCACTCGTCGACACTCATGTACCTTGTTGCAACACCAAACATAATTTAACTGAATTAAGCCGACCTCTTTAGTTAACTTGGCTTATTAATCATTTATCTTCTCCTCTTGTCAGTCAGTTATACCGACTCACACTACTCACATGCTTTCTTATTCGTCTGATGACCTTGATGTTTCACATGTTTAACCATTATCTCTATAATATGCAGTCTTTCATGTATGTCTTGTTTTGCAGTGTCTTCCATTTCTTTGTGACTTGCTATTGGATATAGTAAACTTTTCTGGTATAACCATGCACAACAAAAATAAAGAATAATAAAATTAAAAAGTTTGGTGCTTGTTATGTATTAAACGTTCTAATTTTGTATTTCTATTGTTGATCCTATTGTATCAATGGGTTACCTAATGCAGGAGATCCAAAAATGTGGGGATATTTCTAATTATAGAATGAATATTCATAAAACAACAGCTCTGACTATAAACATTAATTCTGCCTCCCTAAAGGTCTTAAAAGACAAATATCATTTTTATTGGTCCAAGAAAGAATTTCAATATCTAAGGATAACTAACAGCAAACCCAAAATCAAAAGTTGAAACCAATGTTATGAAAATTATGAAATATACTAATAGAATCCTGGAAGAATGGTGTTTCTTAGATTTCTCTTGGTGTGGAAGAACCAATATGATAAGGGCATATATCATCCCTAACTGGGCCTATCTTTTTAATATGATCCCAATAACTCGCCTTTTCTAATTTCATCTGGAAAGGAAAGACCCCAAGAATCAAGACACAGGTTTTAGCAAAAAAGTAGTAAAGGAGTTATGGGTTATCCCTTATTAAGAGATATATATCGGCTAATATAATTACTCATATACATACATTTCAGATCCATAATTCAAAGAAACTAGCCTTATGTCTGCAAAAATAATTATTGCATGACTTTGGAAACAAATTTTAATTCTAGATTTTACCCAATATAAAAATCAACTTATCTACCAATTTGAAATGGAAAGGGGAGTTGCCTATTCAACTAATAACGTAAACTATGCACATAACTTTGAATATTGGATTAATAAAATAAGGGAAATTCCCTAAAAGCATTATTTTAATTCTATATTCCTTGATATACTATGTCTAAAATATATGTATATAAGTGTTATATTTCAAAATCTACTAAGTAATATTACATATATTTAATGTCCATTTTTGTAAAGTCCATGTATATTGTCTTCTGTTTAAATGTTCATTTGTATTGTATACAAAATGGTAAAAAGATTAAACAAATTTTTTTTCTAATTTATTCTGGTATTTAATAAATGAATGCATATCTAAATTTTTTTTCTTTTGTTTTTCAGAATTGACTTAAACAGGAATATTCTAAACTACATGGATAACCACAATCTGACCACCTACAATGTTGAAATTAATAACGGCACCAATGGTACAGCATTTGATGAGAAGGGTCAATATAATTACTATGCCATGCTCCTTACTCTTCTTATATTCGTCATCGTCTTTGGAAATGTTTTGGTTTGCATGGCAGTTTCTAGAGAAAAAGCTCTACAGACCACCACCAATTACTTAATTGTGAGCTTGGCTGTAGCAGATCTCTTGGTGGCAACTTTGGTGATGCCTTGGGTTGTTTATCTCGAGGTAAGCATTTATTTGTTTATTTTAAAAAATAAATAAGAATCCGTTTAACATAAGTCAAAGTTTCAAAGTTCTATTCTTCCATTTGGTCACTCATTCATGCATTCATGCACAATTGTTTTGCAAACAATCTGTTAGCTGTGGAATTTACTACATATACGTAAGTGGTTAAGTTTACAATTAAATATGAATATTATGTGAATTAATATAGATTAAAATTAACTGGCAACTTTCGAACGACTAAAGTCAAAGATGGTCAAGCATAGGAATATAAAGAAAAATAGATCAGATAGGAAGATCCTGAGAGAGGAAGAGAACAAGAAACGATTGGAGAAAGGTAAGTTCAGCATGACAGTGCCACTTTAAAGAAGCCTTTTAAAGAGATAAAGGCTCCAAACATGCAGATTTCTGTGCCCTTGAAGTGGCAGTAAAACTTTAATGATGGTGTGATCAAACACTTCCAGAAGTGGATATAAAATGAAATACAAAAAAAAAGAGAGCCAAATGGTGCAATATTGTTTAGTTTAAAAACACTTAAAACAAATATCCCCACAAAATTCCCGCTCACATTATTTAGGAACCCATAAATGTCTGGCTCCAGGTTTATGAACTTATTTTCAAATATAGGGGGACAATGGCCTCTTAGGAACCCAGGATTCGGTTTCCAGGAAGCATAGGCTCCCTAGTTAGGCTATTTAGGCGGTCATCTAAGGCCTTGTGGTCACCTATATCACCTGAGGGTAGACTGATCCTCTGGGTCCTTGGTCTCTGACTTTTATGTACTTAGTCCATAACCTTGACTTGTCCATTATGCCACCGGGTGCGGGGTCCCTCCACTCAGTCTGTCTGACCGTGATCCTAACGTAACCTCCAGTCTGCAGCTCCACTGGGTGATGTCTCACAATCTCCAGCCAATCAGAGCATTGCTGCAGGTTACCATGGCAATGCTCTGACACTTCTGGAGATCATGAGACACTTAGCATGTGGTCTACAGGTCTGCACCCGGTGCAGCTGCAGACCAAAGAATTAGCCCAGCGGACCACCAGGGAGAGAAGCCACTAGGGTATCGTCTAAGAAAAAAAAATGTAAACCTTACCCACAACCTCAACCCCCACACACTGTCACCTCTTTCACACACAATGGAGGCCACTGGCGCCCTGTCACCCTCCACACATACACTATCACCATCCCAAACACTTTCACCCCACAACCTGTCACCCCCTTCACCTAGCCACACTAACATTAACTCCTCCTAATCTTGTCACTCTCACCCCCTCCAACCATACAAAACTAACCTGCCCTCGCTTTGCCACACTCTCCCTAGCACATTAACCCACCAATCCAGTCACACTCAACTCCTCTCGCACTTCCCACTCACTCCCTTCACCCTGCTACACTCACACTGTCACATTAACCTCTTCCAATCATGTCACACTTACCTCCCCTTGCCCTGCCACATTCCATCTTCTAACCATGCCATATTCACCCCAAGCCTGTAATACTCACCTTCACAACCATGTCACAATCACCCTCCTATTATTCTCACCTCCATCATTCTGTCACACTCACCCCCAACCCATCACACTCACCCTATCACAGTCACCAGCTGAAGACATTCATCATACACACAGTCAGGAAACATAGCTTTTCCATAACACAATGCACAAAGGCAACAGGCAGCCCCCATATACACAACCAACTGCAAGCAACTAACCCACACACATATGGTCCCAGCCAGTTCATAAATACATACATTTACACACAAGGATACTCTGTCAGACACACACTTTCAGGTACATAGACAATGCCAGACACACTCTGATATACGCACAACCAGATTCACATTGTGACAGTTTGTTTGGATTTGTCAATGTGTGTGTCTTTGTGCATCAATGTGTATTTGCATGTGCATGTATCAGAGTGTGTATATGTGTGCATGTATTTGTGTGTCTATGGCTGTAATGTGAGGGTTGTATGGTATGGGCAATGCAAAGGTAATATGGTAATATATAATATACATATGTATACATTGCATGGGACAACACATAGATGTTATTTAGGATATTGTATACGTGAACGTATTATAGAATATGTGGGAAAATGTCTATGACACTGTTTTCTTATCTGTAACTTTATTGTTTGGTAAATTGTCTTTTTAAAAGCTTTTTTCGCTCAAAATTTTTATTTCTGATTCCAATAATCCCTTCACCCCACAATTGTTTATAAACGATTAGCATAATTGCTAATTAAATTTATTCAATGCAAATTACCTTAGTTTGAAAATTATGCCATAATTACAGTCAGAGAGCTCACAATGCAGAGGCACAAGAAGCCACAACAGTGAAAGCCTCTGAACAATGAATACAGAGACTATCTTTCTATATCCAGTGCTGCAAGCCCGCCCGTCAATATAACTACAGCTCCTTATACACAAAGAATGCATCCCCTATGTATTTTTTTTTTATTTGGGTATAAGCCTTTGTTTTGTGCTGTTACAGAGATACCTTCTGGCCACTACAATACAGCTACTTTTGTTCCTATGCCGACTACCTGGCCCTTGGCATGTGCCGCTAGTTAACCCTGTTCACCTTTAAAACACCAAATTAAGCGATGAACGGCCGACCACCGTGGCTGAGGAGTGTGTCGACAATCAACCACCCAGGAACTGCAGTTTGTGGTTAACCACAGCCTAATTAACTGGCATCATGGTGGTCACTGTTCGTATATAAAAGGTCGAACAGGGTGCCGAACAAAGAACCCGAAAGAACTACCGAACGACGACCACCCAGACCCGGGCGTGTCCCTGGAGATAATTGAATTACTGTAACCATTGAGACCAATTATCTCCAGGGTAGGGAGGAGTATTTCATAAAATGCACTTTGTCCCTATTGGTTGTAATATTGCATTGTCCTGTATTCCATCTGGTCCAGGGGGTATTTCTCTGGCCTGAAAACTTGTATAAATTATTGTTCATGAGTTAAGCCAGTTTGTTTTACCCTCAACTGGCAGGCTCGACTCGTGTTGTAGAGAAAGGTGTATACTAGCTCTGCTCATAGCTAGTGGGGCATATCTACACTTCCAGGATTACTACAGTATGCTGACCATAGCGGCACTCTCACTCTCCAAGATTGGGAACCAGGACATCTAAACGATCCAACTTCCAGCTAGCCTGGAGGTAATCATAACATGTGTCAACTACTAAAAGGAAGAAAGGACTATCACATGTGCACTAACATTTCTGCAGCTTCTTGCGATCACCGAAAGAGCAAATACAATTAAGTGCTCTCATAAAGATATGAAACCTTGGCAGGAATTGGTTCTGATTTTGATAACCTTAACCCCTTAAGGACACATGACATGTGTGACATGTCATAATTCCCTTTTATTCCAGAAGTTTGGTCCTTAAGGGGTTAAAGGGACACTTCAGGTACCTGGCCAACTTTTATACATATTAAAGCTCACTTTATTTTGCTTACATCTCTCATGGCAAATCCATTTTAGATCATGTCTGCTTTTATTTTACATTTCATTTTTTATACAAGAGTTCAGCCCAACTTTACTTTTACATACATACATGCATAGAGATGCAGTGAATCAATACATCTCTATGAGGAATGTTCAGTGCCTCCATGCACAGCGTGAAGACGTTGAACGTCAGTGCAGCACCTTGTGCAGTACCTCTACTAACCGTCTAATTGACTGCCACTAAAGGTGTTGCTAAGCAGTATTGTAAACACTGCCTTCTCTTTCAAAAGGCAGTGTTTGCGTTAAAATGCCTGCACGGACACACCAGAATAGCTACATTAAGCTGTAGTTATTCCCGTGGCTATAGTGTCCTTTTAAGTTAATATCATAGACTTGTGTAGGTCATTCAGAGCCTTTTATACAGACGTTAAGGAGCCACTTTTGTTAAGAAATTGTTTTGAAAATGATAATAAGAGATTGTGTGTGTTAGTTAATGTAAAGCACTGCAGAATAAGCTGGCAATATATAAATACCAATAATAATAATAATAATAATATCACAAACCACACAACATCCATAGGCAAGCAAGTAACTTTTTTCAGTTGGTGAAGGGGTAAAATCGAACACTCACTGTTCAGTTTGATGAGGGAAACAGAAATCCACTATAAATGATTAGCCTCAAAAATGGATTGCACAATTCTTTATATCTCATCTTGGTTATATTTACTTTTCTGTTTAGTTCAGCCCTCCCTAGAGGGAAGACATTTTATGATGCCAATTTATACTTTTCAAACCTTGGTTGAAAATGTACCATGCAACATACTTATCTACAGATGCTTCTGATATTTTTGTAATAAGGCAGATGGATGTGAGGGTTCTTGCTTTCAAATCTCTACATAATGCTGCTCCCACCTATCTATCCTCCCTTATACCCAAGTATGTCCCATCTAGGCCCTTACGATCTGCTGAAGACTTACGTCTATCTTCTGTCCGTACTCCCACCTCTGATGCTCGCCTTCAAGATTTCTCGAGGGCTGCACCGTTCCTGTGGAACTCACTTCCCTCCTCCGTTAGATGCTCACCCAGTCTCCTCTCCTTCAAAAAATCATTAAAAGCCCACTTCTTCATAAAAGCATATCAATTAAACTGTTAATAGCTCCTGACTGATTCCTCTTCTGCAACTGTCACTAGTCTAATATTATCCTTACCTTTTTGTGTCATTTTACCCCACTCCCTCTAGCATGTAAGCTTATTGAGCAGGGCCCTCAACCCCCCTGTTCCTGTGTGTCCAACTTGTCTGGTTACAACTACATGTCTGTTCGTCCACCCATTGTAAAGCGCTGCGGAATTTGATGGCGCTCTGTAAATATCATTATAATAATAATAATAACTTACAGTAAGGACACAAATAGAACAATACATCACTGGGAAGAGATAGAGAAGGAGACACAATTCCAGGAGAGATGGGGGCTTAAAACTGAAGTGTAGAATCCATAACGTTCTTCTTTAACTACAATAAGCCATCATGGCTAGGTTGCATGGAGAGTCAAGGATGGTTGCCAATGCACAAATCTTCCCCGGGTGCCAAATACCTGTCGTGGATCAAATCAAGTGTTTGATAATTTTGTATATCTTCCCCGGTCCAAATTGGTTAAATGTTGTGTGCACGCTTCCTCAAGTAATTCACACCAGACACAAGTTTCAGGATGATGAAAAACTCAAGAATCTTTATTCCGGGGGGCTGGTATGCCCCTTATAAAGCCGAAATACATCATATGCATAATTATAGATAACAGAGGAAATACATCATATGCATAATTATAGATAACAGAGGAAATACATCAATAATTGGTTAGGTGTTAAGTGGTTCATCAATTGCTCATCCTACCGGGTGTGATGTCACTGGCCTCATGGAGCTCTCCTCCAGATTCCAGCGCCATCTTGTTAATTCGAGGGTGTTAGTTGATAACAGGGGAAACTCCCTAGCGGCCATTTTAAGTAACTTCTGAATAATATTGATTATAGTTCTGCAGAGTAAATAGGCATTTTACTAAAAATTAATAGAGTTAATATTCTGTCCACAACAATACCCTTGGTACGTTTCTGGTTCGGAGGTCCGCATGATGTCTGTAGTTTGAAAATCTAAGATATAAATATGTGTACTTAATATTGGAGCTATCTTTTATCAAGACAGAGAGGTTGACTTGTTCAAGAGGGTATGTCATTCTATTTTACGGATATTGAAATACTTTAATCTTAAAGCATCAGTATAGGGTCAGGAATACAAACATGTATTCCTGACCCTATACTGCTAAACCCACCATTTAGGTGGCTTGCCCCCCCTTAGCCCCTCTATATAAAACTCACCTTATTTCCAGCGATGCAGTTCTCTGAAAAGGCAGTGTTTACATGAAAGTGTCTCAGTGTCCCCATGTCTCCTAGTGTCCCCATGTCTCAGTGTCTCCCACTGTGCCCTAGTCTCACAGTGCTCTTAGTGTCCCCTAGTGTCCAAGTGACATGAGGACACTTGCACATTGGCAGGGTTATTTTCTAAAAGTGTGAGTGGTCAGGAATTAAAAGAATTTCAAAGTTTAGGCCAAAAGGGACTAAAAACCTAGCTTACTTGATAGTTTCCAGTTAAGTTCTTTTGGTCAAAAATATGAAATAATTTTTTTGAACTCCCATTAATATATTGGTTAAACTACCACAGCCATCAAGAATAAAAAAGGCAATCCAGGTATAACTCGTTCCATATTGATTCCACAGCATGTCTCTTGGATGCCTCAGTGTTCATCTCACTAGACAGGTTTAGATTCTACATCCAGTGTTCCTGCAATAGTGAGAGGTAGGCAAGGGTGGTAGCAAGGGTAGCTGTGATTTTCTTCACCTTTTTCTTCTTTATCCTCTGAAGTTTGGAGCTGGGCCTGTTGGCGGTACCTTGCTTGTTCCTGCTGCATAACTCTTGGTCCTCTTTGTACATGTGTGAGGCTTCCCCACCCAGGTTGCAAGTCGTATTTCTGGGGAAGATCTTGGTCTTGTGACCCTCCACCTTACAGAGCCTTGCAATCCTTTCCCTGGTGTCCACATTGGTTGTCCTTCTGGCAGTTCTTAGGCTGGTCATAATAGAAGAGATTACCAGCTGAGATACCCAGAGAGAAGCACTGTGGCAGGTGTTGCAAGCCACTAGGGGATGTTGAGTCCTGTCTGAGATGAATGATCAGGGACCATCTTCCTGTCCAAACACTGTGTTTATACTCACTCTTGTACCACTGTGCAGAACTGACTCTGGAACGTTGCAATGTCTTTGCAAGCTGTGTGGGGGTTCTTCATGAAAACAGTGACTCTCCTTTCCTCTCTCTTTATAAGCAGCTCCTGATAAATCACGAGAGGGGTTCTGGCTTGGCAACAATCAAATGTTCCCAATACCTTTTGTAGATTGTCATCATTAGGAAGGTAATATGAAAAAATCTTCCTACAAGACTCTGCACACTTAGAGTCTCCGTCATGGTGAAACCCTGGTCCAGATAATTTTTTTTTTCCTGAAAGTCTCAGGGTTCATATCTGGAATTCTTTCATCCGCCTTATTCAGCTGAAGAGTCATGGCGCTCTTCATCCATTCTTTTAGGGGATGCTTCTCTTTTGTGTGCACTGCTTCCCTTCTTCCCACTGCTGGTGGGTAGAGAAAGCACCACAGGCCTTAGGTTTGGGCATCGTGTCCTGTTTCATGTTTGTGGCCAACTTTTCTGATTGGGGTGGGTGGGTCAAAAGTGTGGGTAAGTGGACCAGACTAAAGCTGGGGGTTTGTGACAAACGCTCTTTACCCTGGACATTTGCCACAAACTCCTGGAGGAGTGTGGAAGCTGGCCTCCTGCCCACCGACTATGGGCCATATACAATGTGACAAACTCACTATTTCTCTTATTCTAAGGACAGTTCCCTCCTTGTTCATGTTAAAAGTTTCCCTGAATACAAATATGTTTCCTCAATTTGGGAGCTGTAATCTACCGAACACTGACCACCCTTCTGGCTCATTGAACTTCAAAGAAACCACAAACTTAATTGCTCTCTGTGTGTGGCCACCATTCATATAACTAAACAACATGTGCTGGAGAAAATGTTGTCACATGAATGCAGGCAGTGGGACTTTGTCATCAAGTGTCTGGAACTCTGGAAGTCGGACACTCGACCCCACGAACACAGGTAAATTTATACGAACACCTGCTTCTATTCCTGACAAGACAGGAGAGGGCTGTTTGGTAGGATTGTTCGCACGAACCAGGTTGAACAATCGCTACCTATGAGCCAGGGGAACCTTTGGTATTTCTTTTGTTTTGGATCTCCCGAAAGTGACCGACTGATACCACTTTTCTCATGGAACTATTTTGGGCAGACCCCACGTGTGCGGTCAGTCAAAACTTTACCCGGTGGCGATTCGTGGGATCTGAGTGCTATTTAGACACTTTGGACACTCAGATCCAGGCTAGTGGGGGTCCCTATTAATATTATCTATGTTTTGGGGTGTTGTATGTTTTATATTTTGTATCTCTAGTGCCTGGGAGATAATTAGTTTAAGCAAAGTACACTCAATTATCTCCCAGACACAGAAACTCCTGGGTGTGTTGTGGGTGTGTTTTGCTATGTTTTTTCTGGAGACCCCATGCTGGGGGACTATGTATATAAACAGGCCACTGGGCCATAATAAATCAGTCTTCTTGTACCCTTCATCAAGTCTTGGCTCATGTTTGGGTATACCAAAGCAATAACCACTGCTTCATTTTGGGACTTGGGAGAATTACAACAGATATACTCAGTTGGAGTATAGGGGATCCGTTACAGGGTTTTCTTAATTGCAGTCCAGAAATCTAGTGTTTCTCTAATGCAGGATGCCCAAAAGGTAACTCACCAGATTTTTTTTAAAATACAGCTACCTTGATACTTTTTCATTCTAAAAACATTCTAAATGCAGGCAAAGCATCATGGCAGTTGTAATTCTACAACATCTTGAGATTTACCTTTTGGGCACCACTGCTCTGTTTATTTACAGTCCACTGCAGTTCTAAGCCACTCAGAGCTAAGTATGAGTTCTGGTTACTCACTGAACCACCAACTTTACAGTGAAGCTGATATGGTATAGTGAGTTACCTTTTAAAGGACCACTCAACACTTCCAACCCCCCCAAAATAAAAATACTTAGTAGATATATCCCCAACGAATACATGCATGCATTCATGTATGTACTCATTGGGAGTATGGTCTAAAAGAGCTTACAAAAGTTTGAGAAGCTTCTGGCTTGGTCTCCACGTACACGCGTGAGCTGGCTTGTGTGCACTTCTGAAGCTGAGGAGCTGGGGGAAGGGGGAGGCAGACACGCTCAAGTAGAGAGTGCCTGCCACTTCTGTTAGCTCAGGGGAGCTAAGGAAGTAGGTAGGAATTCTCCCAGGCTGTTTGATTAACAGCCGGGGGGAGTTCCCTAGTTAATTTATAAAAGTGCTGATTTCTCATATAATTCAGCACTTTTATAAATTAGGGTTAAATAAGGGTACTTCTCATCCATAAAGCATTTCAGCTTGCTTCTGGTGTGTGGAGTAGTCCTTTAATATATTTGAATAGAATGTACATAAATCAATCATCTGACTTATATGCCGAACTTGCTTTATTGGGCAAGTCTTTGTTATTTTCCAGTTATTATTCTACTAAACAAGTTACCATAAATATATTTAAATTGTGTCTTTTTGCTTTCCGGTTCTTTGTCTGCTCCTGCACTGAACTATTTCTAGATCCACAGTGTTAATCTACACAATACATTTATTTTTAAACACATGCACATACGCAACTCACAGTCTCATTTATAATTAACATCCTTCAATACAGCACCTTGGATATGTTTAGATGGTGTTGGGAATGTATAGATCAGTAAAGAAAAATAACACAAAAAGGAGCAATACAAGCTATTTCGGTAATTCCATCACGCTTTCCTCTTCAGGGCACTATTCTGTATTCGTATAAAAATAAGGAAAAACGAAGGATAGGTAGATAGATATAGATTACCATATATTTTATATGGACAATGGGCATAACACTTGTTGTATAATGCTGAATAATGCATGGTTCACCTGCACACAGTTCGGAATCCGTAACCTTGGGCAAGACAGGAATATAAAGTAGGAGTTAAACTCCCATGGAATATCTGCTACCTTTAAAGGATCACTAAAAATGTGCATTCTATTGCAATAATACCCTGTATATAGTTTAGGTCCATGGACCCCTTTGAATGAAGTAAAAAAGTTTTACTCACCTCTTCTCCGTCGGAGCACCGGTCTCTGGGCTGCCATTCTTCAATTACGATCACATGACCCATAGATAAAGAATTAATAACTAAAAGAACCAATGTCATCTTTTATATTTAATTTTATATAGCTAAGTAAAATGCTTGATATTTTTTTTTATGATCCGCTAAGTAATCCCTTTATGTGTTTTTGTAGTTCAGAAAATACACGGAATAACTTACTTTTAAAGAATAGTGTGAAATACTATGTAACACAATGTTGTATGCTTACTGGTGTGTTATGAACATCTTCCCTGATGTTTTGCTGGCATTATGGCAGTAATAGCATTATGGGATACAGAGTCCACAACATCTGAAATGCAGAAGGTTGCCTACCCATATTTAATGCTTAAAGCACCACTATAGGCACCCAGACCACTTCAGCTTAATGAGGTGGTCTGGGTGCCAGGTCCAGCTAGGTTTAACCCTTTTTTTTATAAACATAGCAGTTTCACAGAAACTGCTATGTTTACATATGGGTTAATCCAGCCTCTAGTGGCTGTCTTATTGACAGCTGATAGAGGGCTTCTGTGCTTCTCACTGTGATAAGACGCCAGCGTCATTAGGAAAGTATTGTGAATGCATTCATATGGACTGGCTGAATGCGCGCGCGGCTCCTGCCGTCCATGCGCATTCAGCCGAACTGGAGGCGGAGAGGAGGAGAGCTCCCCGCCCGGCGCTGGAGAAAGAGGTAAGTTTAACCGCTTCCTCACCCCAGAGTCCGGCGGGAGGGAGACCCTGAGGGTGGGGGCATCCTCAGGGCACAAACGAGTATGTTTTCCTGGCACTATAGTTGTCCTTTAAGTCCGTCATAAAATATTGTTTACATTGTCTATCTATCATATTTATTTTAGATGCATATCAATATTCTTTTCTGTTGCTAAAAGTGAAACCTTTATTTTATTTTTTTACAAAGTCCTTACACAGCAATCACTGAGTTGATACAAGACTTGGATGAAGAAGTCATCATGTCCTTGTGGAAACATATGGTTTCAAATTCTATAGTATCAGCTGGAGATGTTATTCAATAAGAGAGGACAGAGAGCTCCGTCCTACATGTGTGTGCAGAGTACATGTGCTACACATACAAGTTAAACTGACCATAGTATAAAATAGAACAAGTTAAACTTTCTCTTTTTCCTACCAGTTGGAAAGGATGGAACATATCTACATTACAATACTTTTAATAATTACTAATGTTTCATTATTCTTCAGTCTAGTAACTGTATTGTTTGAACCTGTCAAAACTCATTTAAAAATTTGAGAAATTTAAGAGTATTCTTCTTGGTAAAGCTTTTTCTTAATATAAAAAAATAAAGGGCTAATTATTCTGCTACCCTCGGTAGAACTTGAAGAGTTCAGTTTATTACTCTGCCACATGTGAATGATAAATATAAAATGTTATGACAATGTATTTCATGTATTGTGCTGAAGAATAATATTACATTTTATATTTCGACTTCAGCTACGGTAGATTGTAATACACTAGAATTGGAACTGGTCTTCCAAGTGTATCAGATTAGATGTTTAAATGTAAACAGCCCAGCAATACAATGCCAGAAATTATTATATGTAGGTAGACAGTATGAGTTTAAATAATGAAAATAATACATGCAGATGTTAAAATGCAGGTTTACAGAGAAAAACATGGTTAGAGGCTTGTTAGAGCAGTGGTACTATCACTGCCTTAGAAATGAAAAGCCCAGATTCAAAACTTGGTCAGACCACCTTAGCAGTAAGTGTTCTTGGACAAATATATTTGCATACCTTACATCAACATAGATTATAAGATTGCTTAAACTCCTTCAAAGAAAGTATACTTTTTATAACTGTAAAGTGATGTGGTTTACACTTATCAGCCATGTCATTCAAACCATCTAATATTGTGTAGATTCTCCTTGTGTGACCAAAACAGCAGGTTAGGGAATGAATTCCACAAGACCTCTGAATGTGTCCTGTTGTATCTGACATTAGACCAGATACTTAAAGGTCCTGCAACTTGTGATGTGGGGCCTACATGGATGGGATTTGTTGTTACAGCTCACCCCATGGATCTGGGGAATTTTGTGGCCCAGGCAATACTTGATTTCTTTGTCTATTCCTCAAATCATTCCTGAACAATTTTTTCAGTATGGCAGGGTGCATTATCCTGCTGAAAGAGTCCACAGCCATCAGGTAACACCATTGCCATGTACATGATCTGCAACAATCTCTAGGTAGGTGTCAAAGTAACATCCACATGAATGCCAGAACCACAATAACATTGCCTAGAATATTACACTGCCCCCACTGGCCTGCCTTCTACCCATAGTGCATCTTGCTGCCATTTCTTCCCCAGGTAAATGACATACATGCACCCGTCCATCCACCTGATCTAAAAGAAAACATGACTCATTAAACCTGGCAACCTTTTCCATTGCTACATGGTCTAGTTATGCTACTCACACCCCATTGAGGGCACTTTTGGCATTGTACAAGAGTTGTCATGGGCTCTCTGACTGGTCTGTGGATATGCAGCCTCATATGCAACTCATCTCACACCTCTCTATCATGACCAGCAAATTTTTCAGCAATTTGAACTACAGTAGCTCCTCTGTGTAATTGGCCATACAGGTTAGCCTTTACTCCCCACAGGTATTAATGATCCTTGGGTGCCTATCATAGGCGTGCACAGCCTATTGCATAAGGGTGTGCACCCTAAAGCACAAACACACATGCCATGTATATATATATCGGTCTACAAGATATTGCTCTCTCCTGGTGCTCCTCCTACCTCTCCCAGCACTCTTTCAGTGTTTCTTTCTCTGGCTCTGCTTCTTCTCCCCAACTCTCTGTTGGTGTCCCCCAAGATTCAGTCCTTGGTCCCCTACTGTTCTCCATCTATACTGCCTCCCTTGGTAAACTCATTAGCTCCTTTGGCTTCCAATATCATTTCTTTGCAGATGACACGCAAATCTACCTGTCCTCTCCTGATCTCTCCCCATCCCTCTTGACTAGTGTCTCTGACTGCCTCTCTGCTATTTCTAACTGGATGGCTGCCCACTTCCTTAAACTAAACTTGACCAAAGCTGAAATTCTGGTCTTTCCTCCCTCAAGTGTTGTTACTCCTGTGTCTGTCTCCCTCCATCAGCTCCACCATGCAGGACTCGCTGCCTAAGTGTTCTCTTTGACTCTGACCTTCAAGCCTCATGTTCAATCTATCGCCAAATCCTGTCATTTCCATCTCAAAAACATTGCGCGCATCCGACCCTACTTAACGCCAGATGCGACTAAAGTGTTGGTCCTTTCCACTGTCCTTTCTCACCTTAACTACTGTAATCCGCTTCTCAGTGGTCTTACGTGCTCCCAACTAGCGCTGTTACAGTCCATAATGAATGCGGCAGCGAGGCTCATCTTCCTGTCCGCTCGCACCTCCCATGCCTCACCCTTCTATCAGGCCCTACATTGGCTAGCTATAAAATATATAGCTCAATTAAAAAAAAAATGTCGGGTTCTAAAACGTTATTAAACAATTTTCTTAAAAACTTATTAAGATCTAAAAAGGATTCAAATTTATCCAAATTACAGCTTGGGGCAAATTTAAAACCTTTTTTTTAGAACCCAAAACAGTAGTATTTTTACCCACACCCCTTTAAAAACTAAATCTTTTTATCCGGTTAGCTATAAATCAGATGTAATGAGAATATTTGAAAGATTATGCTCTAAAGATATTAAGAAAATTAAAACTATTAATAAATATCAAGAAAATTTGACACAAGAAGAAAAAAAGAGCATTAAAAGATTTGAAAAACGATAAATTGATAGTTATTAAACCTGCAGATAAAGGTGGTGGAATAGTGGTGTGGCAAAAAGAGAAATATTTAAGAGATATTTTTAAACAACTTGAAGATGAGCAAACATATAAAGAACTTTTAAATAACCCACTCCCTGTAATTAAATTAAAATATAAAGAATTTTTAGATGAAGGTTTAGATATAGGTATTTTAACAAAAAAAAGAATATGAATTTTTAAATATTAAATACCCCAAAATTCCGGTGATTTATGTACTACCCAAAGTGCACAAAGACGATACTAACTCTCCAGGCAGACCCATATTATCTGGGATTGGATCACTGTTGTCGCCCTTGTCTCAGTACATAGATCAGTTGTTACAAAAAAAGGTTACTGAATGCCCAGCATATCTTAAAGATACCATGAGTCTTTTGCAGATTTTAGATAATTTTGAGTGGCATAAGGATTACATCATGGCCACTTGTGATGTAAAGAGTTTGTATACAATTATGAAACATGAGCAAGGCTGTGAAGCAGTGAAATTTTGTCTGAAAAAAAGCTGAAGATATGGATGACCTTCAAACTGACTTTTTAGTGAGAGGAATTGATTTTATTTTGAAGAATAATTTTTTCTGGTTCGAGAATAAATTTTATCTTCAAATACAGGGAACAGCGATGGGGACCAGATTTGCCCCAAGCTATGCCAATTTGTATATGTCCTTCTGGGAAGAAAAATTTGTTTTCTCCAGATTGGACATTTGGGCAAGTCTGGTCCTATATAAACGCTATTTAGATGACATTTTTATCATATGTAAAGGTAGCAAGGAAACTCTGGAAGAATTCATTGCCTGTCTAAATCTTAATTCTTTTAATATTAATTTATCCTATGACATTAGTAAGGAGCAAATTAATTTTTGGACCTTTTAATATACATAGATAATGTATTGAAGAGCAAAACATTTTTTAAGACGGTCGATGTTAACAGTTTCATTAATTTAGAAAGTTGACATTTTAAACCTTGGCTGAGCAATATACCCAAGGGCTAATTTTTAAGAATAAAAATAAATTGTACAGAAGAAGTTGAATATTTTAAACAAGCGGATATTTTGAAACAAAAATTAATTGAAAAGGGATATGCCAAGGAACAATTAGAAAAAATAGAAAAAGAGATTGGAAAAAAGAAAGACAATCACTTTTAAGGTATAAGAATAAGAAAGAAAAAGAGAATGAAATTAGAAAAAATAAAATCCCTCTTATTTTTAATTATAGTTCCAACAATTATCTATTACAGAAAGTGATTTAAAAATATTGGCATATCCTTAAAGAACATTCAGACATCCTTCCTTTTTTAGACTCCCAACCAAGATTTATATTTAGAGGAGCAAATAATTTTAAACAAATTTTAACTAAAAGTTTTTTAGATAAAGAAAGGACCAGAATAGAAGGAAATTTTTTAAAAGTAAGTAAGGGTTTTCATTACTGTGGTACATGTAGAGGCTGTACATTTAGACCCAACAATAATAGAAAAGTAGAAATTCTTTTGTCAATGGTTACTAAAAAAGAATATTCAATACAATCTTTTATCACTTGCTCCAGTAAGGACGTGATTTATTTGTTGAGTTGCCAATGTGGCTATCAATACATAGGGAAGACAACACGGACTCTAAAGACAAGAATAAGAGAACATATTTACAACATCCAGAGAAAATTTGTTCACCATAGTGTATCAAAGCATTATTTAGAAGTCCACAATGGGGACCAAAAAGGATTAGAATTCATGTGTATAGATAAGATTAACATTCACTGGAGAGGAGGGGATAAAGACTATAAGTTGGGTCTAGCAGAAATGAAATGGATGTTCGAGTTAGACACTATGACACCACAAGGCTTGAACGTGGATTTTGAAATTAACAAGTATTTATAATAATTTTTATATGATTTTTAATTTATATGTTTATAAGAGGTCTGCTGCTTACTGATAAATTAATATTTTTTAGGTAAAACATATTGTGTAATATTTAGGTCACATATATGAAGTATGGATTTGGTAAAGTCTTTTAGGTATTTATATGTAATATTTTAGAAGGTAAAAGATATTGAACTAATTATGTTCTTCCACATTTAATATAGTATCTAGATTATCAAGGTTCAAATTTATTTTATATAAAACAATGTTTCATATTTTTTATAAGCTTTGTTGCTTTTAGACCTATATATTTATTGAAATATATAAGTTAAGATGAGTATATATCATCCATGGTATCTTTTTATATGGTTAAATCAATTAACAACAATATAATTAGATTTTTTTTATTTATTTTTTTAGTATGCAATTTTGTGTAGTACATTGTATATCCATTTTTGCTCTATTTCGCCAATGAAGTAACTGTTTTGATAGAAGATGATGTCGGACATTTCAGACACGTCCGGATGTATGGACCGGAAGTGATGTCAGAGCGTGAGGAGGCAGATGACGCTCTGACGCAGAACCCGTAAATGAAGTGCCGAAATTACAGCGAAAAAGGCGCCAAAAGGAGGATTTAAAAGACTGCAAGCCACGAGTATACACAATACCTCTGATGAAGGCTTAAAGCCAAAACGCGTCAGGTGTTGTGGATTCCTGTTTTTATTGGACATTCTTCTAGTATTATCGAGTTTTAATTTGATTCCTGTTTTCTGGAAAAATAAATTGTTTGTAACCCCCTGAATCAGCGTCCTGGAGGTACTTTATACAGAAATACGAAGAAGGGTCCATTGTAATTTTTAATCTTTCAAGGCATGCAGTCTGAGCCAGCTTTTTAAGTGGCTCACTATATGTGAGTGGGACTAATATGTTCATTTGATTTATAGTTTCTACTCTATTACCCTATGTTTTTTCCCTTGTTTTATTTCAGTGAATTATTTGAACATCATTTGTGGGTAATATTAATTTAATTTATTTGTGTGCTCTCACCATTACTTGTTTGTTTGTTTATTGCTGTATTTCAGGGTGGTGATTGTGGTCCACCTTGGTGATTGTAGCACCATCGTTTATGTTTGAGAAATTTTCACTTGTGTATTGTATTCACCTATATATGCATATTGCTACAAATTACATGAATTAAGTGAAACTATTTTTAATTAAACATTTTCATCCTTTTATGCACTCTCACCGACCCATACACACAATAATTGCCACACACACTGTTTAGCAACACATACTTACACTGACAGACACATGCTCTCACTGATCCACATACACTGACATACACTGACTGACAGACACACAGTCATTGACACACACCGTTTAATCAACACACAGTTTCACTCACCAACATATACATTCTACCTGACAAACTCACACCTACTGACAGACACACACTTTCACTGATTTGACATACACTCACAGACACACACACACACTCACAGACAAAATATTCACTCACAGACACCCACACAGTTACAGACAGTTATTGACAGACACACACTCACTGATTTGACACACACTCACAGACACACACTCTCACTGGTACAGACATACTCACACACATACACATTCTCTCATACACTCAAACATTATCATTTTCTTCTTTTTATTTAAGTCCACCCAGCCTCTGTACCTTTGAGAGAACTGGAGTGGACAATTCCCATGCGGTCCAATGGGAGTCCTTTAATCTATATGCTCCTGTAATCTATATGCTCTTCTAGAACTGTTCCTTCATGCACCATTTAGTGATGCTAGGGCCAGAGTGATGCCATATCCCGGGTACAGGCATCAGAGTGCCCAAGGAGTGCAAAAACAGCTTCCTCACCACCTCCTTCTCCATTCTCTCCTCAGAAACTATATTTAGGCAGAGAAGGCACATGCTGGCTGGGTAAGCAGATGCCTACTCTGCCTTAACACACAGCTGCCCACCTCTTTGGGAGCTCTAAGGTGGCCATATGGCCAACTCTTTGGCCCACCATAAAAGGCATAACACAGAGTGCTCAGTGCAACCCCTGTAGTTCCACCGCTGCTTAGCTCATTGACTCATTGATCAGCTGTTCTTCTCAGCCAAGGCACTAGCCCGGGATTGATAGACTTAATTCAAGAGAGCTATCAGAAGCTCCTGAGCAGGAGCCTTTAGCTCTTGCTGAATTGTAGAGGAGGCAAGGAGCAGGGAGCAGACCAAAATTAACAAACCATTTAAAAATCATTTAATTCCTTACAATTGGGATGCCAGGACACTCCTCAAACCATAACTACTACAATACACTGCAGTGTCCCTTTAATGCTACCTCCTTTGCCCCAAATTACTCATTGTAAAATATTATTTCTTGTTAATTTCTGGAGTGATACATAATGGCCTCACTTTTCAAAATGTCTAGTTAGCCCTATCTCATACACAGTGTGAAGCTAAACATGTGTGAGTTACACTAGTCACTGCCATATTTCTAGTCTTTGCTTGTGAAGGACCAAGCTGCATTCTTGAGGACACAACACAAAGCTGATAATCTGATATTTGGGGATTTCTTGCATCAGGTTTCTTATATTTTATCAATTTATATTTGTGACTTTTTAGATTTTAAATGCATTATATTTTTAAATGAATTATCTTTATAATGCATTTGTTTTACATTTTTTTTCCTTGAAACCATTAGATTATTGATTGACGAGCGTGCTGACGAGTTAGCAATGCACTGCTGAGTGAATTTAAGAGCTGGGCAGGATATATATATAAAGTGCTCAGAATTTTGCAAAGGCAAACAGGACACCTGGGTTAGCAGAAGTTGCAATTTCTGTATGCAGTGAGACACTGAGCCGGAAATTGCAATGAACTAAATAAACTTCATATTTGCAATGAAGAAAAAGTAGGAAGATTTGTAAAATCAGCTATTCTTCCAGCTCAGCTATTTTAATGATTGTGGTGCCAGCAATGCCCAGGCACCTCACAGTTGTAACTACTGAACTATTAGAAGGCTCTGACTTCTTAAATTGGATCTGCTGGGAACTGCTCCTTGCCATCATGACTTCCTATGGAGAGCCCGAATCTCCTAAGCAGGAGTCTCTATTAGCAGTGAAGGGGTAGCTCATTGGCTGACAGTATAATCTGTTCTGCCTCACTGGGCTTATATCAGACAGGGAGATTCCGGTTCTCTGTCTGAAATAGTGGAGGCAGGGAGCTGTATCTAGCTGAACACAGGCAAGAAGTCAAACTGTTCTAAAATGGTTTGACTCCTTACAATAGAGAGAGCAATGCCCTGTAGTGGCTATGGTGCTTGGAGTGTTCATTTAAAATTGTAGCTTGAGAAAAGCTCTATGAGCTAGAACATTGCTTTACTCTGTCTAATATACCTGTGCCCAGACCTTTCTTTTTATTATTATTATTTTATTATTTATAAAGCGCCAGAAAATTCTGCGGCACTCTACAATGGGTGGACTAACAGACACGTACTTGTAACCAGACAAGTAGGACGCACAGAAACAGAGGGGTTGAGGGTCCTGCTCATCGAGCTTACATGTAAGATGGAGTGGGGTATAGTGACACAAAGGGTAAAGCCGGTAGGGGTAGAAAAGTAGGTTGCTAGAAAAGTATTCACTGAGGGCTTAGTAGGTTATTTTTAACAGTTGCAGGAGAGGAATCAGGGTGTGGGGAAGGGAAGCTGTTAACAGTTTAATTGATGTGCTTTCCTGAAGCAGTGAGTTTTCAATAATTTGTTTGAAGGAATGGAGACTGGGTGAAAGTCTAACGGAGAAGGGAAGGGAGTACCACAGGAAAGGTTTCTTTGATTTAGTGGTTCAGTGAATTTGGTCTCCTTTGCCTGGGTGCACTGTGATGGCTCCCAATGAGAGTGTGTCCCATACAATATTTGTTACTATACAATAAATTTGTACACGTCTTCTAGCCCATGGAATAGCGCAGTTAAGGGAATGGGCCTTGCATGACCGTTTATTTTAATACTTGGCTGTGGGTTAGCAAAACAAGATGGGGGTGGGGCTTGCTAAGGATATATATAGCAGCCATCTTATGAGATGGCCATTTTAACTAAAACTTTCACTTACCTGTTAGTTGTCCGTCCCACCCTCCCTGATTTTATCATTGCAATTTCCCATTTCTTCACAGTGGCTGGGAATGGCCAGGTTTTAATTAGGGGTAAATGGAGTAGGAAGCGGCCATGGCAAGGTTTAGGGTGGATAAGGCAGTAGTGTTACATTTGGTTGGTAGGTTCGATCTTGGTGGCTCCGAATCTGGGGGTGTAGGGTTGTCCTGGTACACCCCTACAGTTTAAACATTTGGATATGCGGCTATTTTGGTAGGCCGTGTTACATGTTATATGTTTTTTATATGGTTATATATTGTTATATTGGTGTATTGGGCGATATTTGTTCAAATATTTTTACGTATTTGTTGGCAATGACCCTATTTTGTTAATTTTATTACAATAATTAAATAAAGCTGTGGACTAAATATTTCCAACAGAAAAGTCTGTGTTCGTGTTTTATTGGGGGGGAGTTTGGGGTATAGGTTAATTACCATGCTGGACAAATGACTGTGCGCATGTCATGTCGATCCATTTTGTTCTCACATTATTGAATATACTCGTTTGTGTATTTCATATTGAGTCGATCTATTTGGAGGAAGAAAGAGCATGCCTCTTAAAAGTGTATGCTATGTATCCACATAAAGACATTAAGAGTGTCAAGAAAATAACTATTGCTTCAATAAAAGTAGAATATATCATTTAGGTTTAGCGGCACTTTAAAATAATTGTTTATATTACTTAATTTTGCCGGCATTTAGGTTCTGGACTGCCCTTGCAGGTGGCATTAGTCTGATATGTCATGGAACTGGTTCTCTCTGTAATGGTACAAGTGAGGCCTAAGTGGGGTTTACGGAGTTCTCATATTGTTTGTTTTTGGTTCACTTTATTCCTCTCTAATGTTAGGAAGCATATTACTGATAAATGAATAACACTAATTATTTTCCTAGTATTCGTTGTCTGTGGTTTTTCTGAATACTGAATTCAAAGGGTAAAGCAATTATTCTACTTAATCTTTTAGAAATACATAAAGGACATCATTTTACTTTCTGCATTAACATGAAAAAATTAATTTCTTTCAAGTACTTAAGAGAAAATCAAGATAGGGTTGTAGACTCTTTCATTGATCTAGCTTTCACAGCAGGATTCTCTAGTTAATCCTCCTGCCAGATAAAATGCTGGACTGAGATTCCTCCCAAAGTAATAACATGACTGAAACATTTGCATGTAAAATTCTTATTTACTTTCATAATGGGTTTCTGGAGAACCACATGAAGTCGCTTTTTGAAGGTCAACTTAAAATTGAGAAGTATTTTGTGTATCCCCTTGAAGACACAACTTCTGGAATAAAAGGGAATCATGACGGAATATTTCCGTCATGTGTCCTTAAGGAGTTAATTACAACAGTTAAACATTGTAAACTATGAATGCTGTTATGTAAGTTATCAGCTCTGCGTTATAAAAATATAGCATCACCAAGACAGTATTGGATTCCCTTTAGGACAATTTTGGCATCGACAAAGGAGAAACCCAAAATGTTTATTTATTTTTGGTCTTTTAAATAAATTGTATGTATTTGAAATCTGACTACACTGCCTTCATTTCTTTATTGTTTGTATTTGGATTCCCTATTAAAAGATCAACATTTAAATGACAATTTTTAAGCTAGATTGTTGCTGCATTACAAAGATGCCAGTGGCAATATAGCCTTTCATTTTGTGTTATGGTCCTTTAAATCTGTTATGACTTTAAGTAGGCTCTGTTTGATGTTCCTTTAAAAAAGTATGGAAGACCTGTTACTTTAAACGAGGAACTGACAGCTGTAGTGGAACGGTATTTAAAAGCCTACCATAAACATCTGTTTGCACTGATATTGTGTCTGTTACCCTTCTCTTGTGCTGCTATTTGCCTATTTCCACTCCAGGTCCATCCGCCTTGAAACATCCATTCTCCATTCCCTCAAGCCTCTCCAAAGGCCTCATAGCTCCTTGAATTGATCTTCTGGTTTTGGTCTCAGTTATGAATTAGGATTCTCTTTTGTCATTTGCCTCAGACTGAATTTGCTGATATTGAGTCAGACTGTTAAACTATTCTCTCTTTTACTACTTTCTGTCACATCATGCCATGTTCTGCGGAGATGTCTGGCTTTGGCTTCTGGTATCCAGTACTCTTTTTGCTGTCCTTGCTTGGTTTTTCTGGTTTTCTGGTCTATGTCTGGTTTTCTTTGTTTCTGGGTTCATTCTTATATTCTGTCCCTGGATTTCCCAGTCTCTTGGATTTACTTAAATGTTTGTTTTATGTTGCCACACCCGTTTGTTTTCCACTTTCCCTTTGTTTCAGCCTGGACCTGCAGCAGTGTTCCAAGCCTCTGCCCTTTCTTGCAGGTAAGTGCTATTGTGGTTTAGTGTGGTTGTTTTAGCATACATTAGGCAGTGTAGGGCCTGCCAGATATGGGGTACATTGGTGTTGTTGGCAGGCTTGTGCAATGTATGATCATATAATGTAACTAAGTCCCCATACTTTTCATATATAGTGCTTAGTTATGTCTCCTTTGTTTTACCTTGTATTTCTTGTCTTGTTTTATTTAGTCTTGTAATCCCAGTCCATGTACAGTCCCGTCCAGTCATGCCCATGTTATGTTTTTCTTTTCCTCATGTCTTGTGTACATGTTCTGGGTTCTGCTTTCTGTCCTGCTCTGGTTCTGTGTTCTCCTAGTTTTGTCTTGTTTTCATGTATGGTGCCTATCTCTAGTCTTGCCCTGTTCTCCTCCTAGTTTTGTCTTGTTTTTCATGTATGGTGCCTATCTCTAGTCTTGCCCTGTTCTCCGCCTAGTTTTGTCTTGTTTTTCATGTATGGTGCCTATCTCTAGTCTTGCCCTGTTCTCCTCCTAGTTTTGTCTTGTTTTTCATGTATGGTGCCTATCTCTAGTCTTGCCCTGTTCTCCGCCTAGTTTTGTCTTGTTTTTCATGTATGGTGCCTATCTCTAGTCTTGCCCTGTTCTCCGCCTAGTTTTGTCTTGTTTTTCATGTATGGTGCCTATCTCTAGTCTTGCCCTGTTCTCCTCCTAGTTTTGTCTTGTTTTTCATGTATGGTGCCTATCTCTAGTCTTGCCCTGCTCTCCTCCTAGTTTTGTCTTGTTTTTCATGTATGGTGCCTATCTCTAGTCTTGCCCTGTTCTCCTCCTAGTTTTGTCTTGTTTTTCATGTATGGTGCCTATCTCTAGTCTTGCCCTGTTCTCCTCCTAGTTCTGTCTTGTTTTCATGTATGATGCCTACCTCTAGTCTTGCTTCAGTACTGGATACATCCCTGCTGCAGAGCCTCCCTATTCAGCTCCTGGGAGGTCTGCTTAATTACCTGCTCCTAGTTCCTGGGATCCGCATAAGCTGAATCAGGGTCTTGGTTTGTGGCCGCACAAACGCTGATACTCATGTCTTGTGTTACCCGGTTACCCTGCACCAGGCCCTGATAATCCACTTCCACGCTCGAGACTGCCACTTTTCATCAGGCACTCAGGGGTCCCGGTTTCCGTACCGCCACCCGTGACACTTTTTCAAATTATCTTACTGACATTCTGGTCCTGACCTTGGCTTGTGTTTATGGACTTGAATATTGCTTGCTCTTTGGATTCACATTATTACTTCTGGATTTAATTTCATAGTTTGCTCTTTTTATTTCATGAACCTGTGTTTCTGCAATTGTTATCTAAAAGAAATTATTTTTTATTTTCATCCATCATACTGCCTTTGGAAACATTTTTTTTTCTCAACACATTGCACTATTTTGTTGACATATAAAAATCCAACAATAGCATCAATGATAAAGCTTGGAAGCATTACAACACGTCACTTCACCTACGTTATGATGAAATATAATTTTAGGGATGATTGGTGTTAGGGTGATCTAAGGCTATGGTATCTATAATTAGGATGGAGTATTATGATACCATGGACTGAAGCTCCTAACACCCAGTCGCAGGGGTCCCCATGGCGACTGTGCCTGTCACTCCAAGAGGTCTGGCAACAACCACGACTCCTGTGACCATGGGCTGCCTGCATACCTTCTGGGCCGGTGTGCAGTCCGAGGTTACCTTGTGTCTGGCTGGCAAGGAGAGCTGTGCTGTGCCGCTCCCCTCCTGCCTGTTTGTAACATGGCCAAGGGGTGTGACAGGAAGTTCTCTCTGAGAGAGCACTTCCTGTCAGACCAGGAACTGCATTGAGAAGCAGGTACAGGAGGGGAGGGTGGAGAGTGGTAGAAATAGGACACATGGAGGGTAATGGAAGAGAGAGAGCAATGGAATACATAGAGAGGAGGGGAAAAGATGGAGAAATGGGGGTTGGGGGCAGGGAATGAGACACGTGGGAGGCCTGGGGGCAGGAATGAGACACATAGAGGGGCCTAGGGGGGATAAAATACATAAAGGGGGCAATTTTCGCACTGGGGCCCCGGTGGTTTCTAGTTACACCTCTGCTAATACCTTAAACTAACCTACCCCAAACTTTAACTTACCTTATCCTTACATGATTACTCCTTTTTTGGCTTTGTTCTTAAGATCAGTATTGTTATTGATAATAATAAAATGTACCTTTCAATTTCATTTATCCAGATGAGAAGATGATTTAAATACATTTGGAATGTTAATACAATACATAAGACAATTAATATCTGAACAGGCACAGATAACATTAGTAATACATTAGCCTCTTAATCTCATAATGCCCATTCAATTATATTTAATTAAACTCTTAAAAGCAGTCCAACCAGCAACATTTTATAGTGAGAAGATTGATTTACTATGGTCTGGTGCGATTTACGAAATGACAGTGTTTTTGGGTAGGTATGATTAATTGCTGTATCAATTAAACCAGCAAGAGTAGAATAAACTTTGTAGCACATGGTGGCTTGCACAAATAGACATGGTGGCTTGCACAAATGGGAAAGTCCACAAAAGTACAAAAATAGATACATGCTGGAGACCCCTTATCTACCATACGCATTTCGTGGTATCCCAAGCACTTAATCAAAGCCTATGATGGGACTTTTATTAAAAGGGTCATTAAGGCACACTGGTGGGATGTACCGCCTAAACCTTTATATTGTTGCTGAGACTTAAAATACCTTTTGTTACATATAGGTATAAAGATGATAAATTGCTACTTATATATGGTTCATTGTTAAAAAGTACAATATATATAATATATATATATATATATATATATATATATATTATTTTTAATTGTATTTAACTTGTTTTTTATTCAAATTTACATTTACTGGAGAGTAATTATATATTTGTAAATTGTAGATTATGCTAGCTTAAGTGTACCTATAATCTTAATTTTATTAATGACAGGAGGCGAATATTTTTCTTAAGACTTTCTTTACTTAAGCTCCACAGCAACATAAATGTCACATAGTAACAGGATAAACCAATCAGAAAAAAGGGACACAGGTAATAAAAGTCCCTCCCCCAATCAGCTCTTCCTCTTTCTGGCTGCGAAACAAACCAAACAGGAACCGATTAACGAACTAGAATAAAGTCTCAGATGAGATGCGATGACTCCAAGATTAACAGGAACTGTCTTGAATCTCCACCCTGCAAGGCCTTTTTAACTGAAATGAAAGAAGAGAGTTGAAAGGAGGGATTAATCAGAGAATTGGACTCCTAAATGCATGCAACCTAAATGATTAAAATTCAGAGTTTAACCAGTTATAGTTACTAACTGAACAAAAACCAGACATGCTATAAGAGAACAGCAAGTGTTCTCAACCATCTGTCCAGAAGTCTTACCTGATAAAGCAAGCAAAAGGGACAGGGAAAAGAAAGGGTGGGAAATATTCACCTCCTGTCATTAATAAAATTAAGATTATAGGTACACTAAAGCTAGCATAATCTACAATTTTATAACATGACAGGAGGCTTCATATTTTGCTGTTTTAAAGCTCAGCAAGTAAGGCTAAGGAAGCATGCACAGCCGGACGGAAGTAGAAATTGCGGAACGTCTCCTCCCGGGACCAATCCACCTGTAGGTAGTCTGCTGCGTCTTCGGGCTCTGCTTCCTATGCCCCTATTAGTTCTGTGATTCTAGAAGCCATGTGAGTGGTAGTTCAGAAGAAAGCCAGAGAGTGGGATCGTCGCTGGTTTGATGGCCAGAAACAGCTGGCAGTACAACCCCGTGTACGGCCAGACCTACCAAAAACCCGGGTGGGTTGTTGTCAGAAAACTCTCCTCATGGATGATTGAGCCTTGTTCAATGTAGTATATAGGTTGACATGTTTTTGGAGCTCTTTTATGTAAGGTTCTACAAACAGTAGGCCTTTGGCAAGCAGAACTAATTCTTTGGAGCCAAGGTTAGAGAGCTAGGCATCTATACGCAGCAGCACTGCTTTTCTTCGCTCCATACAGAGAGACACGTTTGCATTGCCCAGTAGGCATATGGAGCGTAAAGCAAATTGTTGTATAATGTATGGGTCTAAAGTTCCCTCTTGAGAGGGTTTCGTCAGCCAATAGTAGAATTATGGCTATTGGTTCTAGTATATCTAGGAGCTTGTTTTGGGTCAGGCGGAGACTGCGCTCAACGCCTTTTCCTGGCCAGTCCTGGCCAAATAGATATACACCATAGCATCGTATTCCAGGATCATAACTAGAGTTGAGCGAACCCGAACTGAAAAATTCTGGTTCGTACCGAACATTAGGTTTTTTGGACCCCGAACACGGACATATCATTGTATGTTCGGGATGGAGTTCGGAGTTCAGCGATTTAATGACGCGTTTTGAAAGGCTATCAACAAGCATTTGACTTGTGTGCCCTTAGAAGCCATCACAGCCATGCCTACTAATGGTATAGCTTTGATTGGCCAGTGCTTGAAGCTGGTAACTTAGTATTAGTAAATTATGCCTCTACTCACTATACCGCGAGTAGGGGAGTGTCTCTTAAATAGTGAGCAGCCTGTGGCTGCTCACTGTTAAAAAAAAATAAATAAAAAAAAAAATAAAAAACATTCCCCCCTCCGACACGCGAGTGGGGGCTTTTTAAACTAAAGCGGGGACCTATTATCCCCCTCGGCCCCCAGCCCTGAGCGGTGGGTGGTGGCCCTAAATACCAATAAGGGGAGAAATCTATTGTTTCCCCCCCCGGCCCCACCCCTGAGCAGTGCGTGGGGGCCCTAAATAACAATAAGGGGGGACCTACTATATCCCCTGAGCAGTGGGTGTGGGCCATAAATAAAAATTGGGGGGACCTAATGTCCCCCCCGGCCCCCACCCCTGCACGGTGGGTGGGGACCCTAAATAACAATAAGGGGGGACCTAATGTCCTCCTCCCGGCCCCCACCCCTGCGCGGTGGGTAGGGGCCATAAATAAAAATTCCCCCCCAGGTGACTATGGGTCCCCAAACCCCTAGTCACCCCCCCAAGAAAATTACCCCTACCTACCCCCCTCATCCTAAAAATAATGAGGGGGGACCCTTGTCTAAATACCTGTAAAAAAAAAAAAAAATAGGCTTACCATTTGATGTCTTCTTTCTTCTAAAATCTTTTTTCTCAGCCCCAAAAATGGCCAAATAAAAATCCATAATAACCGAAGCACTTAAAAAATAAATAAATTAAAAAAAAATAATAATAATCCATCTTCACCCATGGAGGGCTCTGCACAGACTGAGCTCTGCAGGACAGGGGGAGGCTTATAAAGCCTTGTCCCGCCCTGCAATAAGGCTCAGAGCACTCTAATTGGTGGGTTTAAGCCATCCAATCAACGTGCTCTGACAGGTAAATGAAGAGACTGACAGGTAAGTCTTTACATTTACATGTCACAGCACTCTTTTTTTAAGTGCTTCGGTTATTATGAATTTTTATTTGGCTTTTTTGGGGCTGAAAAAAGAAGATTTTAGAAGAAAGAAGACATCAAATGGTAAGTCTCTTTTTTTCTTACAGGTATTTAGACAAGGGTCCTCCTTCATTATTTTTAGGATGAGGGAGGTAGGGGTTATTTTTTTTGGGGGGGAGGGGGTGACTAGGGATTTTGGGACCCCTAGTCACCTGGGGGGCTGGATTTTTTATTATGGCCCCCACCCACCACTCAGGGGTGGGGGCCAGGGGAGAGGACATTAGTTGTCCCCCCAATTTTTATTTATGGCCCCCACCTACCGCTCAGGGGTGGGGGCCGGAGGGGAGGACCTTAGGTCCCCCCTTATTGTTATTTTGGGCCCCCACCCACCGTGCAGGGGTGGGGGCCATGGGAGGACATTAGGTCCCCCCTTATTGTTATTTAGGGCCCCCACCTGCCGCGCAAGGGTGGGGGCTGGGGGGAGGACATTAGGTCCCCCCCATTTTTTTATTTAGGGCCCCCACCCCACCCCACCCATCGCACAGGGGAAATAGTTTTTTTGTTTAGTTTTTTACAGTGAGCAGCTCCCACTCAGAAGAGCATGGATGACGGATCAAACAGTGGTTGTCCTGAAGAATCCAGGAAACGGTCTGCATCACCAGATGGTGGTGTCAAGGAGGTTGGATCCTCCAAAGCGGGATCAGAGATCCCTTCTCCAGGGAAGGATGCTACTCTAAAGCCTGGGTCTGGCCAGCCGGCCTCAACGTCAGAGTCTGACTTATCCACTTGCCATTCGTCCAAGACTGTCAATGATGGAGGGTAAACATCCTCCTCTTTTTCAGACCGAGTTAGACGAACCTAGAGTTTCTCTTTTGCTTACTTGTGCTTGGAGCACTTTGCTGGTGCTTTACACTTGAGATTTAAGGGTTCTGGACCATCCCCTTTCCAATAGCATTTGTGTGGTTTGCACACCGTGGGGGAATCTGAGTCATATGATTCTTCTGCAGAGCGTAGTGGCTTGGGGGAGATTCTGTCCTTAGTGTCTGAGGGAAGGACCCGTGCTAGGGACTTTTCAATAGAAGCAGCCACTGCTGGGTTAATAAGCGCCTGGAGATTCTGGTCCTGAGCAGATTCCATAACATTAGCCAGTTCATCTGAGGGGCAGAATAGGCTAGTATTAGAAACAGGGACCAGTGCGCGAAATCATATATATAATAAATTTAGCCACAAATATATAACTGGGGCTCACCCAGTAGAAAAATCCCTTCATGTGTGTATATATACCCTATAGGGAGGTAATGGGCACAGACAAAGTGGGCCAATCAGATAGCCATACCAGGGACAGCAAAACCATGTAGTGACCAATATATAATATTTATATATTCCTGATAGGGTGGTCATAAATAAATATAGGGGTTTTGCCCTAAGACTATCACTTGGATGTAGAAGTGGCATAGTGTAGATATAATAATATGGGGGCTCACCCCAGGTGATATAGGTATTGTGGTAGAAGTACCCACTCTGCTATAGTGAAGGGTCCAATAAGAGGGGCTCACCCTCTAAACCCTGTAGCATAATGCAGGTAAATAATAATAAATATCAATCCTTTTATACAGACAGTAAAGTAAGGATGGCAGCAGTGGGTGAGACTGCTGCAGGAACCTTGAATACATATGAGAAAAACACTCTATGGAATTAGGATGATATACTAACAATCAAAAGCAGACTGATTCATAGCAATGTGTGCAAGCTAGTTTAATAACACAATGTACTAATCACTTATACTTGAATTAAAACCTTAATCCTCCCAGAGCAAAGAACAATCACTGAGACTGATGACCTAACCTAAGGTAAGGCTAAGTGCATCAGATAGCACCCAGCGATTCGAGGGAGACAGCCGTGAGCCGGGCGCAAACTAGGGGATCAGTGCACACTAGAGAGACTGTTCGGATCGCGGACTCCAACAAAATTGGCGCCACAATCACGCGCAGGGGTGCGTGATCCAAGATGGCTGCCAGGATCTCACGAGAGTGTGCGGGATCCAAGATGGCCGCCGCAAGTTAGAAGGGACCGTTGGAGGCATTCTCCACGGTCCCAAAAAGCCCAGGAAAATCGGGCAGGCAAAAAGCCTGCCGCGATTCCGGACAAATGAAAGCAACACAAAATAAACAATAAGACACAACAAAAAAATGAAAGTTACCCTGAGAGAAACTAGAACAAAACCTCATGTAAAAAAGGGAGGAACAAATATAAAGGAAAAGTAGAAGTTTTACAAATACAGGATGTGCCTCAAAAAACATAGATATATTGAGGGAAACAATAAGAAATGACAGAATAAAAATAAACATCAGAAAAAGCAAGATAGAATAAAATACAGTAATCGCCACAAAGTGGGAGACAGTGGCACTTTGACCTGTACTGGTGTGGAGCAGCAAAGGAAGAGCTGATTGGGGGAGGGACTTTTATTACCTGTGTTCCTTTTTTCTGATTGGTTTATCCTGTTACTATGTGTAAGTTATGCTGCTGTGGCGCAAATTATGAAGCCTCCTGTCATGTTATAAAATTAGAACTGCACTTCAGACTGCTCTAACATTTGAAACACATCGGATGTTAAATATGAGCTTCTGACTGTGCATTTGCTAAATTTGGAAATAATATTTTAATCTGACCTAAAATTACAATCGACAAGGTAATTTCTGTCACATTTTAGAACAAAACATCCAAATTCAAAAAATTAATTACCGAATTTCAGAATTACAGTATCTCAGGTATAGTGAATAACCCTAAGTGTTAGATGAAATACTCTGAATTCCTTGAAAAGTATAGGAATTATATAAGTTAAGTTCATTCAGTGAAGTGATAGTTACTGTAAATTCATGAAAAAATCGTGAAACATCATTAAAATATTTAATTTGCATACACTGTTTCATACAAGCCACATTTTAAAAACATTTACTTGAGATAGCCCACGTTAAAAAAAGTGAGCCTGTGCATATGTAATATTCTGTGTATGCACTTGTTTGTGATATTCTGAAGCAATAAAAAAGATTCTGTGACTGCGAACACACCGGTATATGTACACGTAAGTGTACGCAACCGTATATATGTTCCCAGTCACAGAGTCAATACACCAGTAAGACTTTTCAGGGCTGTCTCAGGGCTTGACCCCTATAATATCCTAAGAAAAGAAACAAAACAGGCATTTACTTCTTGTCACTTTTTTGTTTCTTCAGTTGTTTCTTATGTAGCTGTTTACCACTTACACAGTCAGGATACTATGATATATCAGGGGGCTTCGTTCTCATGGTTGTGAGTCGATTCTGTCTGTATGTGATATTCTGCTTATTTTACTATGTCTTCCCTTATAAGTACATCTTATACAATATAAATTGTCGACTTGCATGCGACACTATAGAGTGCAAGAGTAATACATTTGTAATGTGACATTAGTTGCTGACAAAGTGATGATTCTTTATGGTTCATTGACATTATATGTGTTTATAAGCAATTAGCAGGAGCATGTATAGTAAAACATGTTTAGAGTCTTTTAACTTTAGAGAAATAGAACTCTAGTTATTATATATTGCAATTAGTATAAGTATAACCTAGCAGAGAACGTAAAACTTTAACAATGTGTAGTCAAGCGTAGTATATGTAGTGGCTTCAACAAATTCTAGGTGAGAGATCAGTGTCCAGAAGTGTTCAACTCTTGGAACAGGTAAAATACTGTGCAGAACCCTCATACTCCCATGCCTCTGGTAGAGGAGCCAAGAATGCGGAATAAACATAACACCCTTCTGAAGAGTGAGAAAATATATATTTTTTTAAATATATATTTATTCTCAGCCCTCCTAGGTGGTATATATTTTTTTGTTTATTCCTCATTCTTGGATTCTCTGTGAGAGGACTGGGAGTCTAAGTGTTCTGTGCAGTATTTTAGCTGTTCCAAGAACTGTACTCTTCTGGACAGCTATCCCAAATGTCCTACCTGGAATCTGTTAAAGCCACTCCCACAACTTGGGCATTACAGCTCCAAGTGCTCATGCCACAACTGGCACTAATGCCTTCACTTTCCACATTCTTTCTAGTGCCTCTTTCAGTCCTTAGTATTTGTCGACCTTCTTGATGTTATGGTCACTGGGTATTGCCACATCCACTGTCACTACAATCTTTTACTCCTTGGGTATTGCCACATCCACTGCCACTACAATGGCAGATTGGCTGCCACTACTTGATTATATGTCTAGATCTGAAAGTCCCAGAGGATCTTTGTGATGTACTTGTGAACTCTCTCTTAGCCACACCTATGGCCTTGACACTCATCAAGCCTCGACCACTGGTTTACGGTCTCTGAGTGCTGGACTTGTGGTTGAGTCCTCCACTCATATTGAGTAGTTTCTGGGTCTTGACATGTATTTTGGCAAACTCTTCTATTGGCCAGGTTATTATTCCAGCTGAGTACCTGATGACTGGTAGGGCAAATGTGTTGATGACTTGGATATTGTTCTTGCAATCGAGCTGGGGCATCAGGGCCTGTCTAACGCTCTGGAAGTAATTGGATGTTGCTATTCTCTTTGCCTCTTCTACATGGTTACCAGGTGTTTGTGGTACCCCAAGGTATTTGTAGCTTTTCTGTACCTCTCCTATTTGATCTTCTGGTACTTGAATTCCTTCTGTTATGATCACGCTTTTTGCTATTATCTGCACACACATATCTAGTTCAAACAATATTCCGATGAATTTGCTGAATATCCTAGTTAGGTGGATCAGTGAGTCCGTGTCCTACTCACTCTTGGCATACAGCTCGATGTCCATGTAGATTAGGTGTCTGATGGTAGCAACACTCTTGAACCTGTATCCATATCCACTTTTCATGATGATCTGGGTTGTTGAGTCCTATGCAGAACAGAATTGGGGATAGCGCATCACCTTGGTATATGCCACATTTGATGTTGTTTTATTATCCAAGAACTGGCCTTTTAGAGTTGTTTTCCACTTTCCCATCAAGCTCATTTCTTTTTACCTTTTTGTTATTTATATTGCTGTTACCCTACAGCTGTGCATGCACCTTGGATGAATATCTGGTATTTATTCTCTTTGCCTCTGCTTCACTGGTATATCTGCTCAGTCTGGCTGCCAGTGCCAATTTTAAATATTGTTATGGGCAAATGCAAATATTACAAGTTTTAGAATGAAATGTTGTATTTTTTAAACTGTGTACTTTGTCTTTAAGAGATATTGCAAACTGACAAGGTGTTAGAAATGGAACATATTGTTTTTCATAACTGTTTCTTTAAGCAATAACCTCAGTGCATAATATGTTTGCGCCATTTTGTCCCAGACGAATTACAATAACAATAATGCATAAACAAGCTTCAAGGCTATACTACGACTCTTTCAGTACCCAATATACTGTGGTAACCCCAAGTTAATGGAACTTCCCCAAATCCGGGAATCTCCCACAACTGTACACTTACGACTTAGTATAAACAACAGATAACCTATTCAGACTTTAAGATGCCATCTTGAACTAAGTCTGGAAAATTTCCATGACGTATGCACCCTTCTGTTATGGCCTTGTATGTTTGCCAAATTAAGGGAGGTCCTAAAATGAATAAAGTAAAAGAAGTGTTACTTTTTCACATATGAACTACGGTAACCCGAAAATGGAGACACCGAAGGTATAAATAGGTGTACTTTTAAATGTTAAGACACAGAGGAGAGACTTGGAGACAGACGCTGCTCCATCTTAAAATGACAGAGAGGCTGACATGATGACATGTTCAGAAGGGTATGTTAACCTATTAATGATATTTGCAAGCATGTAATTTAATCTTATAAACTCTGCTATAATGGATTTTATATTTATATTTTTATATAATAAATATCCAAAAAGACAAAACTATTGCTTCCAAGACAATCCTTATTTTATATTGTATTCTCAATTATTTATATATATTAAATAGAGTATCTCTTACTAAATATATAAAATTATGGCTAAGATATCTGTATGGTTAGCCCTACTAAGTTATATGCTTTAAGACATTATAGTGGTAAATAAGGGAACCACCTGCGGTTAGAATTGGCGACCATGAAGGGACTTGTACTTGGAAGCTTTAAATATAAAATAAATACCTAGGTAACCTCTTAACCGTAAGAGAAGAAGCAATACTTTGTCATGGCACAAGTCTTGAAATATCAATAAATTATTGAGCTATTTGTAGCCCAGACTCAGAGAGAGATCTTCATCATTAGAGATGATTTTAATGTGAACAAAGCACTTCGAGTTCAGGTGCCAGGTACAACGTAATTAGCATACAATGCTGAAATTGTGGATCTTAATTAATATCATAAGAGAATAAATATACATATTTGGTAAACTCCCTGATATGCCTAATACACCAGCACAGCATGGCCCATTAGTTTCAGGACAGTGGATTGCAGGCAGGGGGATATGTTCTCTTTGTAGCTGCTTAGTATGCATGCGCAGGAAAAATATTAATGCAAAATGTTGTCAAAAGAAAAGTAATAAGACAGAGCGATGAATTTTGAAGTCTCATTCCAAGAATGCAAAGAAAATGCATTATGGCTTTATGGAAACATTCATGCAACAGACAGACAGGATTTTTAATTATTGCATTACTGCGTTCTGGATTCTAATGTCCACTATATATGAAAAGTTTTATAAAACAGTGATATTTTCCATATTGTTAGTTACGCTAGCTGTTGATTAAAAATCAGGAATTATAACAGCATAACTATTTTTGGAGTCTGGAATTTCCAGCCAAGGTTGTGGAGATACAGAGACATGTAAACATTCCAAGGAATTGAGAAGTCGTCGATTTATATTCCAAATTATGAACAACATTATTACATACAGCCATAAAGAGAAAGACATGGCTTTTAAATAAATTCAGTGCAGTACACTGCAGCATGTATTTTATATCATATATGCTAACTAGCTCATATTTTTTCTTAAACAGAGTTGAAATTATACTACCCTGATAGAAAAAAGGGCAACAGGTGGTTATACATCCTTTGCTTCCCTAAATGCTCTGCAAAAAATAAATATTTATAAAATAATTAAAAATAATATACATGTAAGATAAATCAGGGCAAAATAAAATGGTAACTATACAGGATCTCTGATAACTTTTAAACTGAAATTATTAAAGGCTTATTTAAATAAAATGTTAAATACATTTACAGCTTTAAATGTGACCAAAAGATACTAAATGATGTGTTAAGCAGCCAGGCCAATTCACTAGAATAGCATAAGTATTCTACTATTTAAAATGCACAATTCCTGCACATAATGACTTTGCTTACTCAGGTACAGTCTTTAGTCTAATGCAATGGCAGTAAAGTCCACCAATTTTAAAAGGGAAAGCTTACTTAAATCAGTGATACTATCCCACCGTACTAGCAGTAAGGAAATTAGAACAATTATATTGTACTACTGACTGTAATCCGATCAGACACATGTAATCTCAGTGAATTTCATAAACTAGGTTTTCATAAAATAAGATTAAATATCAAAGTTGTTTATATATCAATATATCAATGTTGTTTATAAATAAAAGTATATAGACTAGGCAATAACAGCATTTAGATGCATTCAGCAGCCTGCTCTCTCAGAGCCAGAAACTGATTTATAAAATAAAAATAAAAAGTAGGTTTTAAAAAGTCCACAGTCAACCACACATGAATGGTGAAATAATTGCTTCTTTAAAAGCTATATGCTGCCGCAATTATGTATATAAATACAGATTAGGGCACAGAGTGGAAATAAAAATACAGTTTTAAATCTCATATATGGGGATTCAGTTCCACCACATATTCTACAATTCTGAAAGAGGCTAATTTTAATAATATGTTGTAAGAGCATTGTGAATATATATACTGAAAAATTAATGTGATATTGCAAAGCCTGCAATATTCTAAACAGACATTAAAATTTAAGAAAAAAAAGAAAAAGAATAATGCATAAAAAAATGCAGTGTCAATTAAAGTGATAATACTCTGATATATTAAATCACATTGCATATCACATATCTGCTATATGAAAAATATAACTAAAGTGACATTAGTATCCAATGCCCCCTCACATCTATTTTATAGAATCTATTCTTTTCAGTGGTCACCTCCAAAGAAGCCTCGGAAACTGGGGGGCTTAGAGGGGTGCTCATCCCAAAAGGAATCAGATTTCAGACTTATTTTTTTTTTTTTAAATAAATAAATAAATGATAGAAGAGGAATCACGGAACATCCAGAACATGCATTTTTGTATATAATCCTAATTTGCAGATATTTTATGCCTTAAAGACATAATTAAATATTTAGACATAATTTAATTAAATATGCAGGTATCTTTAAAAATTAAGCAATGTTAAAAAAATAATAATAAATAAAATAAAAAAATATATTTTACACCACAATATAAACAGCTTTGTTAAACAGATTTAAGTACAAGTACTTATGACAAGAAATATACAGAATACGTTTACAACAGGCAGGTTTAGCATAAATGCAAAGTTGTTGTTTCTTGGGGATTTATTATTGCCTAAGAAATCTCTGAACATATTCAGAATGTTTGAGAGCAGCAAGTAAGACAGCAGGTTGCAATGGACACCATTACAATATTACTTTGCCGATTGAGGTCATTTAGAGAAATAAATGTTCTATAGCTCGCTAGATCACTGGCTTTTAATGAACAATTTGCAAAACACTTATGAATAGTTTGGAATACTGCACATTATAGCTGTGACAACATAATATACAGGGTAAAAATGCTATGTCACTGTTTAATAGACTTACCCAGTATTTAAGGACGACATGTTTCTTGCAAAGTCATCGGGACTTTGAGGGAGGTTCTAACTACGTTTAATTAATTAATTAACTTACTAAAGAAAAAGAAAAAAGAAGAGGTTTTGGTTTTCAGCGCAAGGTCATTTTGTGTTCACAGACTATTCGGATTTTAAAAAAGCTGTTCTTTATCTCACATTATGAACAGCCTTGTAATTCCTATCCACACTAAAAGTTGGCTTTTAAATGTTATTGTTTTAACTTTAATATTTCATAGTTAATACAGAGAATAAAGTAATTTAAAGAAAATATATTGAAAGTATATTAATTGATAGGATTTCATTTATCAATTTTGATCCACTGTTCACTGATCGAGTCTCAGTCTGGAGTAAAAACAGTTTTTCTTACGATACGTCGTGAGTTTATATCCACAACTGCATTTTGCTTTGTGGAAACAAATTGAAAGCCTGGCATTGTAATACGTGTATGGACATGCTTATAACAAAGCATGGTCCCTCTCCTCATGTAGTTGGTCATTAACAGGCACTTTGATGCAATGTGTCTACCAACGCTTTTCTGTGGTCACTGGATCACATCGCATACCCTATCTCTTAGTCATGATGCAGAGTTTATGCTTGCAAGGATATCCAGACCTTATCCACCTGGTATCCGAATAAATACTCCTATCATTTAGAGGGGTTAATTACATAATAACCATTGAAGTTAATATGTTGGTTGTTCTTCCTATAGAGGAAAGATAGACTTGCCAAAAAGCTTTTTCATGGCTAGGACAAGCTCTTATAGAGAGAGGTAATGTACCTCTGACTCCTGAAAGGAATATTGGTGGTCCAATATTGGAAATACTGTAATTCACGTGTTTAGTAATCATAAGCATTTGCTTATTGCCACATTACTGATGTACTGTTTATTGAAATATTAATATCTAACATACTTTTTTTAATTGCTATATATTGGAAGTTTGCCAACATCTCATGGTTATAAATATGTTTTTGTACGTGTTGATGCATGTACCAGGTTTACTTGGATATATCCTGTGCGAAGTGCAACCTCTGATGCCACGTTTTCTAGTCTCACTTCCTTAGTATGCATTTGATAATCCCAGGACCATCCATTTGGATGGTGGTCCTGCAGTTACTGCAAAGGAAACCTAAAACTGGGCAACCACATTTGGGTTACTTTGGGATTTCAGTGCGCCAACCACCCCCAAAGAAGTGGGGTTGTGGTCTGGGAAAATGCTGAGGTTAAATGATTATTAACCAAGTTACTAGTTGCTTTCCCCACACAGTGGTATCTATTTATTCCTATGGTACAGATGAGCATTCACAACATACCTGATGATACAAATGGTGAGACACCATATGAAATGTTACATGTTTTGCACTGACAAACATATTTCTGCACCAGGGAGAGCTTAGAACCATTGGTTCTATTAGAGAAATTTAGGGAATTTTTTTTTCCAGCCCACCTCACCATGCACCACCACCTATTTCCTACTGTTGGCCAGTTTGTCCTGGAGAGGGTGACTCCGAGAACTTTTACTACAGAGAACAATCAGAGCCAACAGAGAACAGTGAGTTTTGATATTTTACAACCTGCTAAATACTAACAGGACTGTCACAGAACCACTGACTGATACAATGGATGCTGTTAAAGATGACAAGATAAATCAAACAGAGGACGACAGAAATGCCACCATAATCATAGCCACGTAACAGACTGAATCATGATCTGACATCTGAACCTGCAAATGTGAAGGAGAAGGATGAACAGACAGACGTGATACTTTCACAGTTAACATGGAATGTATGAAAAATGAATCATCAACATCATTATAAGAAAGACTCTGGAGAAAACAGACTGAACCTGAATTATCTTATACAGTAAGAAAGAAATGCAAAGATGGAAGCAAAAGGATGCTAGAAAATTGGTTATCGTGTCTCCTTCTTACAATCTGCAGCATTATCATAACATCAACCCTAGCTGTCGTTTTAAAACTGCATTGGGATTATGTTAACAAGCAGGAAGCACCTGAACTGAATTGGAGTGCACACTATACAAGTTCTGTGATCGTGAGGACTACCTCCAAGAACCATCTCAAAAGGAGAGAGACAGCTCACAGTGAAATGATTGCTAATGTGAACCACACTGGTATTTCACAAGGAACCTATTGAGATGATTCCAAAAACGATTATACATGAGAAAGATGTGATTGACCTATTACAAATCCTAATAATGGACTCAACAATGATGGCAAAGCATGCTGAAAACAGAAAAAGACGAGACAGATGCTTGTGAAAGACTTTGGATGCACCTATGAAGTTGATGCAAGAAAAGACTTTGCCATATAGTTTATCATTGAATGACTAGCGCAAACAGCCTTCTTATGCTGAAAAGAAATGCTATGCTAATTCTGGACATTGCTATTATGTTTCCAGACAGAAGATGACCGGAAAAAGAAATAAAGGCTGATAACTGTCAACACCCAGCTGTTTCTCAAGATGGAACATGGTACTGACAAAACCAGATTGACTATCAAAACACCTCACAGTACAAGACACAGATTGTTGCCTACAACACAGAAAAAGTGGTTAATAGGAAGGAGCAGAACAAGAGGAATATAGATTTCCTACTGGAGTGAAAAACCATCCTGGAACAATATTCTGCAACAATGAACTTTACAATGACATTTGGTGGCATATGAATTTGAATTCGGAAGAAACATCTCAATTAACGAAAGAAACCTTGATGCAATTAAAAAATAATAACAAGACCTGCTTACTAAGAGCAGATGCCCTGCCAAGAGAATGGAATATAAAAAGACCAGTAAAACCTTTCAGAAACCTGACATCACAGGACACTGGTACTAAAGCACGATTTGCAGCTTTTCTTAAACTCTACATATTATGTACATACCTGCAAAGGAAGGAACTCCTGTAAACCTAAACACAGAGACATTGATACAACAAGGAATCTGTAATGGTTCTGTTGCAGATGTGATCTACCGTCGTACTTCTTGCTCTTTTGGTATAACTATACCCATCAAAATGTTAAATGGCTCCCTGGGACCATAGACTAAGGATTCTTGCTATATTCTGGACTTCCAGGAATGTGGTGCATGGACAGAAAATTTATAATTACTAAAGCAATCATGCTATTTTTTTCCCTGTATCAGAAATGTGTCAGTGACAATGTGTAATATAATACAGATACTATAATTAATGGTATAAAATAAACACATAATGTGTTAATTACAAAGGTGAATAGACTTTGTAAATATCTGAAACACAATTGAAGATAATTGCTAAAATGCCATATGCAGCTACAGTCTGGCCTACAAACAAATATATTAAACATACGTATAAGAGCATAGTTGCTGATTACCCAGATAAATAATTGAATCATGATAGTTAAAGATCATATGATTGCAATAACAACTGCAATAATGAATAACGTTTAAACTTTAGAAGAAAGTGTAAAATGTTTTTACTAAATCAGAAACTACTTGATATTCGTTTAAGTTTGCAGAGTGGTATAATTAATATAATCTAATTAATATAAGTGAAATACTTCAACAGTTAAAATGTAACTGAAAAGACAGGCAGAAACTTTACTTCAACTATCATAAAGTTTATTTATAATGATAAAAATATTTAGTCTGCCAGAGCTAAGGCCAGTAAATGGAAAGTAAAAGAGTATTATGGATTAACCTGTCCAGGTGATCTACATGATGATTTTGGAAATTGATCATTTAGGTCACCTATTGCAAACAGGTGAAAAGATGTCAAAGTCCCTTCATCCAATTGTAACCGTAGGTGGTTCCCTTATTTACCACTATAATGTCTTAAAGCATAGAACTTAGTAGGGCTTACCATACAGATATCTTAGCCATAATTTTATATAGTTAATAAGAGATCCTCTATTTAACATATATAAATAATTGAGAATACAATATAAAATAAGGATTGTCTTGGAAGCAATAGTTTTGTCTTTTTGGATATTTATTATATAAAAATATAAATATAAAATCCATTATAGCAGAGTTTATAAGATTAAATTACATGCTTGCAAATATCATTAATAGGTTAACATACCCTTCTGAACATGTCATCATGTCAGCCTCTCTGTCATTTTAAGATGGAGCAGCGTCTGTCTCCAAGTCTCTCCTCTGTGTCTTAACATTTAAAAGTACACCTATTTATACCTTAGGTGTCTCCATTTTCGGGTTACCGTAGTTCATATGTGAAAAAGTAACACTTCTTTTCCTTTATTCATTTTAGGACCTCCCTTAATTTGGCAAACATACAAGGCCATAACAGAAGGGTGCATACGTCATGGAAATTTTCATGACTTAGTTCAAGATGGCATCTTAAAGTCTGAATAGGTTATCTGTTGTTTATACTAAGTCGTAAGTGTACAGTCGTGGGAGATTCCCGGATTTGGGGAAGTTCCATTAACTTGGGGTTACCACAGTATATTGTGTACTGAAAGAGTCGTAGTATAGCCTTGAAGCTTGTTTATGCATTATTGTTATTGTAATTCGTCTGGGACAAAATGGCGCAAACATATTATGCACTGAGGTTATTGCTTAAAGAAACAGTTATGAAAAACAATATGTTCCATTTCTAACACCTTGTCAGTTTGCAATATCTCTTAAAGACAAAGTACACAGTTTAAAAAATACAACATTTCATTCTAAAACTTGTAAAATATGCATTTGCCCATACCAATGTGTGTGTGTGTGTGTGTTTGTGTGTGTATATATATATATATATATATATACACGCGCGCGCGCGCACACACACACACACACACACACACATAACTTAAACTGCTGCGGATGTAAGGCAGACAGTTAAACAGTTTGTTCATACCCTGATCTATGATTCCATTCATCCATTCATCTATTGATTGATCTGATTACATTCATCCATTCATCTATCCATCCATGTGAAAATACTCTTTAAATCCTTTGCAATCTTTCTAGTTCAGTAACAGAACTGAAAGTAAGTGAAGTATGTTTCAGTAAGTTTAACAGATCAAAACATCTATAAAAGTTAGTTCTTTCTTAAAAAGAATTATGACACAAATTATGGTGGCTATAGTTTCGTTCACAGGATCACTTTGCTAAGTGCCACATTGTCTAAATAAATTTAGAAAGTAAACTGACTAGGTAGAATACCACTGATCAAAATGTTGTATTTGTATTCTCCCTAAGATTTTATACTATATTAGAGCTATTGCCCTGGCAATCCCGTTATTTTTTCTTAAATGCATTCTGACTTATTTAAATTTATTTATAAAAATAAGCTATGCAGAGTTAGATTAAGAGTCTGCAATCGTTGATGAGTTGTGGCTCTGGGGTGCCAGATTTCAAAACATTTTATCACGCAACTAATGCGTCAGCCACTATTCAATTTAATTTGGACTAGAAATGGAAATGGCTAGAAATGGAAATCTCTAAATTGTATCCACATTCACTTAAAACATTTTTTTGGCTCCCTGTTTTAAGAATACAGAAATTATAGGAATAATTCCCTCCAACTAAAATTTCCATAAAAGCGTAGGATATGTTATTCAAAACTTTTTTACGGTTTCACTAGGACAACTGGGAAAATGATATAAAGAAAAATATCTCACATAAATGCTTCCACACATCCTGCAATTTCACAAAAAAAGGTAACTGTTGTATTTTATGTTTGACATTTAAAAATTTAATTAGATATGTAATATGAATCCTCCCCTCATAATATTGTTTGATTGTTATAATAATGGTTTAATTTTATATTGTTTTTTATTTATGAAAAAACTTGTTAATAGAAATAATTAAAATTTTATTTTTAAAAAAATATTCACCCCCAATTAAGTACATTCACATGAACCAGAGCCTAATGCACGGCTCTTGGTGAATGCTCTGGAAGGAAATAGGTTAAAACATGAGGAGTCTGTCTTTAAAAAAAAAAAAAAAGGCAAAAATACCTGTTTCAATTTATCACAATTATTTATTTTTAAAATGTATTGTGAAGGGAAATATCCTGGCAGGGATTGACAAATTTGTTTGGAATCTAGACTCCAGCTAAAAATGTTAGGAGCAAGTCTTTATTTAAACTAACATAGTTTCCTTTTGAACAAGAAAAATCCAATTTCACTGCAGTTGTTCTGGTGTCTGTAGCATGTCATTGAAGGCTTTGCCTTGTAAACATTGCCTTGGGACATATCTAGTGGCTGTCACTCAGATGGCCACTAGAGGTGATTCCTAGACTCTGAACCTCTGTTCAGCATCTCCATTCTCTGCATGGAGGCGTTGAATGTTTCCCATAGAGATGCATTGATTCAATGATTTGTTGCACATGTGCAATATCTTCCTAATGCTTTCCTATAGGAAAGCATTAACCGGCAAGGTGTGGAGAAAAAGGTGATTAAATTGACCGTCATGGCGTGGAAAAATACGTGCATAAAAACTCCTTTCCCATGTAATCGGATGGGGCAGGTACCTAAACAGACACACTTACTGATAGACAGACACACTCACTGACTGACAAACACACTAAGACAGACAGACAGACGCGCACACAGAGAAACACACATACACAAAGAGACACACACACAGAGACAGACGATTTCTCATTTTGTATAAGCACTTTATTTGTATAAATTGTTTTTTTTACTTCTTTTATGTATAGAATTACAGCCTGGAGAGGTGTTGCTAGGGATTCAGAGATATGAGGTGTTTGTTACTAATCAGCACAGAATTGTGTGTTAGGTTGCAGGTGCATGATCAGTATACCACAACTGCTTCATTAAGCTAAAGTTGGCTTTTAGTATAAATGTTCTCAAGGTAACTTGTTCTATCAAACACATTTCTGAATTTGCATTCACTTTTTTTTAATAAACATCTGAATTATTGGCAGTGATTTTCAGGTAACACATCTTGTGTAACGCTCGTTCCACTTTTATCAAGAATTGTTTCTCAAACAACCAGAAAAAATCGAATGCCACCAATAACTTCACCATATGTAGACATCCTTCAACATTTATGGAAATTTAAAAATCTATAATTCTAACATATACATGTGTGTGAAACATATCAATGTACCACGTTGGCAGATTGTCTATGGGTTAACAGTGCTTTTGACTGAAAATCTGTTTTTAATATAGCCGCTTATTACTAATAGAACCTCTATAAATGTGGAAAGTGTGGAAAATAACAGGAAATTGTATTGTATAATGGCACTGCTATGGAATATATAAATAGTTCCTTTGGATATATATCGTTTATAATGGATATTTAAAAATAGGCAGCTGTGCTGTTTTTTTGTTTCAAATTTAATTTCATCTTCTTTGTTCACCATCACAGTCATTCTTTTCATGATACATTATAACAATTTCATTTGTAGTCATCTGTACCCTCTGTTATCTTTACACACATCTTGCTGTGATGTCGCTCGTATGGAACATTCTGTATAAGCCTCTTGCAGTATTTCTGCTTTTAGACATCTCTGAAAGTTAATTCTCTTTCATCAGATACACATCTGCACTATTGATTTTCTGTTCTGGCGGCTCTCTCTGGTTCCTAGGTGGTTGGCGAGTGGAGGTTTAGTCGCATCCACTGTGATATCTTTGTCACCCTTGATGTTATGATGTGTACAGCCAGTATCCTTAATCTCTGTGCCATCAGCATTGACAGGTAAGAAATACCAGAAGATCTTAAATTTCACTTCTGACAAAAGTGACATTATATGCTTTTCACATCATGAAAATGCTCAAATCTTTTTTTTTTTTTTCTGTACTGTCTCTGATATAGAAATAATACTAAAGGAGCTAAAAAGACAGAATATACTGGCCTTATTAAATATTTAAAAAGGTATCAGGCTAATGTACTCAACATTTTGTAGTTGGAGTTATAATTTTTTTCAATGGGAATTCACTCTTTTTAATGATAATCACCAGATTTAAAAACTAAAGAAGTCTATTTATTCCACCTTGGATTCTAGAAGACTTCTTAAGTGTAGTACTAAATACGAGAGGACAAAAACACAAATGTTCAACAACACACTCCGTAAAGGCAAATTATCCAGATTTGTGTAAAATATGAACAGGGCCAGTGCAAGGATTATTGGCTACACTGGTAAAGATGCATTTTGCTGCCCTCTTGCCCCCTCCAAAAAATGCTTCTTTACCTGTTTGTCTTTTGACTCCTTTTTTGAGTTTCTTACTCCATTTTGTATTTAATTTCCCCTCTTTTGAATGTTTTATCACCTTTAGCATCTTATCTGAACCTGGGTTCAATGTAAAAACATTTTCCTCAGCTATCAGTGATAGACTGAAAGCATCAGATGATGCTTTAAGCCTATGAATTGGAACCCATTGAAAGAAATGCTTTAGAAAGGTATGTTGAGAGGGCTTTGGGTTTACATTGTTTAAAAATGGTTTAGCTCCATCAGATAAGACAGGGACTAGGACATAAAGAGACACCATAACGACTTAATTGAGAAGAACCCTGGTGCCCTCACTGGATAAGTAATCAAACAACTTGAGAAGAATTTCACAGTTTACCTACGATCCTCCAGGTGCGGTTTGGCCTCATGTGAAGCCAGAAGCTCCTTCAAGGTGTTTTAGTTAGCTCCATCAAGGTAAATCCTGCTGTGCGGTGTTTGCTCATTGAATGAGCATGCAATCTGAGAAAGCAGTTTTTGGAATTTGAGTTTGATTTATAGCCCTGACAGGGTCAAAAGTACACCTGACAAAATAACCACTTCAGCACTTCCTAGTGGTACGGTACATGAGCTGCTTGTTTAAAAAAACAATTTTTTCATGGTGGCATAGTGTATAGCACAATTCAGCTCATGCTGTGATGTTCCCATTTGCATGGCATGAATGTAGCATGTTTGCAGAAGAACAGAGTACATATATACATGAATATCAAAATACTAAAGACTCTCCTCAGTCTCCCAGTGTTGCATTTTGGTTAACTTCTTCACTAAACATTTTTTTGTTTAAAAAAATAAATAAAAAATAAGCGTAACATTTATTTGAAATAAGGGATTTTTCGTAAATTTAAATCAAGTTAATGCAAATTAATTTCTCATTAAAAACTATGGGGGAGATTTATAAAAAAAAAACAGGTTTTATTCAAACAGGATCTGAAATAATAGCATGGAAGGGCAAATACAGAAAGTGTGATTAAAATAAAACATGTGACATGCCTTGCATAGTTCTATTCAAAAACCTGGTAGATTTATTAGAAATGCAATTCCTAAAATTACATCAGACCGTATAAATTATGTCCATTTTATGTCCATGTGTATGCATACACATTGACATAATTTTCGGGAGGAAATGGACTAAAACTTGGTATCAACCAAAAGCTCTTTGTGGCAATGTCAAATCCAATTAAATTGTAGTCCTGGATTTAAAAATGTAAGCTGCATCCTTAGGTTTGGTTACATTCTGAATAAAGAATTGAAGACAGACTGTAAACTGAGCAATTACATGCAGGATCAGGCAAACCACTGTGAATGTATTGATTTGTAATCTTTTGTTTACCGAAGATGTGATTTTGCCTGTGAATCATTTAATATTTGGAAAATGTCACTCTTAGAGAATTCGGTATTCCATATCTTGGTAATTATAAATAAAAGACATCATATACAAAGGGCGTAGTTATTATTTAAAGCCCCTTAAGCAAAGAACAAAAATGGGACAAAATAAATTTTGACTTCATTTTTATATTATTAACCATTTGAGTGCCAAAGAGGTGAAATTAAATGGATTTTCTCTAGTTCTTTTTATTTTTTTACAATTTCACTTAATGTATCAATTATTTGACTGCTAAACTTAAAGTGTTATCATAAGGAATACAAATTATTTTAGTCATCAAACTTTAAAAGGCACCTTTGAAAGATTTCAACAAATCATTTCCCAGTTAATTATGTTACAGTTAGGAACGTAGCAATTGTCCAATATGCACACAGTTCTCAGTTGTACGTGTGTGTGTATGCATATATAATCCCTGTGTATATTTTAGATGTTGACACTTTACCCTGACCATATCACCCTCACATTGCAGCCATGTTGCCACTTTGGACACACACGAAAATACACACCCACACATGCACACTGATGCACGCACAAATATATACACTTTGATACATGCACATATATTCACTTGACACAAACATACACATTCAAACTCTGATACACGCATATACAAACACACTGATGTACATGGACACATAATGACACACACACATACATTGTCAGATACTATTACACAATCACAGTGTGAGTCTGGCAATGTCTATTGATACCTGCGTGTACATATCTTACATTGTGTAGCCTGTATGCTTTTGAGAGTGTGTCCAGCTGCAAGTATCTGGAATCTGTGATTGTATATCTGTGTGTATGTGTATATGTAATGGTGCATGCACTGCATATCTGAGTCTGTGTATCTATGAATCTTTGTGTCTGGGAGCACATGTATATCTGTGTCTTGGAGCTTTGTGTGGAGGAAGCTGATTGGCAATGTGAGTGTGTGAAAAGTAAGTGTGGGGAGTGACTGTGACATGCTTACTGTGTTTGTAAGGTGGGTCTAGTATGGGGGTGACTGTGACATAGTGACTGTGTGTGAAGGGTTAGTGTGGAGTGACTTTGACATGGTGACTGACTGTGACATGTTGACTGTGTGTGAGGTTTAGTGTGTGGGGTGACTGATAGTCTAAATGAGTGTCAGTGTGTGAGTGATGTGACAGGGTTACTGAGTGTGGCTGGGGGAGGGAGAGATGTGACAATGTGATTGAGTATGTATTTGTTAGAGAAGGGGGGATATGACAGGGTGACTAAGGGTGTGACTGTGGGGAAGGGATAATGTGACAGGTTGACTAAGTGTTTATGGGAGAGGGGGTGAAGTGACAGGATTTGTGTGGGGGAAGTATATTGTAAGCAGTATTAACCTGATCAACCTCCCAACACAGTATTCATTTTTATATTTATTTTTACCTGAGCCCCTCTCCTGCTTACCTCTTTGCAGTGAGGAGTATCTGATACTTATTCCTTGGTGATCTGCTATATCCAGTTTTCCTGTTAGTCCAGTGTGCTGCCAGCTAGATTTGCCCTCTAACTGAGAGCAGACCACTTGGAATGCCCCCTTGCAGTCTCTACCAGAGGACAACCTGCAGAGTGTGCAGCGCAGCGCAGCACCATGTAAGGAGAATTTTCCTTTGTCTGAATTCCACAACTCTAACGCACAATATGGACATATTACATAACAAACGACATGTGCGGTATGCAATCAGTGTCATTGGCTTTGTGAGTTCCATTCCAGTCACCAAGAAAGGTGGGAGAGAATAAATAAGCTAATTTACATTTGGGAGGTGGAAGGAATAATTAGCTTAGTTTGCCATTGTGGTCAAGAGGTGGAACCAAATCGGATTAATAGTTAAAGGGCTAACTTTTAACTTACAAATAAAGGGGGAAAAAGAGGATCATTAAAACAACTACACTTTTAAGTGGGATTCTTCCAGGCAGCTTGCTTTCAGCTACTGAGAGAGACAGACGAACAGATAGGAATTGGTTGGGAGTGGGAAATCCCAGTGTGAGTCTAGTGCGGGGTTTAGGTTACTGCTGTGTCCAGCCAACCACTGTTAATACCACAATAACACCAACTTTGACTGGGAGCCTGTGTCATTGATTCTTGTGAGGTGGTTATGTACCTGTTATGCCTAGGCATTGCCACCACACTACTTACACTAAGTTTGATTCACTGATACAGATATAATTAACTGACTAATTCTTATTTATTTTGAGAAGCAGACTATAAAGGGTAAATCCAAATTCCAAAAATAGTTTTAATAAAAAAAATAGAAAAAAAACTAGGAAATTGAGGGTTGTGTTTTCAAAACCACCATCAATAGAAGTTCCATGGCCTCTTAACACCTCTCCCTCGGACATGAATACTGCTAACACCTCTTACACCACTAACACCACCACTACTAAAAGTACCACCACAATAGGTAGTAGTAATCAGCCTCACTACATCTTTTTCACTACCCAAGATGTGACTGTTTTTTTGTTTTTGTTGTCTTGTCTTTTTATGCTGCAATTTGTGATTTAAAAATAGCAGAATAATCTGTAGTTGCAGCAGCAGAATCAACTGACCCACAAGTAGTAGTGACATGTGTATTAAGCATGCAGGGCTTCTCCAAACACAGACTGAAAGTACCTCTAGCAGCAGTAGCAAGACCAGTGCAACTTGTTCTAATCCTTCCAGACTCTACAATAATTATTTAAGGGAGAGATCAGCAGAGCCTAGTTTGTCAGTGCCATCAGAGACAACCTTAACTGAAGAGGTACAGCAAATTACTGAAGTTGTGTCCCCAATATCTGGTCTTGGTGGTGATGATGATTAATCTCTTTCCCGCAGCACAGCAGAGATAGTTTATTTAACTCTGGCTAAGGAGGAACCTCACAATTAGTCAGCGGAATTTCAAGATGAGAGCCTTGAAAGGACAGGCAGCTCTCCACTTGAATTGTTTTTCTGCATTCTACAGCTGCATATTCTCTACCTTTACTAAGTTCATCCGTAACAGGATCTGGTGAGGATTGGTCCTTTAATTGGGATCATGACCAGTCCATCCATTCTCGTCCAGTACCAGGAACCACAAGGGTCTTCCAGGCTGGTATTAACTCTTAGTACTACATGTCTTATGACTCTATAGTTTATTTCCAATACCAAGAAGCAATGTCACAAGACAGCAGTGTCAATTAATCTGTATTTTGTAGATATTGAAATGTACCATTCCAAAACTGTAAGTCTGTTGATCAGTATGAAGACTTCCACCAAGGAAGGTGATGTATATTATTAATTTCAAACCCAGGTTGTAAATTTACTGTAGGCCTTTTTACAAACAATATGGGAGAAAAAAAGGATTGAAGAATGGTCCTACATGTTTCGCTCTCAGGGAACCCATATATATAAATGCAATAACAATAATACAATAAAACTTTACAGCCTAATTAAGTCTTTATCACAGTCCCCTTTTTAAAGGGTTAGCCCCTCAACAAGTAATTGGTGGAGTAGTGGGCATCTTCTCCTTATATTATAGAAATCGGTGATAAAAAGGGTCTACTGTTATATTTGGGATTATATGCCGTGGGGATGGTATTAGTAATTTATGTAAATTGGTTTTGGTTGACACTATGGAATTTCTGGCACATTAGTCACAATTCGTTAATTGTATACAACGATATGCAACTAACACAAGTTTGTGTTTAGGTAAATAAATTTTTTCCCATTGTAGAACACCAGGGGGGGGGGGCTGTGATTTCATGCTTATGATCTTCCACCCTGGAACGCCCAGCCATTTTGGCAGAAGTTCAGGTGTGGAAGGCACGGAAGTGCATCACACAATACAGAAGGACTTTTCAAAACATCAGAGGAGAACTGAATTAACAGCAAACAAAGACAGCTGAGAGAAGAGACACCAACCAATCCGGAGGTATAAGGAGAAGACGCCCACCATTCCACCAATGACTTGTTGGGGTTAGCCCTATAAAAAGGGGACTGTGGGAAAGGGTTAATCAGGCTGTAAGGTTTTCTTGTATTATTGTTATTGCTTTTATATATATGGGTCCCTGAGGAAGTTCTCACCTGAAAACAAAATGCATAAGACCAGCATTTATAGCACATTTGTGCAACTTACCTTATTTTATTTGCCAATAAATATCCTTTGAAGAAATCTCTTGTTGTTTGGTGAGCCGAAAAATACAAGTGCCCCATCTGGTGACAAGTCCGGGGGAGGAGGTTTAGCCCCCTGTTGAAATCGTAGGTGGCACCCATAAGGTTCTTTTCTCATCAATAACTTGTGAGTGCAATTGTATATTTGCATTTTGTCTATATCAGGCATTATTGCACTATGTTATATCTTTGTTTTTAGATACACCAGCAGGATCCTTAACATTTTAAGTATTATACATATTATAATTTTAGTATACCCATCATGCTCGTCTGCCAAGCCAGGAGATTTCATAAGGAGGCAATTGACATAGATGTTGCTTATTAGATTATGCTGTAATTAAAATATGAGGTATTTAGTTAACTTAACAATGTAAAATAACATATCTGCCTTTAGGGTCAGAGATTGGGTTTTTTAACGTGAAAGTAGCTGATTTATATATAACAAAGGAGTACTGCAATGAAGATGTTGAATTACATATTTCTTGTCTGGAAGTTGGTTTTGTTTTTTTTGTTTTTATAAATAATTTTTACATTTGCAAACCCTTCATGTCATATGAAGAGACATACATTTTATAATCCAATTGCATCTCTGCTAATATTGACCAGATCATAGCTTAAAAGATAACTTATAATGATAATTTTTTTATTCCAAAAATTGGAAATGTTCCTTTTACATTTCACTTGGTTTGGAAACCTCAAGAAATATTGTTGTTCTCTATACAAAAAGCTAAGAAAATGCTCACACAGTTAACTCAGTGGCGGCTGTGAGAAGTGTTGATTATCAGCTCTTTCTTCACAAATCTTTTATATCAAACATATTGCAAATTTTTGACACAAAAAAACAAGACTTTTTCATAAATGTCATAGTTTTGCAAAAAGCAATAGAAAGTGTAAAATAAGTTTCAAGTTCTTTTTTTATGACATTGGATTCTTTTTATGCATGCATAGAAAATACATACTGTGCATCCTGAATATATCTATATTTGTTTCAGGTACACAGCAGTTGCCATGCCAATGCTTTACAATACTCGATACAGTTCCAAACGGAGAGTGACAGTTATGATTGCTGTGGTGTGGGTCTTGTCCTTCGCTATCTCATGTCCCCTTATGTTTGGACTGAATAATACAGGTAATTATAACTCATTTTTATTAAACCTAAAATTCATTATTCCTAATGTAAACACATAGTCTAAATCTTACAAAGTTAAATGCACAGATTTCAATGTAAAGTATAAATCTGTATTTAATATGAAATTTCAAATAACCTCTTAACGCCAGAACTCATGTATACACAATTCCTAAATTTGTTTATTGCAAATTCATTTAATTTGCAAAGTATGCCTTTTGTAAATCTTGAAACTCCCAGTGCAGTGGCACCTGGAGCAACTACACTGTGAGCTTCAGAGAGCTGAATACAGAGAGACTAATTCACTGTTAGAAGTTGCTGTATTTCCTGATGGAAAGTGGAAATGGAGCAGATGGCTGCAGCTTCTCGTCTCTGATTCCAGACAAACCTGAGAACGTTGCTGCCAGTGTGAAAGGGATGCACCCTGTATTCCATTCCTTATTTTTTATTAGTTGATAATGCTGCCAGGGTAGAGGAGGACTACAGACTCTATGATTTCTTTTTATTGAGATGGTTGATTACTCTGTGGTCCAGGAAGAGGGGAGGACCTGCAGACTATCCTTCCAGTTAGGGCTGTCACAGCTTGTTTGTGCTCTTACAGTACTCTGGAAGCTGCTGGGCACATCAAAAGAACAGCCCCCTACCTCCAGGCGAAGTTAATCAGAGGATGGTTGAAGCTGATAGGGATCTTCCACACTGTTAGTGATAGTGTGCTGTAAGTCCTGACATAGAAAGATAGAATGTGATGGGAGATAAGTACCGTTTGGCACATCTAGTTTTCCCAATTTTCAAAATACTTTCATTAGTCCCTGGCCTTATCATAAGTCTAGGATAGCCTTATGCCTATCACATGCATGCTTAAACTCTACCACTTCAGCTGGAATGCTATTCCATGCGTCTACTACCCTTTCTGCAAAGTAATACTTCCTGACAATATTTTTAAACCTTTGCTCCTCTAATTTAAACTGACAGCAGCTACCAGACACATGCACACTTTTCTCTGCTCCATTACCCTGTCAAGCTTCTCTTCACATCATATTGGCGCTGGTAAGAATGTGCCGGAGAGTTTGTCAGATGGCTGCTGTCAGGGGTTACAACACACTATAACCACTACATCACGGAGGTTAATGCTTGTGTTATTCTAACAGTGTATTTGTGTGTCTGAGTAGGTGGGTGTGTCTGTTGGCATGTATGTGTGTATTTGTCTTACACCTATCTCCCGGTGGTCGGGTGTCTCCTCCAATCCTCGGCAGCATGCCATTTGCACAAGGCGCGTCACTTCATCTCCAGGCTCCACGGGCCTGCAGATGTGCCACGTGGGTTTCTGCATGAGGGGGAAGGGACACAAACTCTGCCCATCCACCAGTGAACCTCCCCTCTGGCAGACAGACTAGGTGGCATGTATGCCATGTACCCCACTCTACCCCAGGATACCCCCAGGCTATCAGAACCCTGGGCAACCCATGCAGGTTTACCTGAAAGCAGTGTGGGAAATAGTGGCTCTCAGCTACAAATGGACATAGTGTCCCGTCCCGATAGGAAGGTGTGGTCACCTATTTACCCAGAGGAGCCTTCCATTTATATAGGCCCTTAGACCCATCCTAATGGGAGGCCTCCCATTCCCTTTTTCATATTTAAGCACAGACCACTGTAGGGTCTGTGTTCAGTTGTTTTGTTGTTTTCCCTGCAGTACAGAGCCAGATCCTGCTTGAAGTAATTTGATCACCCTCACCTGTGGATTTCCTAAACCAACGCTTGTTTGCCTGAATTCTGTCTTGGTTAACCCCTGCAAGCCTGTTCCAGCCTTGGTTTAACTCGACATTGGGACTGGTTGGTCAAGTGTCGGATTCTTGAGGCATTGCATGGCCTGCTAGTGTAGGAGATCAGGGAATATTGCTTGGATGGAGGAGAACAGAAGGCCCACTATCATTTCAAGCAGACAAATAGTTATGCACGGCATGCTGCGAACTTTGCGGATGGAGGCTACCTTTGTAGCCTCCTGAGGGTGTGTTACCACGGATTTAAGCATTTTCATGAAGCACCAGGTGTCAGGCTTGCCTTAGTTGGGAGTCCGGTAGGCAGAGACTTGTGCTCACCCTTGCAGATAGAGTGTTTAAATTCGTTAGATTGATAACAGGCGAAATTCTCCATTCTTTTTCTTGGCCAGGAAGATGCTGCTAAAGAAACCGCCGGAGTGCAGGGCCAGTTGAATAGTGCCTTTTGAACGCAGGTCCTGTAGTTCTGAGTATATCAGTCATGCATACTTCTTTGTTACATGTAGGGGGTACAGCAGTTGGAGTTGAACTGGGACAACCTCAAACTCTTTTTGATTGCTTTACACAATTTGTAGGATCCAGGTGTCCGTGGAGAGATCTGCCCTGTCCTGGAATTTTTTTTAAATACGTCCTGTGATCTGAACAATAGTTAATAGAATTGCAAATTGATGACTTACCAGTAGTAAATCTCACCCGGGAGCACCCTTTGCCTCCTCGGCCATGGTCCGAGCCCCTAGAGTAATGAAATCTTTGGCAATTTCCCACCTGCAGATAGAGCGGTTGTGTCTGGTTGTAGAGAGGCCCGATGGTAAGAAGCAGCTGGCGGCACAGTCCTTTTGCTGACCAGCCCTGCCAAAAACACCTCTGGTGTTAGATCCACGGAAGACTTTCTGCATAGACGATTGTGCCTTGTTGAGGGAAGTAAATATTTACACACTTGTTGAGCCCCTTAAACCCCTTAAGGACACATGACATGTGTGACATGTCATGATTCCCTTTTATTCCAGAAGTTTGATCCTTAAGGGGTTAAGAAGGCCTCTTAAAAAAAGCAAAATCACCATTGTGCCCACTCCCGAATAGTATGGGGCCACTCATACACCATATCGGAATTGAAGGTGTCTGCTTGAAGGTGTCTGCTGGTGCATAGACATAGTCGTCCAGATCCATCATCCTTGCCAAAGGTCCAATAGCATCAAGGTGCTAATCTTGTGCCCTTTTGAATCCACACACCACCCATTTGCATGGGTCTCGACCCCTGCAAGCAACAAAAGTCAGCATTAGCTGGTCAAAGTCTGGGGTGTAAGCAACTTTGTCAGGCAGCGTGGAATGAGGGCACTCAGATCTCATGCACTTGCACACCTCTTTATCCAGGGGTTTTCAGAGCCAAAAGTGTATACATTTTGCAAAATGCTCCAGAGGTGCCTATTCTTCGGAGCGGGGGTGACAGATGTTCCTAGGTTTGAACTTCTGAAGGCCAGAGGCATCCAAGAAGACCTCAGAGTCATCATGTGAGGCAGGAGCCTCGTTAGTGAGGGCCTTCATACCCTGTGGCTTACTCAGGAACGTTTCCTCTGCAAAAGTCGGGTCAGATTTGGACGTCGATTTGACGGATGCTCTTAGTGTTTCCCGAGGGCTCCAAGCACTCAACTTGACACCATAAGCACTGTAGACCCCACAAACTGCTGCAGCTTTGTTGGGGTCTCGCTATCTCCTACCCACCCTGGACCTACGACAAGGCTCCAGGTTCCAGTGGGTGAACCTCTTTTTCACCAGAGAGTGAAGCAGGAACAGGAACAAGCTCTTACAAGAGCTAAATGATCATTCAAGAGTATGAAGAGCATAGCAATCCCTTGTAGCAGATTCCCCATATAAGAGACCAGATTGAGGGTGAAGTAGAAGGTTTATTGCCCTAACTTGGAATATATACAGTTTTTCAGGCCAGTGGCACACCCCCTGGACATGATGGAAGACAGGGACACAAGAACAGCAAGCCAATAAAACCATAGTTTTACATTCAGTCACTCCCATACAGTGTACACAATCCCTCCCCTCCGCCCGCAACACAACCAACGAAGACAATGGACCAACTCAACCAACTCTAAACAGAAAAAAACAAACACATCCCTATAAACCCCAAAAAGTACCCCAAAACACAACATATCCTCACATCCCCCAATAGTACTGATCTGGGTGAACAACATATCCAAAAATCACCCAGATCGGTTCAGGGGCCCAGGAATCCCCTGGAAGTACCATCCTTGCCCCACCGTGCACATGGTGCCATGCCCAAAACAGTTCTACACACTCAAAAACAAAACACCGCTGGACAATCCAAGATGGCCGCCACCACATGTTTGAATCTGTTCCAGTCAAAAGTCCAAGGAGCAGAAACAGTACCTTTGACCATGGGTTATCACAGGGCCCATAGTCCCAGGGCAGGAGGCTGACAAACAGGCCCCTCCAAAAACCAGTGGCTAAGTTGCTTTCATAACAAATATATGTTTTTAATTTATTATAAATTTAATAAGTCGCCTATACAAGCACTACACCCCTATACGCACACACTATACATAGATGAAGGGGTGAGGGGGGGGGGGGCACTGTAAAGATTTTTCACACCGTTTTTTAGGCCTAGAGGCCTAAGGCCAGCCCTGAATATAATATATAGAAGATAAAAAGGTGATAGAACTAAAAACAGAGGGAGGAAACCCAAAACTCTGTACTTATCTTGGGATGGAGTAGAAAAGAAACAGCAAGTCCTTCAGTGATGCACGCCTCTTATAACCTTTGCTTGTTTATGATTGGTACTTAGTTTTCTCATTACTTTTCTTTGCTGCTATGGAGTTAATAAAGAAAGATTATACAACATTTGAAGTCTCCTGTCATGTGATAAAATTACGAACCATATTAAATGCGCAGTGGACAACATTGTTTTGATTTGTTTTGTATTATCAAATGAAGGTCAACTCATCTGATTTGGAAACATTTGTCAATTCAGTTATAGTCACAGTTTGGTTATATTACCCTAAACTTCTAATTCTGTTTTCATTTCACTACAATTTGCTGTTTAATTAATAAAGCGCTGTGTTTCAAATCAGTTGTATCAAATGGCAGTCCAATCATTCTATTAAATGAGTGCTTTGTTAGCAAACGCTATTTGCTGCTAGTCTGATGGTTTGCTTTAGCAAAAATTCAGCTTCTCAAATATAATATAATTTATTTATTTAAAATTCAAGTATAGACACATGAAAGGAAATAACTTAATTAATTACTTTACATGTATTTTACTATACATGAGCCAAAAATTTATTAATTTATAATAATCAGAACATTTTAAGTTATTTTCCAGTTTTATGATATTGGAACTTTTTTTTCTTATATGGAAACTAATTTTCAAATACTTTGTAAATTATTCCCTCTCAGACATCTACTACTACCTTATATCGTTCATGTTTTTTATGAACAATCTTTACTTTTACTCAAGACACTTCTCCTGGGTCACAATAACCTTATTGCAGTATTATTTTTCTTCTCTAAATCATATTTTTTTTGCTAGCCCACAGGCTTTTAAAACATTAAAAAAACTTCTTCAAAGATGATTATCAGGTAACATTTTAGCAATCTCAAGCCTGTTTTTCATTTATTCTCTTCTCCCTTATGACTTGTCTGAAAGTTATTAAACTTTAGAAGTCTACCCCTTGATTAGGACATTGCTTTTCTTTCTAAAACATATTTTTTACCATATTGTTGAAGAAATGTGTAAATTGTGACATAATTTTTCATTATTGCTAAGCCCCTATAGCACTAACTTACTATGTCCCTAAAATGCACTGTTACCATGTATTTATTTTATAAATTAACTGAATCTTCCAGTAAATGGCAAGCTCATGTACAGAGCACTTTATTGTTCTTTTACCTAATTTTTCAAATTATTATACATGTCAGGTTATATATACATTTTGTCTACCGATTTGTGCTATAAGCCTGTTTAAAAAATGAAAAAAAAAACTAAACATCATGTTAGCTTTAAACAAAGTGTCTTCTAATAAGTTAAGATCATATCACAGTGTTTGTTCACTAAATAACAAACTGAAAATGAAACTATACAATTTAGAACTAATTTGTAGAAATGTTATATCGTGATTGAAGTCATAGCCAGGGCAGGTTTTACATTTCAGACACCACCCAGTTGGTAGGTGCTAGGTGCACAGAACAAAAATGGTTCAGCCTAAATAGCTTATCTGGAAAAAACATTTTCATCCAAACATTTGTCCATGTGGCATTTTGGTCCAGACTAATTTTGTATATGTCATCGGTTCTGGAAAAATGATTGAGATGAACCAAAAAGGTACAAAAATGGGCCAACTGGTTTGCTGCAAAATATACATTTGGGCTTTAGATCAGTACTCCAAATAAGTCAATGTACAACTCTGAGCTTTTTATTCTAGAATGACTACAATGCTGTCTTGGCCTGACTGATGATCCTTCAATATGGAATATTTTAATGGTTTACAGGACTAAGCCAATAGTAAGAACTTTGTGTAATCATTAGAGTAATTTTGTAAACTGTGAGTTTCCATAGCAATAAGTTTTAATTTAATGAAAGTGGCATTTATTTATTTTGGAAATAAAAATAAATATATCATACAGAACCAAATTCATTGTTTATAAATAGATGATTTGAGAAGATAGAGAGACAGACAGACATATATATGTCTGTCTCACTATGTTCTATGACAGGCACACACTTACCTTAAGGTATGTAACATTTTTCAGAATATTTCTTTCCACTTTTTTTGCTTCATACACTTACATATTCTACAAATGTCGCCATATATAATAATGTAAGATTGCATATATGGAATGATTCATACTCTGAATATGAATTTCTGATTTCCCACTGCGTATTAGTCTTGAGATGTATATTGCTAGCTGATTACAGGACATTTTTGGAAGCGTGGATCATTTCTGTTGCACAGCATGAACAAGTGCTGCATTAGATCTCCATCAGTAGTTGAAATTCTATTGTATCATACTCCTTGAGCAGTACACTTGGTTCTGCATTGACATTTACAACTCTTAAATGTAACAATCTCTTGTGTGTGCACCACTTTTCTTAACATGGGTACATGTAACCTGGAGCTAAATCTAAGAGTTCAAAAACAGTTATTCTTGCTTTTGTCACAAGAACGTCACTAAACATTTCAACCGATGCTCTGCTGTACTGCAGAAACATCACATTTCCAACATTACAATTTCACATTCTATCTACACTTTGTCCTCCACATTTCTAGAATTTTATGAATAATTTAGTTAGGGATGTCTTAAGTAGCTCCTTAAAGTCATTTCAGGTCATCATTTTCAGAAGAATCAGACAGAGTTGCAGTAAACCTTTGAGCCTTAGAGTTGACATGAACAAAGAAAAATGAATACATTGTAAAATCGTTATTTCTAGAATGTAAAGTATTTCTATTCTTCACATCTGTCTTCAGGTCTGGAAAAAAAAATTGCCAGTTCTACTAAAGCAATTAAGGATTTTTGCTTTTGAATTTGGACAGTAAAAATTATGCAGTTTTCTTGGATTTTTTTATGTATTCATATTGGTTATACGTCAACCTCTATTAACACATGCTGTTCCATTTCTTTTGTCATTTGCATGCTGCCTAATGAAATTCTTCAGTTTCTTTTATCATGATATTCTTCCAGAGTTATTCACTAAAGTCTGATTACAGCCTGAATCAATGAAATTCAATTGAAATAACAAAATTCAATCAAATTTAAAATGTTCATAGAAAAGCCTATCCTGGTGAAATCTGGTTATTTCAAATAAAAATCAACATCTCATTCAGTACAACTCAGTCTCACCTTAATAATTGGTAATTCTTGCATGCAAATCATACATGAAATATAGGATTAGCAAATATAAAGGTACACTACAGCATTGGGAATACAAATTTGGATTCCTAACGTTATGGTGTTGCTGTCCCTACACCTGTCTGATAAAACCTCCTCTTTCTCTGCCTAAAGAGGTGGTTTTATCAGAGTCCATACAGATGTTTAAACTGCAACTGGATAAATGCTTGCAAAAACATAACATACAGGGATATAATTTCAAATTAGTTGGGTAAGCCTTGATCCGAGGAAATATCTGACTGTCATTTTGGGGTCAAGAAGGAATTTTTTCCTAGTTTGTTGCAAAATTGGAAGGGCTTTAGACTGTTTCAGATGGCTTAGGTTCTCTCCATTTGCAAGATTTTTTTTAAAAATAAAGTATTTACCTTTTTCCAGTGCCAAGGTTCCTTCAGCACTGCTCACCTCCCGCTCCTCTTACAACATCACAGAGGAAGCTTGGCCTCTTCCGATGTGATATTATCCAATGCTCCTCAAAGTGGAGGATTGAGGACCTAATGTCCATGTTCATCAAGCACCACATGTGCATTCAAGCTTCCCCATTGCAAAATCAAGACAATCAATGCTTTTCTATGGCTTTTCATATGCCTCAATCAGTGCAGTGGAAGCACCTTTAATGGCTGTCAGTATGACAGCCACAAGAGTTGAACTTAACCCTGCAATGTAAACATTGCAGTTTCTAAAAAAAAAAACTGTGGTGTTTTATATTACAGGGTTAAAAAGATAGGTTTATTGAACTCAGCCCTTCGGTGAGATGGTGTGGTTTGCCTGACCTGAGTGTCCTGTCAAAAAACAACAAATTGCACTGCAATCAATATAAACAAACTCTGGCAAAAGCCAAATTTACAAAACAAATCACTTTTTTTGCAGGTAAACCTACAGAAATCCACACTATTTTCACACTGAGTTTAAATAATACAATATCAAGATAGTATGATTTATAAATGAAAGGTCATTAATAATATAATATAAAGTATATTTAATTGCCTAAACAAATATATTTGAACTATTTATTGGTTTATTGGATCCATCTATAGAGCTCACATTCAATGGAGAAAATCTAAATGGTGCTAATGACTGCATTTTGTAATGAGAGCTGCTATTAGACCTGACCGCAAATTTTATCCAACTGAATTGTAGAAATTCATAGGAAACCTATTTTGAGTCCGATATTTGTCAATTGTACCTAATTATTATATTTCACTATTTTATTGTGTATTTCCATCATTTTATTCTGGGTTTCAGTCACAATACAAATCTACATTCTGTATTGTGCATATTGAAAAATCTTGAAAACAATGTCTGGATTTTGTTCTTTGAATTTCTCTACACTGTACCGGATTTTTTATTGAATATACATGTACGAGTTACTCGATGTTATCTTGCTCATGTCAAAAAGGAATCCAAAACTAAATGTCAAATTTATTTGCTTATATTTAGTGATGTCCCGAACGGTTTGCCGAATGGTTCGCGAATGTTTCGCCACGAACGGTTCGCCGTGGACTCATCATTGACTAAACTTTGACCCTGTACCTCACAGTCAGCAGACACATTCCAGCCAATCAGCAGCAGACCCTCCCTCCCAGACCCTCCCACCTCCTGGACAGCTCACTAAGAATGCAGCTTCAAAATGGATGCTGTCCAGGAGGTGGGAGGGTCTGGGAGGGAGGGTCTGCTGCTGATTGGATGGAATGTGTCTGCTGACTGTGAGGTACAGGGTCAAAGTTTACTCAATGATGAGTCCGCGGCGAACGATTCGGCGAACCATTCAGGACATCACTACTTGTATTTCAATATTCTCATTTCCTTTTTTTATAATATTTTTCGTAGTGTATGTTTGACAGATAAGCTTTCATAGGTATTATTACATGAGTATACAAAATACGTTTGAAGTCATAGATCATATAACACTCCGGAACTGCACTTTTTTATAATGACATTACAAACAGGAAGCTGTGTGTGTAGATTCTGTCATATTAATGGGTACACATTAGCTAGCGTAGGTATAGAAGCGTAAACCAAACAGCACTGTATAGTATAACTTAACATGAAACAGGATGAGTAATATGTCAGTCGAGAGGTAGTCCAGTTATAGCATCAGGTCATATTAACTGACATGTAGTGTGGTCGTCGCGTGGGGCTCATAGATAAAAACAACATACAGTGATAAGAGAATAAACAGCCTATCATGGGTCAGAACCGGCTACACTAAAGGTTAAGGTCACTGTGGTTTGGAGCTCTATGTGAAAAAACTTTCTACTCTCTAAATTTAACAGTCCCTGTCATGCTGGATATCAGGTCTAAAATGATTGCTTATGGACCTAGCATTAAAGGTTCAAGAGGCCTGAAATAGAGAGTTTCTGTCAACTGGTGCCCTCTGTTGGGAAGCAGTAGGAGACCGCAGATGGGCTGCAGGAGGCCACAGCCGCATAGATGTTAGTGAGGGTGTCCCCCCTGCCCCAGTTTAGTGCTTAGGCCTGCATCTCATGGCCACAAACTCTGCGACTTCTGGAGCCCGAGTTTCCTCGATGTGTGGGAGTGACGGACAGCCTGATAAACTTTGGCCGCTTGAGGCGTTTGAGCCTCTGTGGGTGTGGGCGATGCTTCCGGGTCTTCACCCTTTTGGCCTTCAGCCCGCTTGGCTCTGGTATAAAAACAGCGAACACAGTGGAAAATACAGCTGTAGAACTACCAATAAGATAAGGAAACAAAAGAAGAACAAATATAGTGTAAAACTATATTATATAGAATAGTAGTGCAAAATAAGGTAGCACTCACAGGATGAAGTATGATAAATCGCTTTAGGGTGCCTCCCCCGATATATGTAGCATTGCAAGTATCAGACTCAGGTATTCAAGGTAGAAAAAAAATACTATTTGTGTTTAAATTAGTGTATAAAACACGTCAAATATAAAAGAATATTAAAAAAATAAATAAGTTGCTAGGAGTAATCCTGCATGTTTCATCCCAAAGGGACTTCCTCAGGGACCTCCAAATATAGCAACAATCAGAAAGAATACAATATATAATAACGTATAATAGAATTATACAAATCATAAAAAGGCAGCAGTATACATCCTCCTCCCTGAGTCCTTCTTTAAATAGGTTCCAGCTGATAGTAATCCATTTTCATTATTGTTTCTTTATTTTCCCAGTTCATATTTTGATGATGTGTGCGTTCCATAAAACGAAAAAAAAATATGAAAAAATAAATAAATATAAAAATAATAATGAAAAAGAGACTATGAAAAAATAGTAGACTGTCTCCATTTACATTATAAAAAGCAAATTATAGCCTGTGATATAGCTCATAGCTGGTGATATAGCTCAGTGGGCTAATGCATCATCATTATAATCTGTTCCTGGCAGGGTTGACTCAACCCTTCATCCTTCAGAGGTAGATAAAATGAGTACCAGTAAATTGGGTAACAACCCCTGGATGTTGGGCTAAGGTAACATCCGTAGGATGTACTTGAAAACCAGAGAAATCTGAATTTACCTTTCCTGGTTAAATACTTTTGTTATAATTGTTATTAATAAGACCTCCAGGTTCGAGAATGTCTAACTGGTGTATCCAGAAGGTCTCTTGCTGGGCTGTAGGCGGCTCCGCTCACCCGTTGTCTGTGGGGTTCTCTGTGCGGTCTGTGCTGCTCACTGTCACCATAGTTTGTCCCAGAAGCGTTGAAATATTTAATCCAGGAGCTGAATGGTGTCATGGTTGAGCTTTTGGTGTGGGAGCAGATTTTGCATGGCTGTCAGCCACCATCTTAGGTGTGCCGCGTGAAGGACAACACTGCCTTGTCACTGCTGCAGAGATTGATCCGGGCTGACTGCCCCAGACACACAGTAAGGTCCAGGATCAAAAGCAGGCCTCACAGTATAGTTGCAGGTTCCTGGTCAGTTTTAGGTTCAAGCTTGGTATCCATCAATTCACCCGGGTGTCCCCAACCTGTCTGTCACCCTCCAGATGGAGTACACGCTGATTTTCTGGGGGGTTTTCCCTGAATTGCGCAGGGTTTGTCATGAGCTTATTCTCGGCACCTCAGCCTGGAAGCTAGGCTTCACATCCCCCATAAATATTGATAGTTTACTAAAATTTGATCAGAACATATAAAAACCACAGTTGCTTTAAAGCAATACTTAGCCAGTTTGATCTTGTTTGCTTTTAAATATACCATTTACTGTATCTATGGAATTTATAAATTAATTCTAAAACCTTCTAACTTACAAGGTAACAAAAAAAAATCAATAGGACACAATTTATTTAACTATTAGCAATATGTTTTGATTAGTTGTTTTGAATTCCATCCATGATGTCAAAATAAGAGATCATTTATTGGAAAAAAAAAAGATTGCTGCCTAGGTGACAGCCACTAATTGTTGAGTTTATGCGCAGTTCAAGTGAAAAGCGACAAACAGAGGGGAAAAAAAATTGGAGTAGCAAATAATAAATGCATGTTTATATATCTAATAAATATCTAATACATAAATATAGATTTTTTTTGCTCCTCCTGTTTTCCCCTTTATTTGTTACTTTTTCTCACTTGATCTGTGTACCAAATGGCATAAAAATGCTCCTATCAGTGTACTACAAAATGTATGCATAATATTATATTGGCCCATTTTTTGAGCCTTTTAATTCGTCTGATTAGCTTCTGAATCTGGCTTTCGGTACCAAACTTCTGCCAAGCCAAATTAACATATGGTCCAAATTCAATATTTTCTAAATTATAGATTTTCTATTTTGGAATAATAGTTGTGTTGATCCAGATTTTGTCACTGTGCACACTGTTGTTTTTTATTCCTTTTATATCATGGGTTGTGGGACATTTATAGTGTGCAAGAGTCTCTGGGGCCTTTATTCTTTATTAGCAGGTACCAAATACTACATGCTACATCCTACCAAAAATGTTGCAAGGAAGGACAACTGTAGTCAGGGTCATGGGCACCCAAGACATGATTATACACGTTGGGAGCAAAGCTAGTTCCGCTGGTCCGATCACACAGAAGTGTTACTGTAACTCAAATTGCTGACAAATGTAATGCTGGCCATTTGAAAGAAAGGTGTCAGAACACAGAGTTCATTAACATTTGCTGTGTATGGTGACCATGATAAGCCTGGTCTGTCACCACTAATGCCTTAAATAAGGACTTGAGCATCAGAACTGGAGCATGGAGCAATGGAAGATGGTCACCTGGTCTGATGAATCATGTTTTCTTTTAGATCAAGTGGATGACTGGGTGTATGCCTTGTTTACCTTGAGAAGATATGGTAGCAAGATTCAGTATGGGAAGAAGGCTGGATGTGCAAGAGGCAGTGTTATGCTCTGGGTATTTCCTGCAGGGAAACCTTGGGTCCTGGCATTCATGTAGATGTTACTTTGACATGTACCACCTACGTAGAGATAGTTGCAGACATGGCAATGATGTTCCCTGATGGCAGTGGCCTCTTTTAACAGGATAAAGCACACTGCAAAATGTGTTCAGGAATATTTTGAGGAACATTACAAAGAGTTCAAGGTTTAGTCTTGGACTCTAGATTCTGCAGTTCTCAATCCAATTGAGCATCTGTAGGGTGGGCTGGAACAACCAATCTGAACCATGGAGACACCACCTAGTAACTTGCAGGACTTAACGTATGTGCTGCTAATGTCCTAGTGCCAAATACCACAGGACACAAATGGTCTTGTGTAGTCCATGCCTCAATGCATCAGAGCTGTTTTGGCAGCATTAGGGGAATCCACACAATATTAGGCAGGTGGTTTTAATGTTGTGGCTGATCGGTGTATGTGCATGTATCAGTGTGTTTATGTGAATGTAGCATGTGCATGTGTTAGTTTGTGGCACAATGGTTGCAATGAGTGTGATAGGTTTCTGGAAACATCATGACAATGTGAAAACACACATTATACGTTTACAATACATTTATATTTATTTGCAACACATTATTTGGTAAATGTTTGTTTTAGTCTCCATTAAATAATGTGTTACCCAAGCATACTGAAACGAAAAATACATTTAAGCATTACTTTCCTTTACTGTTTTTTCTTCCAAACCACTTGGTATTAAAGGGTGTAATGATCAGGGCAATTGTTTGAAGTATTATATTCAGAATGTCAGGGATCATAACATTTATGGGAAATCAAAATGCCATTGATAACTATTACTGTGGTGTCCTATGTGTCACATTAAACTTATTAGTTGCAGGTGGTGTGTCCAGTAATGGATCAAGGATAAAGCTACAATCTATATGTGATTATGTGGCAATGAAGGCAACACCTTCTAAGTGATCCTCCTGCATCTCACTTAAAACATATTCCCCATCAGTTAGTTAACCAGTCTCCATTGTATAGGTATGTAGAGAAAGGCAACAAACTGGAAGCCGGTTCTGAGATTGTCAAACAATGCAACTTATTTTTATTGACACACTGGTCAAGCTATGACTTTTTTCCCTTTTCCAGTGAAGAAATATTGGGGAGGTATCTTCTCTGGACCTGGGCAAAATACATCATGGGAGATGTATCCGTCCCTTCATCCTTTATTCCTTCTTCTATTTCTCCCCATTTATTTGTCTTCTCTGACTTTTCCATTGAGATGTGTTAGGGGAGATTGGTTCTCTGGGGATTCAACCTAATTATCTCGAAGTAGTGTTGTTATAGTCCTTATATTTTATTGTTTGAGATCTGTTCCAAACTCCCTAGTATTTTTCCCTCCATTTTCCATTTTGGTTTCAGTAATCGCTGTAACCTCTTTTTTAATGGAAAGAATATTAGCATAAAATTAATTTGAAGCAAAGGGTGCATATCTGGTATTTAAAACATATCATATCACAACAATTTTGTGCATAGATTGCCTTGCAGACAAACGTAAAATATTCAAATTCACACCATTTATATTTTTTACTTATTCGTTCCTGCTTTATAAAAATTGAAATGAAAATCTTTAATCAGTATACAGTGTATTTATTTTGTAATATTCTAATGTTAGTATAAATGTGTTTCAGGCTGGTAATCATAACTAGAGTATAAATGAGGATGAGTGAGGCTTGATAGACTAGATAGATTTCATTTTCTTGTAAAACCAAAATAACAACGTGTATACTCGATTCTGCGACTTAAGAGGTTAAGCTCATGTCCAATGTAAAATGCCTTTGTATTTATCACTTCTTTGGTTTTTGGTTGACTCCAAATATCCAATTGAGTTACTGAAAAACAAAAGAAAGTAAAGAAATACTTAAAAGATACCAATATTATTGGTTGGACAGTTCTAGCCAATGACGATGCACCATTGATTTTATGTAGTCAACAATGTAAAAGATACGCAATATCTCCTTTATTTTCAGTCCTACAAAATAAGTTACCACTGAAGATAAATGCAACACAAATAATTAGTTAAAGCAGGATGTGCCCATTGAAGTGTCATTGTAATTTTAACTATCCTAATTTACTAGATTTACTGTTTTGCGAAGAGAAAAAACCTAGTTCTTCCAGCAGTAAATTGATTTGTTTGTCTTCTCGCAAATTAAAGTGACACTTTAGTTTAATGAAAACTTTTGCTCTAAACCACCCTGTTTATTTTTGTCTCTTAAAATGTGTAAAGGTAATAATGGAAAAACAGTTCTTGGTCTTTATTTCTTCCAGATTCCTTGGAGTGTGCCATAAAAAACCCTGCATTTGTCATCTATTCTTCTGTTGTTTCCTTTTATGTCCCCTTTATTGTCACACTCCTGGTATATGTCCAGATTTACATAGTACTACAGAAGAGACGGAAGAGAGTGAACACCAAACGCAACAATCATGGCTTGGATGCAGACGGCCATAAGGTAAATAATCATAATTTGCAAAGGGTCACAAACATCTGAGCTATATGCTTAAAATGTGACTAACCATATCTCTCTATCTCTCTCTATCTCTCTATCTCTCTAATCTTTCTTTTGATCTATATATATATATATATATATATATATATATCTCTACTATCTTTATTTTGAGCTATCTATCTCTATCTCTATCTCTACTATCTTTCTTTCTATCTATCTCTATCTTTACTATCTTTCTATCTATCTCTATCTCTACTATCTTTCTTTCGATCTATCTATCTATCTCTCTATCTCTATCTCTATCTCTACTATCTTTCTTTCAATCAATCTATCTATCTCTCTATCATTCCATTCAAAATACAGAAACTGCAACACTAGTTGGTATTCACTGTTTGTGTTGTGATTTCACAGGCTCACAAAAAAGCTATTTTTCTTGCACAAATGCAATGCCCTATGAGATCATGCATGGGGTCTCATAAGGTTAGTGCCATCGGTAAAATGAACTTTCAGTGCTGCAGCAGAGAGACATGGCAAGATTACCCTTCCTTCTGTGGCTAAATATGGAGTCCATGAGACTAGACATCTCCTGGTCCCTATTATATATAAATCTATTTATATATAGGGGTTCAGAAAAGGAGCCCATGGGAGATCAGAAAAGCAGATGTTTCCTGTTTTTTGGGGATGCCCCTTTTTTTGTTTTTGGAGGCTCCAGGGGTACGCACTGTTTTTTATTATCATTATTCTCTTACGACATGCTAAGGTCTCATAGACCATTGTATGGGTATTTTTCCCCTCTCTATTTATAGTTGTAAATAGCAGCAAAGTGTTGCTGTTTGCAGCTCTAATTCACAGATTTATGCCTACCATATTCCTAGCATCATGCTTTCTTAGCACTTGCGTAAGAAAAACAGATCTACTGGCTGAGCTTAGTTGCACTCAGAAACCACACTGCCACGTACAATAGTGACTATCCCAGATTCATATGCTGACTTCCAATTATAACACATTTTAGTGCAGCTTTGTGAATCAACATGATAGTGTTTAATTATTATCTTTAAAGGGACCCTATAGTCACCAGAACAACTACAGATTAATGTAGTTGTTCTGGTGAGTATAATCATTGCTTTCAGGCATTTTCATGCAAACACTGCCTTTTTGTTTACATTGTCCCCTAAGGACATCTCCAGTGGCCACTTTTCAAATGGCTACTGGAGGTGCTTCCTGGGACAGTGCTGCACAGCACTGACGTTAAGCGTTTCCATGCTCTGAATGGAGAAGCTGAATTTTCCTTATAGAGATGCATTGATTCAGTGCATCTATATGAGGATGTGCTGATTGGCCAAAATGGCATTGGCCCCGCCCCCGCCTCTTTGCCGATTTTAGCCAATCCAATGCTTTCCCTGTTGGACTCCCTATGGGAAAACATTGGATTGGCTAAAAATCGTAAATTCTGATGAGGTCACCAAGGAGGCGGATCTGGGGCAGGGCCAGCGCAGGCTGACCTGCACTTCTCCGGAAATAAGTTGAGTTTAATTCCTTCTAAAGGGGATAAGGGGCGGCAAGCAACCTAAATGGTTTTAACATTAAAGGGTCAGGGATACATGTCTGTGTCCCTGACCCTATAGTGTTCTTTTAATATTATCACTATCCAAAGATGCTGCTTATGTGAAGTTGTGTGCTAAAAATTAACACATTTTAACAATTTAATGTATTATATTCTTTTATTAGTAAAACATGTTATTGTTCATAGCTCATTACTACCACTATATACCTGAATAAAAGAAGAATGTAGCGCTTGTATATAAAATCAATAAATTATCGCTTTTTAGCAATTTCAGAGGACTTGGTGTGCTTGAATAACCAGCAGATAAATGCCTAAAAAGAAAATAATCGAATATAGTGCAGATGGTATATCACTAGATAATATTTAACGTAAAAATTATTTATAAACTCACAAACAGCGAGCTATAGACCCAGCTCTAGTTTGCATCACTTTTGGATCCGTTTAGGCGATCCTCCCCTTTTTGGTGTTGCAAATCACCACAAGATTTGCAACACCAAAAAGGGGAGGATCGCCTAAACGGATCCAAAAGCGATGCAAACTAGAGCTGGGTCTATAGCGCTAAATAAGCGCTGGTTTTTATCTACTTTTTTGCATATCTCATTACTACCACTATTTACTATTAGTTACTACTACTACTGCTGTCAGTACTTGAAACTATTTAAAATCTACAGGGATATATTGGTATATCTATAGTTGTGCTAGAGTTTGTAAGATTTTCGCACACATTTTGTGATATATTTGTCCCAGTCAATGGCATTTCATAATATTTATCATGTGACTTATATATTCACTTATGTAAAATGTATTATTACTAAACACAGCATGTACTCACAGGTTCAGTTTTCAATCTGAAAATATACTCAGTGCGGAGGGAAACTATCATTTTTTTAGTATTCTGGATGCTGTTTGCATCCAAAAAAACAAAACAATAAAATAAACATATGTATAATTTTTAGTAACTACATCATCTTATATTATTTCATATCCCGCCGACAATAATGGTTTGTTTTCATTTTGGAGTTTATGTAATGCTTTTGCAGAAGCATCTATAATACCAAACAGCCTATATTTTTACACTGGGTATTTGAATTTGTTTTAGGACAAATGTACTCATCCAGAAGATGTGAAGTTATGCGCAGTCTTTGTTAAATCAAATGGGAGATTCTCAGCTAATAAAAAGAAAGTGGTAAGTTTTTTTTTATGCTTAATTTAAGAAATATTTATTTATCTTATTCAGTGATTCACTAAAGTGTGAACGGTTGTATATTCGAAGTGTATTTCAAATTTTAGGAACAATAGTTGCACTGGGAAAAAAATGTGTTTCAGTTTTGAAATTTTGGCATTTAATTTTAAATGCCCTTTAAATCCCTGATGATTCACTCTTCATGAACCCTTCTATGTGTTCTACCTAGAATCCAGAAAACCGTTGGTTTAATCCCTTAGTTAACAGATCAGTTTTAAATGTTCTTACCGTTTGGGACCAGGGCTGTTTTTACATTTCTGCTGTGTTTGTGTTTAGCTGTAATTTTCATCTTACTCATTTACTGTACCCACACATATTATATACAATTTTTTCAAAAATTAAATGGTCTTTCTAAAGATACCATTATTTTCATTATATCATATAATTTACTATAAAAAATAATTATAAAATATGATGAAAAAATGTAAAAAAACTCACTTTTTCGTACGTTGACCCTGAAAACCTGTTACACATCTACAACCACCAAAAAACCTGTGCTAAATAATTTCTAAATTTTGTTTATAAATTCCCAAATGTTAGCTTTTTGGGAAAGTTATAGGGCAATAAGTACAAGTAGCACTTTGCTATTTCCAAACTCTTTTTTTTTTTTTTCAAAATTAATGTAAGTTACATTGTTACACTAATATCTGTCAGGAATCCCTAAATAATCCTTCACATGTATATATTTTTTAAAAGAAGACAACCTAAGGTATTAAACTTGGGGTATTTTGCAACAATTTTACCACCAATCTATGCCAAATGTAAAAAACAAAATAATAGTTTGTGATTTTTTTTTTTTACACACATAGCAATTTAAGAATACATGTACGAATAACTTAAAGGGTTATTGCCAAAGAACACCACAATATGTGTTCAGAAACATCTACTGAGTACAGTGATACCACCCATGAAGAGATGTGTCTGGTTCTCTGGAGGCTAAAAGACCTTATTTGGCAGGTGGGCATTCCAGATTTGCAACTTGGAATTTTCCCAGCTGGTCATCATGCACCCATGTCCAATTTGGGACATTTTTGAAGCCGGCCAATGTAATTTACCCCCATCAAACAATATTTTTTAAAAGTAGACACCCTAGGGTATTTCAAATGGTGGTATTTTAACACTTTCCATGCACTAATTCTACTACAAGTCTTTGTCAAACCTTTGGGTAGTCATTTTTTTGTGTTATTTTTCTCACATTGTACTTTAGGCATGGATTCTCAGTTCCTGTTATGTGTTACTGACAAAGAACTCCCCAATATGTGTTCAGCAATATCTCCAGAGTACAACAGTGCCCCCAATGTACAGGTTTTATAGGTTTTGCAAACTTACAGGGGTCAAATGTAAGGCTTTCCCCTTTTCTATGTTTGCACAATGAAATTTGCCAGATTGGTTTGCTGGGCCTATGTTGCATTTGAGACCGTATAGCAGCCTAGGAATGAAAATAACCCCATCATGGCATACCATTTGTAAAAGTATACAACCCACAGTATTAAAATTTGGTATGTCCAGTCTTTCTTAGTAGCCACTTAGCCACAAACACTGGCCAAAGTTAGCATTTATTTGGTCTTTTTGCATTTTTTTTTACTCAAAAACTGCACTTTTACTGGTGATTTCATCGTCGTGATAAGTTTGTGATTTATAACACTCATTTGTCTTCAGCGGAGTCTCCCGAGTATAACAATACCCCCATGTACAGAGTTTATGGTGTTTTTGAAAGTTACAGGGTCAGTTTTAGGGCTTTCCCAAATCAGTTTGCCAGATTGGTTTGCTGGGTCTGTGTTGCCTTTTGAGACCATATGGAAGTCCAGGAATGTGAAATAACCCAATCATGGCATACCATTTTCAAATGTAGACAACCCAAGCTATTCAAAATGGAGTATGTCCAGTCTTTTGTAGTAGCCACTTAGTCACAAACGCTAGCCAAATTTAGTGTTTTTATTCATTTTTTTATTTAAAAAAAAGTCAATTTATATCCTAGAATTAATTTGTATTTATTTTATTTTTTTACATTTACTGAGTGCCTTGACCCCTGGAGGCACTCAGTACAGGCAGAGCATCAGAAGCCTGCCTGAACGCTTCCAATGCTCTGCACTACACTGCTGGGCGCCACGTAATAACCTAAGAGCAGCTGGAAGTGATCATGATCACTTGCAGCGCTCATTTTGTCTGCGGTCATACAGGGTACATCAGCGGTCATTAATGACCGTTTTTCCCCTGACGTACAATTTATGTCTGCGGTCACTAAGGGGTTAAGCCAGATAAGAATTGATAAAATATTTGAAATAACCTTTAAGAGAAAATGTGTTTTATACATATCTTGCACTTAGAGTGAAATAAAAAAATGTATCTCCATTTCTAATTTGCTTAGCAGATTTAATTTCACTTTACCATGGGTAGGCCACCTCTGACACTCCGGATGTTATGGACTACATCTTCCCTGATGCTTTACCAGCATTATGGTATCTGGAGAGCCAAAGATTGCCTACCCACAAACTATACATATTATTAAGAGACTTGACATACTATTATTCAGATGTTATAAATATAAAGCAAATTTATTATTATTATTATTATTATGATATTTATAGAGCGCCGTCAAATTCCGCAGCGCTTTAGAATGGGTGGACGAACAGACATGTAGTTGTAACCAGACAAGTTGGACACACAGGAACAGAGGGGTTGAGGGCCCTGCTCAATGAGCTTACATGCTAGAGGGAGTGGGGTAAAATGACACAAAAGGTAAGGATAGTATTAGACTAGTGACAGTTGCAGAAGAGGAATCATTCAGGAGCTATTAACAGTTTAATTGATACGCTTTTATGAAGAAGTGGGTTTTTAACGATTTTTTTGAAGGAGTGGAGACTGGGTGAGCATCTAACAAAAGAGGGAAGCGAGTTCCACAGGAACGTTTCAGCCCTCGAGAAATCTTGAAGGCAAGCATCAGAGGTGGGAGTATGGACAGAAGATAGACTTAAGTCTTCAGCAGATCGTAAGGGCCTAGACAGGACATACTTTTGTATAAGGGAGGATAGATATGTGGGAGCAGCATTATGTAGAGATTTGAAAGCAAGAACCAGAATTTTAAATTGAGCTCTATATTTTATAGGAAGCCAATGTAGGGACTGACAAAAGGGTGAGGCATGGGAGGTGCGGGCGGACAGGAAGATGAGCCTCGCCGCCGCATTCATTATGGACTGTAACGGCGCTAGTTGGCAGCACGTAAGACCACTGAGAAGCGGATTACAGTTATCAAGGCAAGAAAGGACAGTGGAATGGACCAACACCATAGTCGCATCTGACGTTAAGTAGGGGCGGATGCGCACAATTGCCCCATTGCCCCCCTTCCTCCCTTCAGATCCACCACTACACTGACATTTGTCTTGTTCATAAAATGCTATGATTTTTAACAAGCTGAAATTCAGAATTATTCTTTTCCATTATATAATGGTTCATGCTGAAAAACATACTTATTTAAAAAAAGGTAATTACATATGAATATTTGGTAGAGCGACCTTCCCTGGCAATATCATTCTTTAGGCATATGTACTAGTTTTCTACATGCTGAGAGTAGGATTTTCACCTATTCTTCTGGTTAGTTATCCACCATGCATGAAGTCAGTTTTGACAGACTAGGATCAGAACAATTTTTTTATTTTTTATTTGGGTAAACTAAGAATTTTCTCAGCATGATGTTTCAACACTAACACAAGCAATATATTCATTTTTAGCACTGCAGAATAAACTGCACTATTTTTTTTTTATTGATATATCAATCAATCTGCTGTACATATTGTCTTATCTAACTGCCTTTCTGCAACTTGGATTATGTGCAAATTGTTGGTTTTGCCTTCCGACTGGTTTTCTGTATAACTGAATCGCAACTTCAGGTCATATCAAGGTATCTCAACTGAATAGTACAGTTCACAGGATAATTCAAATTGCATTAAATAAGCCCATCAAAATAAGACACTTTGGATGATGTTCTCTAAAGGGAAAGGGATAGTCCTTTAGTAAAATGCATTGAGAAAGGACTCTAAACACAAACTCACTGTAAATCACAGTAGTCCAACACTTGCTTTCCCTACTCTAGGGTAAGCGAATAACTTCCAAATAGTTTTAACCCCCTTCAAAAACTTCACACGGACATTGTGTGATATGAGAAAAATGACCCTCAACATAATTTGTAATGCATAAGCACATCATGAAAGTTTGCATGCTCCATATGACATTTTCTTCAAAATCACCAAACGCCCTGGAACTATTTTGGGTATAGGACAACGTGTGCGGTGTTTCAGAACTTTAACATGGTGGTGTTCCCTCTACACTGCATGGCTCTGAGCGATATTTGGAGAACAGATCAGGGCTATTTCAGGATGTATTAATTGTGGGGTTGTTATATATTTTTATGATGTTTTGGTGTATTTTTATGTTTTATGTTTTTGTGTTTGCCTCTGTTTTTGGGATATAATTAGCTTACCCGTCTTTAATGCAATTATCTCCCAGGCACGGAGATTAATGGGAGGGGCTTGTCTTGTTTTGAATGGAGACCCCATGCTGGGGGCTGTATATAAAAGCAGGCAACTTGGCCATAATAAACCAGTTCCTTTTCACTCTTCACTCAGTCTGGGCTCGTGTTTGGGTGGATCAGCTATATTCTCTGCAGGAGAGCCCTAATCACTTGAAGCTGTACCCAGGACCCTGTTCCAGGGCTGGAAGCGACATTCAGAGCCCAGCCAAGCTGTGGAGGCTATGTGCTGAAGCACTCCTGTGTCCCAGAGGAGAGCTAGGAAGCTAGCTTGACGGAGGTAACGAGTTGGGGAGCCAGGCGGTCCGACTCCGACTCTGACTCTTTGCAATTCAGGAAGTTACACAAAGCCAAAGCATATAGATGTTAAAAGTCAACTACAACACCCGTTTCAGTAACCTCGTAGGAGTTTCATATAGCTTTATTGCTACCCAACCTGCTGTTCACTTCCTATAGACATATGGCATTTTTAAACTGCACCTGTATTGTAAATCTGAATACTGTGGACAAAATAACTATCAAACATAGAGATACTTTGATTTCCCTTTTCAAAGTTTAGCTTACAACTCTTTGCTGTTGGTATAGTTATTAGACAAATGGTTTTCATTGAATAAATCAAAACCTTTTAAAGAAACAGGACTACGGTGAAGTGGTTATTCCACTAAAGATGGAGAAATATGGACATCCACTTCACCAAATGATATCTCTAACTGATTAAGATAATTATTAGGTATAACCTTTATTAAGCCGTCTTAGGGCAAAACAAAAAATAATAAAGTGTAATAATAGTGAAACACTCGTGGAAAAAACACGTGAAGTAAAAACTGGGTAGATGCAGTGTGGATGTCCTCAGAGCATAATAGAGTTGTATCTTCACTGAAAATTATAGTAGCAAGTACAGCATAGTACAATGTATATTCAGTCAAATACCACAAAATCATTCATCAAAAGGAAAAAAGATTTTTCCATAGTCTACAGGGATCAAAGAGTATCCCAGCTATATAGAGGTAAATCCACAAACAATCCCATAGATCCTAATAAACTTTTCAGAGCATACACTTTAGATTTAAATAGATAGTGTCCATATAGAGTAAATCTATGATAAAGTTTGCCTAAAATGTTGCAAAATAGAGAGAGGATCTAGGGAAAGGGTGAGAGACACTGTGTGTGTAATTTGCTACTTAGTATTTAGTACTTAAATAGAGTATAAATAATTGGTGCTTAGTAGAGGAAGTATCACAATATACAAGTGGAAGCTTAGATAAATCTAAAGAGGTGGTTAAACAGAGTAATCCTGGGGGTTAGTACACAGGTGTCTCATAATGATAGTACAATGAGTTAGAAATGCGATTCCTATATAAATAGAGGCACCACCCAACAAACACAGGTCCCTCTTAAGAACACAAAATCACCTAGATAGATAAGAAATCTAAACCTATACTTGCTAAGTTCAGCTCCTACAAATACCAAACACTGCTGCTTCAAGGCAGCCTAACGTTATAAGTCGCTAGCTCTAAATAAATATAACATATAAATCTCCTAATAGTACTACTCGCTATTATTGCGGAGATACTAAATAGTCTAGGTAGATACTCCAGGTGTGTCCCCCAATATAGGTGACTAAATCACTACTTGCATCCCCCAGTAGTAAAAACAAGAAAACGGCAAACGCTCGACGCGCGTTTCGGCGTGATCACACGCCTTTATCAAGAGCTCCTGGCACGGCATACTGAGGGAGGATAGATTTATACTGGAAAGGGTGCCGCCCACCAAGTTGCGTGTTCCAATCCGCTTAACTGGGGGCGTGGTTGTCTTCCAACCGAGCCCTCCTCCTTCTAAAAAGCTTGTCAATCACGGGACCCCGTATGCACATACAGCGTTAGCTGTTACTGTGGTAACGCGGCCAGCCTGATTGTGCAATACAGGTTATCTGTCAGCTCAGAAGCACCACTTCGGAATCCATTGTCAATATTGAGCAGATATTTCTTAGCCCCATATAGGGAGTAAATTTATAATTTTCTGATATAGTGAGTAAATTTATAATTTTCTGATACAACAAATTAGCCTTAGAATAATAGAAGGAATTAACTTAAAGACCCCTTCGTTATAGAAGAGGAGAAGAAAAAATGCATCCCAGAGTCAAATATAAGGCTCAAGATATGATTATCATTTGGTCTATCAGTCACTGTAATAGTGATAATCACTAATATGTCATAGCAAGGTGTTAATTAAACTTAAGACCCAATTAAATAAGGATCAATTGTATATATTTACTAAACACTGTTCTACCATAAATATAAATTAGATATGTTATTAAATCAATTATATATATTTATATATTGAACAATGTTCCACCATAGATATGAGTTAGATATATTATTAAATATTATTCCCACAGTGGCCAGATCGTGACAGATTATAAAATGTGTCCATAGATTGACAGAAACAGTATATATATCTGATGATCACAGTCCCAATGGACTAGATAAGTGCCAGGTATAAGGTATAAATACCAAAAATTATCATGAACGTGGATCACACATACAGTACATTATATACAGACATATAGGTTTCTATTGTATTATACATATATACATGTATTTACAAAGTGTGTAGTTAGTACTAGTCACTCTTTAAATCATTTTGTGGGGTTATGCCCCTTGATATCTCTGTAACCCTTTCTGGGAATTATTGATGTGGACTTAGTCCACCTCTAATTTTTTCCTTTCTTGTTCTAAATCAAAACCTTGTCAATGTATAGACAAACAAATCGATTTGTTTGTGTTTGCCTACCAAACTGATTGGGTCATCTATAGAAAAGGGATTTGTGCAAATTGTAATCATCATAAAATTAAATAAATTATAAGGAATAAGCACATTGTGTATGTTTCACAAGGTTTTGTAGAAACGTGTGCAGCACAGTACAATGTTAAGTGCCTCAATGCACAATGGCTGACGCACAGCTCTGAGTACAATTTCTCAATAACTCTGTAAATTTTGCCATTCAACTGAAGCAAATTTTATTATTACAATTGTGTGCAATGTTTGTGTTTCAAAATACATTCTGTACAATTTTCATCAGGGATTAGAAACAATGAGATTTTAAGAAAAACATCGTGAAAATATGATAGAAATTCAATTGTAATAGCTTCTGAATGAGTTCCATAAAAAGCCATTGTTAATGTCATTTAGTTTAATACTTTTTCATCTGTAGATTTTTTATTTTGGATGAATAATGCTACTCGCCTTGTCTAGCATATGTTCCATGTTCATGGCTTTTAGGCTGATTTAATGTCATCAATTGATTCAATTAAGTGAAATCATTCTATTGTATGGCAACTTTTTAGTTACACTTTTGTACTTAAGAAAGCTCTCATTCAATTTTGATGTATATCTTTACAATATATAACATCAATTAAAACATTTCCTGAGGATTGATAAAATAGGTTTTATCATTCTGTTGTGCCCCTTCAGTTACAACATTTATAAAAAAACCTAGGTAAAGATTAAAAAAAAACATGAACTGGTTCTGTAGTTTATTGCCTGATATCAGTAAATATATATATATATTTTTTTTTTTGTTATACCCGCATTCTAAACTTGGTATGTCCTTGCAGGGGTTTCTCAGAATAAGATTACTCCAGAGATAGTATCAACAAGTTTTGTTTAACTCCAAGCACCATGTACACTTCAGTGATGAAGTGATTTGTAGCTGACCACGCTACATACAGTGACCATCAGGAGGGGAGCGCTTTCCCTCTTGCCTGTCACCCGGTGATTGCCCAGTGCACCTCCTGTAACAGTGAGCTCTGAGCAGCCGCCCAGGGGCCGAAAGGTAAGCCAGCCCACCTGGAAATGTTCTGGTGTCTAGACGGACCAATTTGGCCCTGATTTTATCACTTGACTTAGAGAAAATCAAGTTGTGAAGCTTATTTTGAAGCATTTCCTCAAAATGTCACTGTATAATCTATTGTACAGGCCATCACAAAGTAAATGTAATGTTCCTTTATTCTGAATTCAGATAAGACATAAAACTATTGAGAAACCAGAAACAGTTGGGATATGGATGTAAAATCTAAAAATAAGGAACAAAAAAATAAAATAATATTTAGTGTAATACAGTTTTGTGAACAAATATGTGCTCAATGAAATGCACTCACAGGATAAAGATGGTAATTGCACTCAAAGGTGCCTCCCCCAATGTTGTTGGGGGGCTTTTTTATCCCTCCAGTTGATCCGGTAAGGTGGATGTAAAACAGGACTTCAGTAGGTAATAAAACGGTCAGCAGCTTTGTTAGAAGGTGAACAATCACCCATAAATAATAAAATATAAACAGCAAAGGTCCTATGCGTTGCGTTCCCAATACTGGAACTTCCTCAGGGACCATACAAGTTAAAATCAAATGCAAATGGCAATTTGCAATGCAATATGCAATATCAATATAAAATCAGCCTAAACCCCCCACTTACTAGTCCCCTTATATAGGGCTACTCCCTGTGTCCATTGGTGGATCCGTGAGTGTTTCCATTCCTCCTCATTGTTATTGGTGTAGTGGCCGGTCCTGTTCAGCTGTTGATGTTTAATCATCTATTTTCATTTCATCATAGTCGCGACCACTTGCATCTATGGTCCGACGGAACCGGAAGTGCGAGCAGCATAACACTTCCACGTTCCACAGTCTCATGTGTTCCTAATAGGGTTGCATCTGTGGTCAGCCGGAACCGGAAGTGTGAATGGCATAACACTACCGCGTTCCACGATCTTGCACATTCCAAGTAAGATGGTATTAGGATATGTAATTATAGCCCCTTGGTGCTCGCCAGCATAACAATAAAATGGCAATGACAATGAAAGAAAACCGGGGATGATACATATCTATCAAGAAAAATAACATTAGTATCAGCAGCAACACGGGAGAGTAATCTTTTGATGCACTATATATAATAACTCCAAGTTTTAATTCCAATCGATGTAAATTTAAGTGGTAAGCGCAATTTGCATCATCTTAAAGTGACCTGTGACAAGTGTACAATAACCAAAACAAATGGAGCAAATGGAAAAAAAAACTTTGAGGACTCACATATTGTAGGACGCACTAAGAGGGTTAGATATCTTGAACAACTGAATAATATCAGAAAGGGACTTATGACTCATTCGGTCTCTGCCCATTGCAAAACTTGACCCTCCTTTTCAAGGAAACACTTTAAATGTATAGAAATTGAAAGGGTACTACCACATTGACGGGGAGGTGATAGAATTAAAAAATTGGCCCTGCGTGAAACATTCTGAATCCACAAGCTTAAAATGTTGGAGCCAATGGGATTAAATGTAGAGATAGATCTGGTCTGCTTTTTATAACTGAGAGATTATATAAATTATGGGATTTTTGGTTCGGGGGTCTTTTTTCTTATTTGTGTTTTTTTTTCTTCTTTTTTCAGGGTTTTATTTTGTAGTGATTTGTACATATATACCTTTATAAGAGAGTTATATACAATTAACTACTATAGAATATGTATGCCTTCTGCAATGACATATATGAGAAAGGGATTACTTTGGTGATTATTATTTTTTGTTTGGAATTGTATAGATTTATGCATGTACGATGCTATGAATAATGGATATGTGTGTTTTTTCTGTTCTCATCCAATGTTTCAATAATTAAGAGGGACAATTATTCAGATTTTGTTTTCAGTTGTTATGGTTATTGTACACCTGTCACAAGTCACTTTAATATGATGCAAATTGCGGTTACCACTTAAATTTACATCTATTGGAATTAAAACTTGGAGATATTATATTTGTGTTTGGGGCATTGTCATATGATATAGAATAAGATGGGTTGTAGAGATGTAGCTTTAGGAATAATCGGTTGTGGTGTGCCGAAACCGACGTATGCTGTAGGCCGGTAAAAAGTGGGCTTACATAGAGGAAATATGAACAATGGGAGTGGAGGGTGGGGCTATTTGTCTGACCAACAAAGGTAAGTAGCGAAAGGGGGGAGTCCCTTTTATAGGTCTATAGCCCCTCCCACAACTTCAGGCTGTGCCTTCCAATTTGTGTTTGGGGCATTCTCATATGATATAGAATAAGATGGGTTGTAGAGATGTAGCTTTAGGAATAATCGGTTGTGGTGTGCCGAAACCGACGTATGCTGTAGGCCGGTAAAAAGTGGTCAAAAAGAGACATATAAATGCAAAACATTATACAGGATCATAGTGCGTTTGTTAACCATCAGGTAGACATTTTAATGAAAGCTTCCTAATTCCTGAATTGCCTGTGGTATGTAAGTTGCATAAGCCTATGATTCCCAGCGGCCCTGTGTCTTAACGTGTGCGGGGATGTCTTGGCTATAGGCCGTGGAGGCTGCTCCTATCCTAAAGGAGTGCCCTGAGTAGTCGCTAGGTTCTAGTTCGAGCCCGGTGAATGAATAGGTGGACATAGTGCATGAACTTACTCGTGGTAAGGACAGTATCGTACAGCGACAGTAATGGTTCAGTGGTGCGTTTGGTGTCGTGCCCAAGAACGTAACCAGTACCTTAACTGGGCACTCAGCATTGCTTGTAAGGTAGTAGATTATATGCACTGGCTCGCCCATCTGTCTCGTCTTAGTTTTAGGAAGGGACCGGACATAGTGGTCTGTGTGTTTTAGAAGATAAGAGGTCAAAGGCTAGATAGGTAGCAGTTTTGATAACTGCATTGGTGCGTGGCTCAGAAGGTGAATGGTCGAGTGGTTCTGACATGGTTTGAACATTGTATGTCTATGGCCAGTATTTAGTTTTAGCGGGAACGTCCGCTTGGCTATGTCTCTAAGTAAGGCATGGATGGGGTAGTAGGATAGGAACCCTTGCGGTTTGGGAATGAGAAAGACCTATAGTGTTGAATGCCTGTGAGATAAAGTTTAACCGTGTTGTGCGAGAATTATTAACTTAAGGTGGCAAAAAGAGGCGAAGGCCATAAGTGGTGAAACCTCAAACCAGCTATCTGTCAGGATACTGACAGGGATCCAATACGCAGAGTGCGGACAGAAGGAGGTACGTATACCGGACCTTAGAATGGCCGGACTAACGTAGGGACAAAGCAGAATAGTCAAAAGGTAAGCCGAGGTCGAGGGAGCCGGAGGACAGGTAAGCGAGATACAAGCCGAGTCAAAGGAGAGGAGAGGACAACAGGACAAAAGACAAGCAAGGGTCAAAACCGGAAACACAAGATAAAGAACGCGCTGAGTGACTAGCAAGCTAGAACCACGACAGGGCAAGCTAGAACCACGACAGGGCAAAGGTTTCCTTTAAATACCCTGTTACCTAAATAGAGACCACGCCCCCAAAAGGTCCGGAATAGCGGTTCCCGGCACTTTATGTAAATGCCGACGTCATGACGTCGACGCTAGCCGCCGCATCATAAAAGGGGGAGGAGCTAGCGCGGCCGGCGCGAAAACGGCCGGAATATGCCGAAATGCTAGGGGCAGGGAGCCCCTAAACAGAGAGGATGTCTTCCCTGGATTCAGCACCAACAGGTACCCTGACAGTACCCCCCCTTCTAGAAACGCCCACTGGGCGGATGGGACCGGGCTTAGAAGGAAAACGAACGTGGAATGCCGAAGAAGACGAGGAGCATGCACGTCTATACCAGGAACCCAAGACCTCTCTTCTGGACCATAACCTTTCCAGTCTATGAGGTATTGCAGCTTCCCCCTAGAAATACGAGAATCAAGGATGGACTTGATGATATATTCCTCCTGACCATCCACACGGACCGAGGATGGAGGAGCAGAGTGGGAGGAAAATCTGTTACAAACAAGAGGTTTCAATAAAGACACATGAAAAGAGTTAGGAATGTGTAGAGTAGGAGGTAGATCCAGCAAATAAGAAACCGGGTTGATCCTCCTCAGTACCCTGTAAGGACCAATGTAACGAGGAGCAAACTTCAAGGAAGGGACTTTCAGGCGAATGTGTCTGGTACACAACCAGACCCTATCACCCGGAGAAAAAATAGGAGCAGGCCGCCTACGCCTATCAGCATGTGACTTAAACACAGCGGAACTACGTTCAAGAATTTGTCGAGTCTGATCCCACAACTTTCTCAGGTTGGCTATATGAATATCAACCGACGGTATACCCTGGGAAGGAGACACCGACGGAAGAACAGTAGGGTTAAAGCCATAGTTCAAGAAAAAGTGGCTATTACGAGTGGAACCACAAACAAGGTTGTTGTGAGCAAACTCCGCCCAAGGAATCAGACCGACCCAGTCATCCTGGTGTTCAGAAACAAAACAACGTAGATATTGCTCAATTTTTTGGTTAGTGCGTTCAGCTGCTCCGTTAGATTGAGGATGATAGGCCGAAGAAAAATTCAGTTTGATGCCCAACTGGGAACAGAAGGATCTCCAAAAACGGGAAATAAATTGGGAACCCCTGTCTGACACAATCTCATTGGGAATACCATGTAAACGGAAAATTTCTCTAGCAAATATCACGGCCAGTTCAGGAGAGGACGGAAGTTTAGGCAAGGGAATGAAATGAGCCATTTTAGTAAACCTGTCAAGGACCGTGAGGATAACCGTATGCCTACTGGAAGCTGGTAGATCAACAATAAAATCCATAGCCAAACAAGCCCAAGGTTTGTTGGGAACGACTAAGGGCTGCAATAAACCACAAGGGAGATCCCGCGGAAGTTTATTCCTGACACAAACATTGCAAGCCTTGACAAAGTCTTCCACATCCCTACGTAAACCGGGCCACCAGAAGTCTTTGGAGATCAGGCAGTAAGTTTTGTGGATGCCGGGGTGACCAGCGAACTTGCTATCGTGAAAACAGCGAATAATGTCCACTTGGAATTTGGGAGACACGAACAAGCGGCCCACAGGAGTACGTTCGGGAGCAAGAGATTGTTCGTTCATAATATCAGCGAGCAATGGAGAGTGTATTTTGACATTGGTGTTGGCGATAATATTGACTTCAGGAATAATAGGGAACAAAGTGTCCTCTGTAGAGGTGATAGGTTCGTGCTGACGTGACAAAGCGTCTGCCTTAGTGTTCTTAGAACCAGGCCTGTAAGTAAGCATATAATTAAAGTGTGTAAGGAACATAGACCAACGTGCCTGCCTGGCAGATAATCTTTTGGCCTCCCCCATATACGATAAATTTTTGTGGTCAGTCAAGATGGTAACTGGGAGGACAGTGCCCTCTAACAAATGTCTCCATTCCTTTAATGCCATAATGATAGCTAAAAGTTCTCTATCACCAATGTCATATCTCCTTTCAGTGTGTGATAGTTTCTTGGAAAAAAAACCGCAAGGGTGCAGCGGCTTATCTAAACTGTGTCTTTGGGACAACACTGCGCCTATCCCTGTTTCAGACGCATCAACTTCAAGTAAAAAGGGTAGAGAGGTGTCAGGATGAACTAATACAGGTGCTGAGGCAAAAGACTGTTTGAGCGTTTCGAAAGCAGATAAAGCCTCAGTAGACCAGGTTTTGGTATCGGCTCCTTGTTTGGTCATATTAGTGATAGGAGCGATAACAGAGGAGTACCCTTTAATAAAACGTCTGTAATAATTAGAAAATCCAAGAAATCTTTGTATGGCTTTGAGTCCCTTAGGTAAAGGCCAATCTAAAATCGATTTTAGTTTGGTCGGGTCCATCATAAACCCGTCTTTGGAAATTACGTAACCTAAGAAAGTTACCTGAGACTGGTCAAAGCTACATTTTTCCAATTTACAATACAATCCATGTTGTAAAAGTTTCTGTAATACCTTTCTGACTTGTCTATGATGTGAATTAATGTCTCTAGAATGGATTAGTATATCATCCAAATATACAATTACACATTCATGTTGGAATTCTCTAAGAACTTCATTGATTAAGTCTTGGAAGACGGCCGGGGCGTTACAAAGCCCAAACGGCATTACAGTATACTCATAATGCCCGTAACGGGTATTAAATGCTGTCATCCATTCATCTCCTTGTTTAATTCGCACTAAGTTATATGCTCCTCTCAAGTCAAGTTTGGTAAAAATACTCGAGCCCTTTAGTCTGTCAAAGAGTTCAGTAATCAAAGGAATAGGGTAAGCATTCCTGATAGTAATTTTGTTCAATCCCCGATAGTCTATACAAGGACGTAAGGTACCGTCTTTCTTTTCTACAAAAAAGAAACCTGCCCCCGCCGGAGAAGAAGACTTTCTGATAAATCCTTTGTCTAAATTCTCCTTGATGTATTCCTCTAAAACTAAGTTTTCCTTGGTGGATAGAGGGTATACCGTACCCCTGGGAGGCATAGTACCAGGGAAAAGTTTAATAGAACAGTCATAAGACCGGTGGGGAGGTAAAGTATCCGCCTTACCCTTGTCAAATACAGATTTGAGGTCTAGATATTGTAGTGGTATCTGAACGTCAGTGGATTGAGAAGTGTTAGCATAAGAGTTTACGGGGCAAACAGAAGTAACTCTCTGCAGACATGCTTTCCTACAACCCATACCCCAAGAAACGATTTCTCCACCCTCCCAGTCAATCTGAGGGTTGTGTCTCTTGAGCCAAGAATATCCTAGTACTACTGGGACTGCCGGGGAGGAAATTAACAGAAGGGAAATCAACTCCTCGTGGAAAATACCAACAGTAAGCTTAACGGGTTCGGTCTCATGGAATATTATTGGTTCAGATAAAGGTCTACCATCTATGGCCTCAACGGCCAAGGGTGTATCTCTCAGTTGGAATGGGATACAATGCTTATTAGCGAAAGTTTGGTCTATAAAGCTTTCTGCTGCTCCAGAATCTAATAATGCCATCGTAGAAATAAACCCCTTTTCCCAAGCTAGAGAGACAGGAATCAGAAGCCTATGGTCTTTTTTATTATGCATAGAGGACAGTAATGAAACACCCAAGGCCCGTCCTCTAAGGGAACTTAGGTGCGAGCGTTTCCCGGACGATTAGGGCAACTAAGACGTAGGTGACCTCTCCGCCCGCAGTATAAACAGAGACCCTCCCTTCTTCTGTACTGTCTCTCAGCCTCAGATAAGCGAGTATTACCTATTTGCATAGGTTCTGGTGGAGTAGGATTATAGGAGTCAGGGTTCTGAAATGAGGGAGCGAGTCTTACAGGAAGTCTAGTAACTCTTTCCCGAGTGTTCTGCCTCTGTCTCATGCGTTCATCTATTCTGGAAATGAAGGATACTAAATCCTCTAAATTTTCCGGAAGTTCTCTTGTGGCAATTTCATCTAGAATTTCATCAGACAACCCATTCAAGAATACATCCATAAAAGCTTGTTCGTTCCATTTCACTTCTGCTGCCAATGATCTAAACTCTAGAGCATATTCTACAAGGGTCCTATTCTGTTGTTTAAGGCGTAACAGGGATCTGGCCGCATTAATCTTCCTTCCTGGGGGGTCAAAGGTTCTTCTAAAAGCCGTGACAAAAGCAGTGTAGTTGTAGACTAAAGGATTGTCATTCTCCCAAAGGGGATTGGCCCATCTAAGTGCTTTATCTATTAGCAGGGTTATAATAAAGCCTACCTTAGCCCTGTCAGTGGGGTAAGCCCGGGGTTGAAGTTCGAAATGTATGCTTATCTGGTTTAAAAAACCACGACAAGCATCAGGCGAACCCCCATATCGTAATGGTGAAGTGACATGGGAAGATGCGCCTACAGTGGCTACTTCCAAACCAGTACTTAGCGAGTGGCTGGCAGTGGAACGTATTTCTTCAGACTGGGTACTGGAGCGTGTTAACAAAGTTTGTAATGCTAAAGCCATTTGGTCCATTCTATGGTCCATGGCCTCAAATCTGGGGTCAGGAGGACTAGCACCTGCAGGATCCATCATGGCCCTGTCGTAATGTCAGGATACTGACAGGGATCCAATACGCAGAGTGCGGACAGAAGGAGGTACGTATACCGGACCTTAGAATGGCCGGACTAACGTAGGGACAAAGCAGAATAGTCAAAAGGTAAGCCGAGGTCGAGGGAGCCGGAGGACAGGTAAGCGAGATACAAGCCGAGTCAAAGGAGAGGAGAGGACAACAGGACAAAAGACAAGCAAGGGTCAAAACCGGAAACACAAGATAAAGAACGCGCTGAGTGACTAGCAAGCTAGAACCACGACAGGGCAATGAGCAGTAGTAAAGGTTTCCTTTAAATACCCTGTACCTAAATAGAGACCACGCCCCCAAAAGGTCCGGAATAGCGGTTCCCGGCACTTTATGCAAATGCCGACGTCATGACGTCGACGCTAGCCGTCGCGTCATAAAAGGGGGAGGAGCTAGCGCGGCCGGCGCGAAAACGGCCGGAATATGCCGAAAATGCTAGGGGCAGGGAGCCCCTAAACAGAGAGGATGTCTTCCCTGGATTCAGCACCAACAGGTACCCTGACACTATCTAAGTGATGGTCCGACATGAAACGTATTGTATAAGTGGAAAAACCCTGTAGCAAGCGTGTTGAGTTCTGGTGGACAAGGCCAGTTTAGTCAGAGCCCAGATATGTTGGCGAGGTTCATGTAATCCATGACCTTGACCATAAATGACGGCAGCTGCCACAATAGTTTACCATTACGTGTGGTTAAGAAAGTCCACCATATGTGTAGGTCTGCCGTAGCTTGGTTGTCTAGTGACAGCCCCTGATCATCATGCGGGAGTGTGGAAAAAGCAAAGTGCGGCCTGCGGTATGATGCTCATGGCAAAACTTAAGGAACCTGGTAGGGATTGTAGTTCCATGCAGTTGCAAGTACCAAGCAGGAGGTGGTAATTGGTGTTGTTGTGACTGTTCCTTTTTCTCACGTGGTAACTTGTTGGCATGGATGCCGAGTCAAGTTGTATGCCCAGAAATGTAACAATAGTTTCTGGGTCTTCTGTGATCTTAGGGAATACTGGGACACCCAAGTGTTCAGACATACTAATGGCTTCCTTAAAGCTTATAGAGGGAAAGGCGTTCCCTTTGACCAACAAGAAATCATCTCGGGAGTGTATGACTGTGTGGCATCTGGATATGTTTAACCACAACCAGCAAAGAGTTCAATGAATATATAGAAGATTGAGGGCTTCTCTTGACCCGAAAGTTAAGTGGTAGAATAAATATTAACTGCTGCCCATAAATGCCCTGTAAGTGCCAGTGTAGGGTGGATGGTGGCTGTCTGAAGTGCGTTTGTGATATCAGTTTTACTTAACCAGGTTTCCCCCCTGCTTGAGTATGAACAATGGTGGCATACTGTAATTAAAACTCCTCGGAGGGTATGAGGGAGTTGAGACTTGGGGTAGCCGAGGCGTGAGGTGCAGATAAGTCTATGATCAGTTACAGTGTGAGGGAAGATTCCCTGTGACAATCCCAATGGGATTGCACCATGCTGTAAATGGTGTAGATCGGAGAGGCCCAAGTAGAAATCTTTCTGCCATTTCTTGGGCCATGAGTGTAATGCCAGCTGTTGGATGCTGCTGTGATGACTGCAAGTTAGGGCATTCTAGATTCCCCAAAAAGTATATGGTAATACCCGTACAGAAGGACTTTAAAAATCGGAGATTAGGAAATCAACTAAATGTCTGGAAGGGTGATGAGTTAGAAAGTACTGGAAATGCATAATGTTTACAGACGTGAAGTAAGGGTCAGGGTACATTTATTGGGACACATGGTTTTGCATGTGCCCTGACATATTGAGAACATATCTGCAACAGCCTGCATGTACTGAAACTACATGTGCCAACATGGAAATTGTTGCAAATCTCGGATTTGCCAAAGAGAATGAGACAACCCAATTTGTCTCTGGTAGTTCTCTACCAGAGGAGCTAGAGCCTGGAGCCTGAAACGTGATCGTCCGCCGTGTTGGGACAAAATTGTCGTGTGGGACTAGCAACATTTTCTCCAAGTGAAAGTTTGTTGACTCTAGCTGGAGTGTTAGGTAAAGAGAAATCCTTACCACCTGCTTGATACATACTAAAAACATGAAGATAGCCATTATTATATGAACCCACAGTGTGCTAGTACTGGCTTGCTAGTTAAAGCCGCATGGCAAAACAATTAATTATTTGTTTGGTGACAGGTGAGGCCCTTCTAGTTGCCAAGTGGCTTAAGAGGCTCTATCTATGCAATGGCGCGAGGGGATTTTTGTGGCCACCAAACGTAGTGGCAGGATGTTGGCCTCTCGGTGACTGTAACCAGAAAAAAGGGGAAGAGAGTGACAGGTGAGGCCCTCTCTGTATACCATGCGAGGCGGCTAGCTCACGAGTGGCCCGATGGGTGTTTGCCTCCGAGCATTGAGGCGGGGTGTTGGCCTCACAGGACCACTATACGACAGGCGTAGATGCCAAGAAAGGAGAATACCTATTGGAAACCTATAGTCCCTAATTGCCAGTACGCTAAGGATATACGCAGGGGGAAACAGAAAATGTATGTATATACCACATGAGCAGGTGTATGTACCAGGTAGTATGATTAGATACCCTTACTGGTCATTAGGGTTATTAATACCTGTATCCCGGATGGGTAAAACAATGTATGAAAATTGAATATAGACATTTAAAAGCATATACCCATATGTGTGTTATGCAAGTTTAATAGAGTTCCGTCCCAATGTTTATTGTATGCTTGTAATGCCCCTGTTTGAAGGAAATTAACTTGTCGGGAGTGTTATATAATGTGTGATATGGAATACAACTGTACCCCGAAACATGAGTGTAGTGAACCATGACTGGCAGCTGAATAACCTAATATGTGAAAATACGTAATTGGAAGGACTTATATTTTAAGCGTGCAAAACATGCAAATATTCCGTATTAGTTGTAAGGAAGTGTTATTGTGTAATTATAATTATAGTGGGAATGTTATGAGGAGAATAACCATATGTCTGAAAAGCCTGTAGTATATCGTTTGACAGATAGGAGTCCGTATAAAAGCGAAAATGCTGTAGTTAGTTTGTTTGCTTATGAAGTGAAATAAAGTCTGAGAAGCCTGTAGTATACCGATTGACCGGTAGGGGTCAGCATGTAGGCGAAAATGCCGTGGTTCATTGGTTTGTACATGAAATGCAATAATGTATGAGAAGCCTGTAGAACACCGAATGACCGGTAGGGGTCAGTGTGTAGGCGCAAATGCAGTGGTTCGTTGGTTTGTACATGAAAAGCAAAAACATCTAAGAAGTCTCTAGTACACCGTATGACCGATAGGGGTCAGTGTGTAGGTGAAAAATGCAGTGGTTTGTTGGTTTGTACATGAAATGCAAAAACATGTAAGAAGCCTGTAGTACACCGAATGACCGATAGGGGTCAGTGTGTAGGCGAAAATGCAGTGGTTCGTTGGTTTGTACAGGAAATGCAATGTCTGAGATGCCTGTAGTACACCGAATAACCGGTAGGGGTCAGTGTCTAGGTGAAAATGCAGTGGTTCGTTGATTTGAACATGAAATGCGATAATGTCTAAGAAGCCTGTAGTACACCAAAAAGACCGGTAGGGGTCAGTGTGTAGGTGTAAATGCATTGGTTCGTTGGTTTGTACATTAAAAGCGATGTCTAAGAAGCCTGTAGTACACCAAAAGACCGGTAGGGGTCAGTGTGTAGGCGAAAATTTTTATTTAGTTTGTAGTTTTAACCGAACAGATTTTAACCAAAACAGATTTTACATTAGCTAGGTGAGTATAAGGTAACGAAATAACCGTGCAAAACGAAAGGAAACCGTAAAGTGAGGGCCCGTGCTGTGCTGAATGCCGTGGGAACTAATCCTGGCACGACAGGTGGGTCAACTTACAGTTTGAGAGTCCCTGAGAAACCAAATGCGATGCTGACCAGAGAGAAAGCCACTGGATTAACGGAAAGCCCTGCTGCAGGATTCCTGGACACAGCTTGGAGTAGGAGACCTCATGGAGCAAAGGTGAAACCAAAATAAGTCTTGTATGACTTGGAAGTGGATCTCATGCAAATGCTGACCTCGAACAGTCTATTCGTCTGACCAACAAAGGTAAGTAGGGAAAGGAGGGAGTCCCTTTTATAGGTCTATAGCCCCTCCCACAACTTCAGGCCATGCCTTCCAATATATAGTGCATCAAAAGATTACTCTCCCATGTTGCTGCTGATACTAATTTTATTTTTATTGATATATATATGTATCATCCCCGGTTTTCTTTCATTATCATTGCTATTTTATTGTTATGCTGGCGACCACCATCTTACTTGGAATGCACGAGATCATGGAATGCGGAAGTGCTATGCCATTCACCCTTCAGGTTCCGGCTGACCGCAGATGCAACCCTATTTGGAACGCATGAGAGTGTGGAACGCGGACCGCAGATGCAAACGATTGCGACTATGAAGAAATGAAAATAGATGATTAAACATCAACAGCTGAACAGGACCGGCCACTACACCAATAACAATGAGGAGGAATGGAAACACCCATGGATCCACCAATGGACACAGGCCCTATATAAGGGGACTAGTAGTTGGGGGGGTTTAGGCTGCTTTTATATTGTTATTGCTATTTGCATTTGATTTTAACTTGTATGGTCCCTGAGGAAGTTCCAGTATTGGGAACAAAACGCGTAGGACCTTTGCTGTTTATATTTTATTATTTATGGGTGATTGTTCACCTTCTAACAAAGCTGCTGACCGTTTTATTACCTACTGAAGTCCTGTTTTACATCCACCTTACCGGATCAACAGGAGGGATAAAAAAGTCCCCCCAACAACATCGGTGGAGGCACCCTTGAGCTCAATTTCCATCTTAATCCTGTGAGTTCATTTCATTGAATGCATATTTGTTCATAAAACTGTATTACACTATATATATATTTTTTTTGTTCCTTATTTTTAGATTTTCCAACCATATCCAAAATGATTCTGGTTTCTTTATATTGCTACGTAAAGGTAATTGTTTTTTCTGCGTAATGACCTGGGGAGGCGGTACCATTCATTGTTAAGATAAGTGTATTTTTGCTTAGTATTCACTAGACACATTCCCATTGTGGTGATACTTTTCTTCTTATAAAACTACTGAGATCTGTTTCAATGTATTGTAATTCTTTGCCACTATTTTTTCTCTATATTATGTGGATTCAGTCAAGGGATTGTTGTATTAACTTCCCTTTTGAAATAATTTTTTTTTAAATTAGATTTTTTTTATATCTGAATGGAGCTTTATACATTAATTGTAGTAATGTTGTGTGCATTCGTTCATGTTTTTATGTAGAGTTTTGTTCTATAGAGTTGTCATTCACGGATGCTCATAACTGTTTTTTGGTTGAATCCTGCATTGGTCTGTTGGAATGTGATTTTGAAAAACAAAAAGTAAAAAATGGCTTTCAAAAATAACTCAAGTTTAAACTCAAAAAGATTAACATGTATAGCTGCAAGAAATGAAAGTCATTGATTTAAAATGAATATTTTTTTCTCATAGATTAGAGACTAATTGCCTCTCACACGTTTCTCTTTCGTCCTCACATTAGTGGTACTCTTACTTGTGTCATTCATGTGTCTAGTCTTTCTGTGTAGTTTTTTTTTTTTTTCACATGTGTCAATAAGAAAGCAATCACAATAACGAACTAGCCACTGATTAAATTCCATTGATGGGGTGGGTGATGTTGGTGTAAAAAGTGTAATCTTTATTATTCTCTTCTCCATACAGCCCCTTTTATAGTCCTGACACCGCAAGATACATGTGTTCTTTTGAAAGTCTTTATTGACTTGCTTTCTTTTTTGTTCAAACATTACATTTGGTTTGTTATTATGTGCTGTCTATTTTTCCCTTTTTTGTTTTTGAGTTAGGGTCTCCCAGACCCCTATTCCTCCTCAGTCCATCCAAGTGTCCAACACCCACACTTAATAGTCTGCATGGTAAAAATTAAGCAACATGGTAATTTCTGTACTTGTCTATTTAACTTTTTTTTGTAGTGACTGGAGCATTTTTTTTTCCTGACTATTCATCTAAGCCCTGCAAGCATCTATTTAGAATTTTGCTCCCATGAGTTCATTGGTATTTTGTCTACTAGCCTATCACTGGCTTGTGCTCCACAAGTAATGCTAAGCCTCACTAGCAAGCCAGTAACCAATCTCATGCTAATGTGTTCCATTAACAACAAAACAGCTGTCCATGTGTGGTTCACTGGCTTGTCATCTCTTCCTGATCAGTGTTTCAAAGTTGTTGCATTCAGCAAACATAAACCCCAAGGAATTCATGTTTAAAATGGAATAATGAGGCAAAAATGTGATTCTTTGTTGAACTAATTTGCATATGCTTACCCAGAATCCCTTGCAGTATTAACATCACTGAAAATTTTAGATGTCTGTGGGGAAATCAAGCATTATGGCTTGACTGGTGTGTGAAGATCTGTGTTTAACAACTATCCAATGGCTTCAGGTGGAAGTGGTTTTCAACCACCTGTTTCCCTACCATAACTTTCTAGTAATGTGTGTGTGCAACAGATATTGTAAGCTAAGCATAATTGCTTCTGTTTAGTTTCCTCAGTCTCTGAGTAAATGCCAGAGTGGACATTCAATGCATCAGATTCAATTGCATGTCATGCCTGAATGCCTAAGCTGGGATGAGACTGCTATAATAAAGGTCCCCTGTTTTTCAAAGATTTTTTTTCGTGAATCTATGGATTTTTTTTTTTAGAAACTCAGCATGCTCACTTAACTTCATGTTTCTTTTAGTCCAAGATCCCAGATGGGCCCTTTTGAACTTTTTACAAGTTTAAATATGATTGCTTTGTGCTATTACATGTTGAAACCTCGTAAAAGCTTATTGCGCTTTCTAACTAATAGACACTATCATCAGTGCCTGCTAGAGTACAAATATCTCGCTAATCAAGGATGCTCCCACACCTCCTCCTACCTGTCTCATCCATCTAGAACATTTTACTACTTCATCCTAGGAGAACACTATGTTATCAGTAATGCACACATGTATTCTCTAGTACACGGTATCTAACTCTCTTTTAAAACCATTCAGCAGTTTTTAAAGTGTCTTCTGGATTCATTTTCAAACTAACCTTCTGAGTCATTATCGTGAAGAATTAAAAACACAAATCAAATTCTTTCTCTATCATGATAAATGCACAATTATAAAATAATAGATTATGGTTATCAATGATGTAATATAATGGTAAACATTAAAGGAATTATGGCAAAATATTCTTAGTGCAAATTACAATTTATGTAAAAAATCTTGAAAGACAAAATTGACTAAAAGAATCTTATTTTTTTTGCTTCTAAATATGTGTTTCCATGTGTTTAAACAATGCAATTGAGAAAATGAATTTAAATAATTTTGGCCTTTTATTTGTACGCATATATTGCTATTTGTCCAGTTTTGCCATTTTTCACACTAGACGCAAGGTGCATGTTGTTTTCGTGTTACAATTGTTTTATACGTATAAAAGCCCAAAGTCATTTATCCTTAGATCTTTCATGACTCAAAACATTGTGCATCATTAACATGTGTTTGGTGCTGAAGAAAAATCAGAAACAAAGTTGCCATTCTATTTGATAGTTTTCTATACAAATTCAGTTACCTCATTATCTGAAAGAGAAATAAAAAGAAAGAAAAGTATACCCATATATGGTTGTCAAATTAATGTTCCTTTTTGTTTTATATAAAAATACCAACACCTCTGTAGACTGTTCTTCAACATTGCTTTGTGTCAAATGTAGCATTTGTTCACATAATTATACTGAATTCATAACAGAAATACAAATTGAATGTTTTGTATAGAAATACAAAATTAACTTTTTCGTTCGGCTATTTTGAGAGATCTAAATGGTACAGTACAGCATTGTATATTACAACACAATATTTTTCCTTATCATCTTTGAAGAGTAACCAGTTTGTATGCTCCAATGTGGACATTTGGCTCAACCTCTACTCTTTTTCTGAATTCCAAATCCAAGTTGTTAAATCAACCAAAAAGCAAAGTAACACATTTCCACACATGTTCGTCATTTGTATTATTTAATGCTCATACTGGCTGGTCTGTATTGATAGTTACTGACTACTTTCCTATTTTCTTAAATATTGTTACTTTTGTTTATCCTAACATCTACCAGACATGCAATAATGTTCAAGTCTAATTATTCCGCTGACTAAGCAACAAGCAACAAAGCAAAGTGAGATAACAACTAACTCGTACATTCTAAACCAATTTAACTGAGTTGGAGAATCTTTTCTGAATTGGCATTTTTTGCCTACATGTAGCAAGATAGTTCTAAATGCACCTTGAAATTCTGCTTATTGAAAGACTCCTTCAAAGTCAACTTCAACACACACCCACCAAGTCATATTTGATGTAAAAAAAAAATAGTATACCACCATTTTAATTAATTTTAATTTGCTTTAATACTTGCTTTAATTAGCTATAAGACCCATGTGATGGCCTCTTTATTTGGCAGCATACAAATAGCAAATATGTTGTTAAAGCTCTTTCAACTCTTACTTTTATGCACAAATGACAGGACCTTTTATTTAACTGTATAGTGTCTTTATTAACCTGCAAAGTACCTTTTGCCACTATATACTATAAACTAACAAATATAAATACATAGTCATCATCTTCTTTATAGAACCGTTCTAAAGAAACTAGTTTTCCGACCAATTATCTTTTTAGGTACATCATTTTAAATGCAACGGTAAAAGTTTTGAAGTTGATTGCACCTGTTTTTAGTTTTAGAACGTACAACTTTGTGATTAGATTGTTGCAACTTCATGTCTTAATTTAAATTAATATATCATGATTGGCTTTGCAACAGAAAATTTGCAATTTTGAAACCTAATGGTATTAATCCACAACATATAAAACTTCAGGAGGATGGTTGTTTCTTGAATTGACGTTGTTCATGATGTTTCTTCACTAGATCAAGCCAGAGGGTATTTTATCATCCACACAATAAATTGTTTTAGTTTGCCATCACTGAGTTTTAGTGAAATAAATCTCCTAACCTATGTTGAATTAAATGTTACTGACAACAGGAGATTAAATCAAAGAAGACCTTATGCTCTATCATCCATGAGCCAAGGTCTTCATGACACTTAAAACAATGCTGTTTGATTGGTCCAAAAAATATTAATAGGGCACACTCTTCATACTTTATTTTAACACAGATAACACAATGGTCTTGGGAAAGGATTATTCCCATTCTCCCTTGGTTCCTTGACAACTTTTGAATAAATGTATGAGTATAAAATCTTGGAGTACAGAGCTTTTCGGTAGAATATAAATGTATTACGAATATATGACCAACATATTTTTGGTGCATTCACATTTCTATTGTCCAAAGATATATTGTAGACAATATTTTTCAGTAATATATTTCTGGTATTTCTGGCCACATTTATGGATAAATTATTCACTGTATGTTTGATTTTTTTCATGTGCTCTGTAATGCAACTACAGTTCCCTTAGGCTCCGCATCTCCTATGAACTATGATCCTAATGGTTTTCTTTAACACAGACAATTCTCCATTGGCAATGGTTCTTCAGTAATGCAATATTACATGTTGATTAACTGATCATTTGATACCTGCAGAAAAAATTTACTAACCGTAGAGCAATGTATTCACTTTTATTTGTTGTTGTTGAGTTACTATTGCATTTTACTTTGCCTTATTTGCATCCTATTACTTGTGGATCCCTTGCTCACAATCCATCGAGAGGTATCCCTCGTTCACTTGTGAGTCTATACAACTAATCTTAAATTGCTGTATTGGTTGCACAGAGGAAGCCTATCTGACATTTTAGCTGTACATTATCCCCCATCTAATATGCTAACATTATGGGAATTTGTTTCATATAGTAAATGTATTCCCCAAAATTTTTTGAAAGCTTTTAAGTAAGCATTTTACAAAAAAAAAAACACAAAACAAAACTTGGGGAGTGTATTTTACATTTTAGTCAGTAGCAGATTTGAGATAATAGTTTGGAAGAATTTTAGTAGCTAAAATGTAATTATTTATGAATTTATTTTCCCGCTTTTGGTTAACATTCATAATGCTGGTGTAAAAATGAATACAATTCCTGACTAATTCCATTCCTCAATTATAGACATTCATGGAAGAGGCATCATCATTACTTGGCACAGTAGTAATATTTACACTTTGTAACATCCTTATTAAAACATTCAGCTTAGCAAATGCTTTCAACATATTCTTACTTCCTGCTTCCTGGACAATCTGTCCTCTAACAAAATGAAGAAATATTGAACAATAAACTGATTTATCCAATGCAGAAACCAGATGCAGTCAATGTTTAATTTTTACAGTTAGATTGCTAGCTGTAAGCAAATATAAGCAAAGATTAGCAAAAACCTAAGCCCAGTTTAGCAAATTATTGGTTTGCCCTGCATCTAGAGACATACATAAGCTTTTCTTTTTCAATGAGGCCATTAGGTTTAAGACGTCTAATAGCTTTATCATGTTATCTGACCCCATTTTTAACAAACATGGCTTGGTTATTGTGTCTGTCAGGTATAATTTCAGAAAGCTTACTGGTCAATAAATTTGCATTGGCTTTTATTTGGCAGTTGAATAGGAGATGGGACCAACATTCTGGCAGATGTGAAATAGATTCCCCTGGCTTTGGAAGGATAATAATATGAGCATTTCCTTGAGGATAATCTCTGAGATTGTTATTGATCAATATCTATTTATTTATTTTAATTTATTATTATTACTTATTGTCTTTTAGTTTGCAATAACAGGCTAATATTTTAATAGATTGTGTGTTAATTTCTGCTGCTGTTTCCCTCTGGAGTTTTGTACTCAAAAGGACCGGTCCAATTATCCCCTTATTGTTCACCTCGATTTTTCACTTTTAACCTCCCCTTAACTTTCTATTATATTTTTAATCTTACTCAGATTTAATTCCATTGTTTTGAGAGAAGTCCGTGTTGAGGACTGAAGTGCTGATATTTCATGTCTGATTAAAACTGTGGTGGAGACCAATGGTCCAGCAGTTTATAAATGCCTCTAGAACCCAACAATTATTTTCCCCTTTATACTTTATTTAAGCATTATTTATCTTTTATTTGTAATTTTTTTTGAATTAAGGCTAGGATTTAGGTAAGATCTTAGTTTTTCTTTGATCTTAGGGCAGCACTGAGGAATTTTCTGATCTGGTGGAGATTGGTGGGAGTCACATTACTGGGTGATAGATAGATAGACACATGCTATAATATAGCACTAAACTTAATGAATGTATATTTGCTATTAATCATCTGTACTTATTATAAAGGAGTAAATTATGTCAAATTCTTTTTTTTTTATACTTGTTCTCAAATCTTGCTACGAATTTCATAGGGGGAGTATGGTCGTCTGACAAAACACTCATGACTAGAATCGCTGGTAGCATTGGGGAGCATAGGGTCCATCACTAGGGAATGTCTCGAGGTCTGGTTTTATTGTTTCTCTGCAAACCTTGCCATTATGTAATTTCCCACAAGAAATCAGCCCAGAAAATGTGTGCGTACATAATAGCAATAAGAATGATTGTGTATAATCACACATAAATCACATGTGCAATTACTTACGGGCAAGTCGGATTATTATTGTATACATATAAGCAAATCAGTTCTTCATGAAAAAAAATAGAGTATTTTTCCTTATTTGCCAAGAGAAAGGAGAGTTTCCTACCTTGATATCTAAAATCTAATTAATACCAATTTCCTTCTTTCCTTCTTTTTACTTTCCACTGATTTTACTTAGAACTTTTAATAATTGATTCACCGTGATTACATGATACTGTAGGAAATGTACTGAGTCCCTGTTCCTCTAGCAACAGCAATTTCAGCTCTGTACTGTATATTCAATAGCAATGCTTCATTTAATGTAATTTCCTTAGTGATTGCTTCAGTTCCTCTGTATCCTATTTGTTTAATCAATTAAACATATTTTACATGACCAGTTGGCAAAAAAAAAACTGTTCTTAGTTTGAAGACTTGACATTTGAAGTCTATAATTTGAGTGATATGAGTCTTTATACAGGTTTCCGTCTATTATACTAAATATAAAGTAAGGAATACTGAGTAATGAATGTGTAATCCTATTTTTATCACAAAGTAACTGCCAGGATAAAACTAATGACGGTTCACAGATAATTAACCATTTCATATCAACCCTCTCGTTATATAGCCTTTCACTTAAGTAAACTTTTATTAGAATGCTTAGTTTTATTTTTTGCTGTGATACTTTTGTCATCCCTTTGTAAAAATATCCCATAAGATAAATACTTAGTTTATTTGTCTCGATATTTAAAGGATCACTATAGGGTCAGGAACACAAACATGCATTCCTGACCCTATAGTGCTAAACACACCATATAGGTGGCTTTCCCCCCCTTAGCCCCTCTATAAACATTTAAAACTCACCTTATTTCCAGCGCCGCAAAGGTCCACCGACACTGGCTCTGCCCCTTTGTGACATCATCAAAATGGCCGATTTTTAGCCAGTCCAATGCTTTTCCATAGGGAAAGCATTGGATTGGCTCAAATTGGCAAGGGGCGGGGCCAAATGCCATTTTGGCCAATCAGGGCCTCCTCATAGAGATGCATCCCTCGTCTGTTAAATGCTTGCCCAGTCTCCACTCCTTCAAAAAATCATTAAAACCCACTTCTTCATAAAAGCGTATCAATTAAACTGTTACTAGCTCCCGACTGATTCCTCTCTTGCAACTTTCATTAGTCTTATACTATCCTTACCTTTTGTGTCACTTTACCCCACTCCCTCTAGCATGTAAGCTCATTGAGCAGCTCTCAACCCCTCTGTTCCTGTGTGTCCAACTTTTCTGGTTACAACTACATGTCTGTTCGTCCACCCATTGTAAAGTGCTGCAGAATTTGATGGCACTATATAAATATTATAACAATAATAATAATATATATAAATATGTGTGTATATATATGTATATATATATATATATATATATATATATATACACACACATTCATTCTACATATATATTTAACTATTAACTACATAATTATGTGATTCTATTAATTATAATTCGAAGGACCTGCCTGACAACCCAGATACAGTCCAGAGAATTTAATAGGCAAGCCCTATATTTAGCCCCGTAACTTTAGAAAAAAAACATTAAAACCTTTAAATGTGGGGTATTGTTATACGCGGGAGAATTAGCTGAACACATATATGAGTGTTTTAAAAAGTAAAATTTATAATGACGATGATATCACCAGTAAAAGTGTAGATTTTGTTTCAAAAAATGCAAAAAACAAATAAAAATGCTAACTTTGGCCAGCGTTTGTGACTAAGTGGCTACTACAAAAGACTGGAAGTACCCCATTTTGAATACCCTAGGTTGTCTACATTTGAAAATGGTATAACATGATTAGGTTCATTCACATTCCTTGGCTAACATATGGTCTCAAAAGGTAACATAGACTCAGCAAACCAATCTGGCAAACTGAATTGGGCAAGCCCTATATTGACCCTGTAACTTTCCAAAACACCATAAAACCTGTACATGTGGGTATTGTTATACTCGGGAGACTTCACTGAACACAAATATGAGTGTTTAAAACTGTAAAATGTATTGCGATGATGAAATAATCAGTAAAAGTGCAGTTTTTGAGGAAAAAAATGCAAAAAACAAATAAAACACTTACTTTGGCAAGCATTTTTGGCTAAGTGGCTACTACAAAAGACTAGACATACCCCATTTTGAATACCATGGATTGTCTACTTTTTCAAATGGTACGTCATGGTTGGGTTAGTTTTCCTTTCTGGGCTGCCATATTGTCTCAAAGGCAACTTTCAAATAGCAATTTACAAAAGCAAAAATTGGCAATCTTATGTTAGACCCTGTAAGATTCCAAATAACCATAAAACCTGTACTTGAGGGGTACTGTTGTACTCGTGAGACATTACTCAACACAAATATGAGTGTTTTAGAGCAGCAAAGTGTATTATACTGATAATATCATCATGGGTTGTCTACTTTTACAAATGGTATGCCATGATGGGGTTAATTTTCATTCCTGGGCTGTCATACGGTCTCAAGGGTAACATAGGCCCAGCAAACCAATCTGGCACACATGGAATAGGGGAAAGCATATGACCCCTGTAAGTTTGCAAAAACCCATAAAACCTGTACCACGTGGGTGCATTTGGACTCCGGAGACACATACTGGGGTGTTCTTTGTCAGTAACACATAACAGGAACTGAGAATCCATGCCTAAAGTACAATGTGAGAGAACAATAACACAAAAAAATGACCACCCAATAGTTTAACAAAGACTGGTGGTATAATTAGTGCATGGAAAGTGTAAAATACCACCATTTGAAATACCCTAGGGTGTCTTCTTTTAAAAATATATTGTTTGATGTGGGTAAATTACATTGGCCAGCTTCAAAAATGTCCCAAATAGGACATGGGTGCATGATGTCCAGCTGAGAAAATTCCACGTTGGAAAATTGAAATGCGCACAGTATTTTAGCCCCCAGACATGGGGGGTATCACTGTACTCAGGAGATATTGCTGACCACATATTGGGGTCTTCTTTGGCAGTAACCCTTAAAGTTCTCAGTACATGTATTCTTAAATTGTTATGTGTGTCAAAAAAATCACAATTATTATTATTTTTTTTTTAATTTGGCAACAGTAAGAAAATTGAAAAACGGTTTGGTCTCTAAAGGGTTAAATCTAGCTATAGATGATTTAGAAAAATTCAGGAATATTCCCTAAAGTGTTACTTTTTGATAATTCAAAGTTAATTTAAAATTTTGGGCTATATTAGCTAAGCTGAAAACACAGCAGACTTTGGGAATGTTTTTAATTTGACTTTTAAAGCCTAAAATTTGATTTTGATATTTAATTATTAACACTCCTTACTCTAGTGCATTTAATAACTGTAATATTTTTGAAACTGTTGACAAAGTGCCCGGAGCTGGAGCAAAACACATTCAGTTTTATTAGGTATGTGGTGTATGATCTCCCATCCCTCCTTTTTGCATGCACAGTTTGCTAATTTTCACTGTCTATCTGCCAATATTGTTTCATGTTTTTATTCACATGGATAGTAAACAGAGATCTTTTTATTGTCACTGCCTTTCTTCATTTTTTTTCTCATGGTGGAGTGCAACCTTTGGTTATATTTCTTGTGACTTTTTTTCAAACCCTTATGAAACCCTTATGAGTACTGTGACTCCAGGTGTTCTGGATATTGACATAGGAATAGAAGGATAATCATGAAATCTTGAATTGTTGGTGGTCCCCGAGGGCTTGTTTGAGAATTGCTTGCTTCAAAATTTTTGAAATATATATATATATTTTTTTTTTTCTGCGTTTCATTCATATTCTTTGGCAGATTGGCAGATTTATTCTGTGATATTTTTATAATCCTTAAATCAATTACTATTAGAACAATATAAATCTAGTGGGAAAAGAGGGCTATATAAATATAACAGGTATTTCAATATCAACACTGTGGACACCCAACACCAAACTCAACCCATTCACGAAGTTTGACAACTTTCATTATTTAGATTTCATACAGTGACAAAAATATAATTTAGCTTTCAACAGATGATTTATAGTCTATGAATTTTTAAAATATTATTGTTAATTTGCTTTGTTCTCAGAGGGTTGTGTATTCACTTTTGTTTATTATATAATATTTGATTCTTATTCAGGAAGCTGGAACCCACCAAGAAGAGATGGAGATGGAAATGATGTCAAGCACATCACCACCAGAGAAATCAAAACATAAGTCTGCTTCTCCCAACCACCAACATCTGGATGTACCTGCCCCATCTGACCAGTGCAAAAATGCTGACTTACCTTCTCCAGCTGACAGTCCATATAAGACTGAAAAGAATGGACATCCAAAAGACAATGGAAAAGCAACTAAAGCACTTGAAATACAGTCAATGCCAAATGGAAAAACGCAAACCTCACTTAAAACTTTAAGTAAGAGGAAACTCTCCCAGCAGAAAGAAAAGAAAGCCACACAAATGTTGGCCATTGTACTTGGTAAGTCTGCATTTTTAAATAAACCATTCAATATTCCACATCAATAGAAAACAAATGTAGAAATTTGCATTTGTTAGGAATGTGGAAAAGTTCAAAACTTAAGCTTTCAAAACTTTAAAACAAAATCCAACAATTAAAGTATGTGATGTATTTATATTATGTGTTGTTTAAAATTGTAGCTCTCTGGACTGGCGAACTGACAATTTGACACTTCTACGTATTAAGCTCACTAAGAACTTAGACCTCCTTTTAAGCTTCAAATACACCAAACTGTTGAAAGAATTTAAAGAAACACTGAAATCCTGGGAGGGGAAATATCTGCCCTGGCTGGGAAGGATAGCCACAATAAAAATGTCCCTCCTGCCAAAGCTCCAATATCTATATAGGACACTACAGATTCCAATTCCTCAACGCTATTTCAAGGATATGATGCATCTTTTGTTGCACTTTACATGGAAAAATAAAAAGATAAGAGTACGCACCAAACTTATCCAACAGGCAGTGTCAGACGAGGGTTTGGGCTTCCTTAATCAGGTGAACTGGCAGCAATCTTGAATTCGGTGGCACAACTGCATGCACCCGAAGACCCACAATGGGTCCATTTGGGAAACTATTGGGTCAAACCGTATAACTTAACCACACTAGTTTGGACCTTGGCCTTATGTAGACCCCCTACTCCGAATATATTAAGGCCAACACAACTGCTACTCCATATATGGAACATAACCAAACACAAACTCCCTCGCACCACACCCATCTCACTGGCGACCCCATTAAAGACAATGCAACACCATATGCCAACCTTTTTAAGTTAGGTATAGGAGAATCATGGAATTTCCCACCTACACCAATTATACCAAGGAACGAATGTGATACCCTTTACAGAATTAAGTCACCAATATACCCTCCCGTCTAGAATATGATTCTCTTACCTACAATTTTAAATCATACATGCTGCAGATGAGGCTAAGTACAGGCTCACCAGAGATTCGAAACACGCTCTCACAATTTGAATTAGTATGTTAACGACTTAATTCCATGCAAAAGATGATACTCATAAGCTACTCACTACTAAATAGGGAGGGAGATAGGCGCCTTGAGTCTGAAAAGGAGTCTTGGGTCGGTGAGCTGGGACATGATCTGGGGGAGATTCTTGGAACAAAGCTATGTCCATCCTGCATGGGACACCTAGAACTACAGCATAAAATTATGTACAAATGGTATATGGTGCTAGCGAGGCTGCACCACATATGGCCAACCATGTCAAACTCATACTGGACGTGTCAAGCAAAAGTGGGCACCATGCTCCACACATGGTGGACATGTGCGTTCTGGGAGGCAGTCTCCCAGATGATCACTAGAACACTCCAAATGGAGATTACACTGACCCCAGAGATGTTCCTTCTGTTTATCTTCCCTCCTGTACTTCCCAAGCCCCACCAAGCATTACTGTACCACATTCTAATCTCAGCACCGTTGGTAATATCCAGGTTGTGGAGACAAACTGCCCCACCGGACATAGCAGCCATTAAAAAACAAATAAACCTAAACTGGTCATTAGATAAAAAATGAAAATGACACAATTCAGATCCAACCATAGCTTGGCCATGGCATATGAATGATGGACTAGATATAACACTGCAGAAGAGAAGCAACCCTTGTAAATACATTTATTAAAAATATTTAAAAAAAACAACACACTCAGAGACAATTAGATATTAAGCTAAAACTGAAGGGTGAGGACCCCCTACCACTCTGTCCCCTTTCCCACCACCAGTTTCTTTCATTAAGTTACTCCTAGTTCTATCACTTTACTTCATTAGACAGACTGTTAAAGGGAAAAACCTGCTGGTCAATGCTATGTCAACGAACACGGTACTAGGATTAGTGATAGAATCACCTAAGCAATTGCACCATTGTTAATAAAAGCTAGCATTGCATTATCCATGTACTGTACTGTATGCTGTTGCTCTCTGCTGTGACTATGTAATGTTGCAAATACTCAATGTTGCACACATATACCTTTGGTTGATCATGCAATAAAAATTGTCAAATTGAAAAACAAATTGTAGCATTTTAAATAAATCTTCAACCTCATAAGGTGCAGCAGAAAATTATAGCTTTGATTTAATAAACTTACTAAATGATTCAATACTGTTAGAAAAAAGTTTGCAAATTACTTACAAAAGTCACCATTAAAGTGGATTTTTTGAAGATAAATAATTTGGAAAGTTTTTGAAAGAGTATTAAATAATTTTGGAAGTTTATTAACCTGAGTGATATGTCCCTTCATTTTTTGTAACAATATATACCTTAATGACTATTAGTCTGAAACAGAATGATCATTTTCAATCTTGAAAGTAAGTAACTGCCATAAGCTGTCACTATTAACAACAGTCAGTAGTTACTAGTGACTGCTTGTTACTGAGTGGTTTCTAACTTTGTTACCATTTTATATTGGATGATCACCCATAACATCTGCTCACAGGTAACTTGACCACTTGCACGATAGGTGATATCTGGTAAAGCACATGTTATGTAAGTTGTCATGATAGCAACCACACATTGAAAGTGACAAAAGCTCACCTTGATCATCTGTACTTTACCCTGTGATTGGTCTTACTCATGCTTTTTCGCAATGCCAGATGCACACCTTTCTTTTGCTGTGTGGATTGCTCATTTAAATAACACATGCACTTTGCATACAGAGTCAATGATTTTAGATACTGTCTGTTTTTCCATCATTCCAGTTTTATTGATATGTTTTTTTTTCTTGCAGGTGTCTTCATTATATGCTGGCTTCCTTTCTTTATTACCCATATCTTAAATATTCACTACAGCTTACCACCAACCATGTATAATGCATTTACTTGGCTTGGTTATGTTAACAGTGCCGTCAATCCTATCATTTACACCACGTTCAATGTTGAATTCAGAAAGGCATTCATAAAAATTCTTCACTGCTAGAAGATATACTGGAGCATTAAAAAAATAATGAAGAACCCAAACAGGAAGCACTCTTTCTCCTATGGTGGTCCAAGCAGAATGCCACGTTTTCACCCAGGAGGCAGCCATATGTACTATTCGTAAAAGATTGTTGAATGAGCCACATGAGTGGTTAGGTCAACTGGAGACCAACATTGAGTTTTCAGCAACAATTTTACTTAACTTCATAATTTTAATAAGGATGTTCAACAAGTCACATATCGTATTGACAAGAAAGATCCAGTCATTTGGCAACTGAGCCTTAATGGTATTAAGACTTCACCTTTACTCACAATAAAGTCAAGTTTGTATTGATTCAGCCTTTGATAGTGAAACTAGTGAAACAAAGGGCAGACATATAACAAAATAATTGCAATCTCACCAAAGACAGTGCCATCTCTTTTGTGCAATAGCAGATACAAAACTATCATTTGCATCTGAATCAGGGCACTGGGGCTTATTTTATTGTAATGTGATGTCCTCCACACAATGTAACTGTGTGATACTTGGGCTTTTTTACAGTTGCCAGCTCCAGCTGCCTGGTGGAGGAGATGTTCTACTATAATGGTTAATGCAATGTGTAAATGATGCAGGAAAAGAATCAAGTGACAAAAGTGTATATACTGTATGTGAATGATCCGATAGAAGCCCAAGCCAAAAAGTTATATAAATAAAAATCTGTTGTGCATGGTGTGTGTTATGTATAGAATAACCATTATCACACCATGCCTAAAGCTAAGGAATTGTAATATATAAAATACACTTGCTTCTGAAATACCCAAATTGTTTTACAATCATTTTCATGTCAGTTTGATAAAATATATCAGACAATTTTCACCACTGTATTAATGTAAGATCCATCAGAGATATGGTGAAACCTGTAACTTGTGTATTGACAGTTTTTCTGGCAAAAAAAAATACATCTAAATGTGCCAATATGCTCAATGCCTACTAAAAAAAACCTATATTGCATATGTGCAAACAGCTTTTTTTTTCACCACTCTTTACATACTGTATTTTAAATTTAATCAGGAAGATAATTAATATTGTAATGTGTAATCACATTCAGTAAATAAGCAGAGGTATGGAAGTTGAATTGAAATAACATTTCTACGTTAGCTGCTATTTAATAAAAGCCTTTTCACTAAAATGAGAGAAACTGCATACAATTTAATGCATACTTTGCTGTATGATTACATAGAAACTAGAGTAGTTTCATGAATTGGAGTTAAAGTGCTCCAATGTAAAATATATTACACAGCAAGATATATTCATGAAAAGTCTGAGTCTACGGTTTTTATTTTTAATGTGACAACATACATTGCATGAGAATGTCGCTGTATAGGAAAATGTTAAAGTAGATACATATCATAACAATGGAATGTTAGTAGTGAATATACTCCGTGAACAGCCGTTCACAGTCATACACCAATGCCTTTAAAACCAGCGAAGGTATCTTCTATTTGCTATTCTGGCAACACATATAGGCCTTCTGTTTATATTTAAATATTCATATGCACTTTTCATATGTATTTTATGTTTATATAATATTTTTTATAAACATTTCTTCAAATACACTCATATGTTTTAAAAAAACTTTACTTTTACTTTACAAATTATTTCTTTAATTAAAGAGATGTGTTAATCAAAATATTTTTGTATTACCTAATGGGTTATTTACTATAAAATGAAATGTTTTGAAAGTAAAGAGTTAAATAGCCATAGCCAGTTAAATAAAGTAGAAGAATTAACTAGTTATGTTTTCAGTTTTGCTATTTTGATCCATATCTAAAATTATATCTAGAAAAAAATATATTCTTAAGTGAATAACTGTGCCGGTGATCTAACAAGAAAACTCAGATGTTATGAATGGTATCAAAAATAGCTTATTCAATAAACAATGGTGAATTTACACTAGAATAAATGTCCTGAAAACATCCCATAATTAATCTAATTTCGTAACATCTTAGACTAAAGTTGCAGTTAGGATGTCAGTTCCTCAAATTCAGTGTTTATGTAACACAATGTCAGATATTAAAAAAATAAATAAATAAAATGATATCTGGTTTGTTAAAGGAGCACTCCACTGCCCACATAGGGGGGTCGGGAGGAAGAAATCACTGTTTAGTAGATATACTAATATATATATATATGTATTTATATATGTATTTATATATAGATGAATACATATATTAATTTCCATGCATGTAGTCATTGGGGGTATATCTTAAAAGTGTTTGCAAAGGCTGCAGATGGCAAGCACTCCCATTTTTTTCCAGAAGAGACTTGCAGTACCAATCAGAGACTCATTGAGAATTGGCCCACACATGCACGCGCGGGCTTGTGCACATGCACACACAGTTATATGAGCACGGATCGGCTCGTGTACACGCGCGCAAATATACGCGCACACATCTGGTCTAATGTCTAAAGCTGAGGAGCTGGTGAGTGGGGAGACAGGCATGCTCAGTGGAGCTCACTGAAGTAGGAAGGAATCCTCCCTGGCTGTTTGACAGCCAAAGGGGGTGGTCCCTAGCAAATTTATAAAAGTGCTGATTTCTTATAGAAATCAGCACTTTTATAAACTAAGATTAAACTATGCCACTCCTCACCCATAAAGCTCTTCAACAAGCTGAAGTGCTTTTGGGGTGTGGAGTGGTCCTTTAAATCAGAATAATTTACAATGTTATACCTGTGATAGATTAAAAAAAAAGATTGATTTATTAACTTATTGGTAATGGGAAGGAAGTCAAAAATGTTTGGTCTGTCTTTTTTGCTTTCTTTTACTTAACACATTTATCAAATACTGTCTCATTAAGTCCAAGAATACAGGTATACATATAAAATGGCTTTTAATCTATGCCCGAACGAATCTTCGATCTGGTAAATCACGAATGGATTAATTTGTTCGGGTGTAGATTAACAGGAATTTAATTTGTTTATACCAGCTGGAAAGCATTAATGTACAAGTCTAACAAGTACTAGTTTTAAAGTGAATCTTGTAATATTTTTTAACAGAAATGCTTGTCTATTACTACGTATGCACTTATTTTAGGAGTGAAAAGTCATAGATAACCATGTCTCTGAACTGTTTCTGGAAAACTAGAAAAAGATAGTTTTTAATATTTTACTCATGGCTCGACACAAATTGTCACAGAAAAGCAGCAATGGTCTCTGGAACTAAAAAGATTACAGTAGAAGCAATCAGAGGCATTACGTGGTTACAAGAAACTCATTAATAGATTAATTAACAATAACGGACCAGATACAGAATGTTAATGTTTTCCAATCGAAGCGGAAAAGGCAATTTGTTTAGCTTTTATTATTTTCTACTTGATTTAGAGAACTTTAAAATGACTTTTTATAGGAGGAAGTGTTGTTACATTTTTTTTGTAATTACCATTTTATAGAGCTTCTAGAAAAATATCTTAAGTTTAATGATCCCATTTAATGATCGTTATAAAAATAAAACTATTTTAACAATATTTTAAATAATTAAAATGATTCTCTACTGCCTGGAAAACAAACCCGTTTTTCTGGTACTAGAGAATCCTGGAGTGCCCCCCTCCCCCCAGGCCCCCCCATCTTAGGTCGCTGAAGGGGTTAAAACACCTTCAGCCACTTACCTGAAGCCAGCGCCAATGTCCCTCAGTACTGGGTCAGGCTTCTCCTACGCACCTTTGCTACGCATGCCCATTAGGTCTCCCCCGCCGTGGACATTGGCGGGGGAGACCTAATGGGCATGCTCGGCAAAGGCCACACGCGCATTAGATTTACCCATAGGAAGGCATTATTCAATGCTTTCATATGGGGTTTCTGGCATAGCGTGAGGACATCCAGCATCATTTAGATGACCAAAAGTCATCTAAGAACCCAGACGTCCCTCTACTTCTTTACACTTGCAGGGTTAATAATTACACTTGCAAGGTTAATGGTGATGGAAGTTGGCACCCAGACCTCTTCAATGAGCTGAAGTGGTCTGGGTGCCTACAGTTACCCTTTAATACACATAGAGAGCAGGGTATAAGGTAAAGCAAAAAGGACACCCATGATCCATGAGAGGCTTTTAAAGAAATATTGAGAATGTTTAAAAAATATATATCAAAAGAGACAATTATTGGGATTGTACACCAGGCATATAAGCAAAACCCCAAATTAAAAATACTATTCTGGGTGCTTGATCTCAGTTTATCCAATGTAACACTAGACACAACCTTTTAAATAATCTGCTCAACAATGTATATGCCAAATAAAACTCAATTAATTAATTCATACACTAAATAACAACATAAAACAAATGGCAACCAAGATGCATACATCATAAGTGATTTCTGACCTTGAGGAAGAGGTGGGGGTATCTGCACTCACAGTGCTTATTTCATGTATTATTTAACATTTGTTTATCTTGATTGCCATTTATTTTGTGGTGATATTATATGCATGGTTTAAAGTGTGCTTTTAAGCAGAATTAAATGAGTGAGCTGATTCATTGAGAATAAATAAAATATATTCCAACACCTGGTCTGCGATTCTCAGCAGATGTTTTAGGTATTAACTTGTATCAACAAAAATAGTATTCACTGGACAAATACCATATGGAAGTATAGTGTATGTTCTCTAGTCACATTTATAATACATTAAAAAGCATTCTAGCATATACCCCTTTATGGCACTGCCCTCTTCCCCATACCCCACTCCTCCCTTTTCTCATGGAATGTTTTTAAGAGCTAGTTCTCCTGCAAGAGTTCTTCACATAGAGCAATGGGAAATATAAACAAACTTAAGCCACAAATCATTTTATTATATCCCTATGTATTTTGCCTTTTTCAGAATTAGCTTCATCAAGGGATCAATAGAAGTAAGCAAGCCGAAGTTCCATCCACATCTTAACAATGTACTATGCATGCCTTAATAGCACTATAGTACCAGTTCAAGAGTCAGATTTTAAATGTGGACAAGAAATTCACCACTGAGCCTCAATTTTTCTTTTGAAACTATAAAAAAAATGAAATTATGTAAATTTGACAATTTTATTTTTTTTATTTATCCTTTACATAAATATTCAGGTGATGAAATGATTTAGGGATAATAGGGTATATTTTACGTTGTAATATTTCATATGGGATCTGTGATATTAGCCCTTCAAATCTAAAGAGCATTATTGTCTTATATAATAAGTATGGCAAAAATAGGGAAATCATACTAGACAAACACCCTGCAAGTAATATTTCAGGGAATTCAAAATTTTAACAGTGATGTCTCTATAAATCTATATAACTACTTGCGTAAGTATGATTATGCAAAATATATGCACTATCGATTAATTCAGCATGTATAAAAATCAATGTAGAGTACCTAGTGTGCTTCAGGTAATCTCTTGACATTTTAATGTTGATAGAATATAACCTTGACCTACAAAGTAGACTGGTGGAGGCAGTTCCACCACCAGGGGATACAGTCACTACAGCTGTAAGGGGACACCTGCAGCCTCCCCACCCCCTGGGCCACTGCTGTTTAGCATAGTGAAGAAGGGGCCCAGAAGACTCAATTTTCCATCTCCTGCAAATCCTTTTCAACTCTCGTGAGCCCCGGTTGTCAGAGCATTGCTCTGGGTTACCACGGCAACACACCAATGCAGCACACAAGAGACGAAGAGGACCTGCCAGAAGGGGAAATTGGAGTCTCCAGTGCCCCCTCTTTTTTCTTAGGCTGTAAACTCATCTCATAGACTTAATTTAGCTGGGCCTTCTTTACCTCTTGTCTGTTACATTCATATGAAAATTACTTGTTATTAAATATCTATGTTTTATAATTGAAAATAAAAATATAGCGCTACAGAATATGTTGGCGCTGTATAAGTGATAATAATAACAGCAATAACTATACTAGCACAGCAAGCTGCACTGTTCCCCTGGACCCCCAGGGAATCTAGTGTCGTCCCCCCTCACTGGCCACAGGTAAGAAGGTAAAAATAAAACTGCTCATTCCACAGCCCTTATCTTTCCAACCTCACAAATTTACACCCACACTGCATCCACTACACACAAACAGACAAACTGCATCCACCACACACAAATTCTGCATACACTACACATACTAAATCCACACATGCACGCACTCACACTGCATCCCCTACACACACTCTGCATCTACTACACACATAGCATTTACTACACACACATAACACTCACTACACTCATACATGGCATTCACTACACACACTCTGCATCCACTACACACACACATAGCATTCAATACACTCATACATGGCATTCACTACACACACTCTGCATCCACTACACACAAACACATAGCATTCAATACACTCATACATGGCATTCACTACACACACTCTGCATCCACTACACACACATAGCATTCACTACACTCATACATGGCATTCACTACACACATTCTGCATCCACTACACACACACATAGCATTCACTACACTCATACATATCATTCACTACACATACGACATTCACTACATATACATACTCTCTATCCACTATACATACACTGCATCCCTTTTACGCCATGCACAGCAGCCTTGTGGGTGAACTTCTGTGGATGGACCTGAGGACCAACCCCTGTGGGCCCAGGCATTGAGCTGTGTAAGAGGCCTCAAAATTTCTGATGGCACCCTGATGGGAGGATAGAGATAGGCACCATTTATAGTCAATGTGTACATAGTTCTGGCAGAGAAATGTGCTTCTCTTTAAGATAAAAGCAATATTGCTAGATATGTAAGTAGATTAATTAAATTTTGCCATACAAAACTAAAGTTAACATAATTTTACATTTTGATAATAGAGAATGGATTAACCTTTCTTAAATCATACTTGTAATTTTACGGATTTAAACACACAATCCATTCCTATTCTGTTTCTTTTGTAAACTATTTCACATTCAATGTATTTACAAATATCTAGTTAAGATAGAAGGTAATTGTTATCAATGATTACGTGCATTTGTATCAATGATTCCATCAGCCCTGTTACAAATAAATATCATGTAAAAATATTAAACATGAGAAAGTAGACTGAGCTCATGAGTAAAAAAATACATATACAGATTTGTTTTTAGATTTATATAAATATATTCATGCATTTAAATGTGTTCAATCTCTCTCATTTTACTGTATTGAAAAATATAATAATCACTAAAGCACACCTTACTTTATTCTGAATTATAACACTTTAATATACGTTATAGTATTATAAATAGTAAGATCAATGAGTTTATCATACATCCAGTCAGTCTGCTTCTTTGGTATGATTCAGGAGTGGCACAATGGAAGATTCTAACCTGCTAGAACTACAATTTACTTGATGCTATCGGCCTACATAGCTTTATGCATGCTGTATTTCTGGATATCTACATTGTGTGACTCTTAGATCAGAAAGTACCTCTGCAGTATACAAGAATATTAAAGGGACACTATAGTCACCAAAACAACTTTAGCTTAATTAAGCAGTTTTGATGTATAAATCATGTCCCTGCAGTCTCACCACTCAATTATCTGCAATTTAGGAGTTAAATCACTTTGTTTATATACCCCTATTCACACCTTCATGCATGTGACTTGCACAGCCTCCCTAAACACTTCCTGTAAAGAGTCATCTAAAGTTTATCATTCCTTTATTGCAAGTTCTGTTTATTTTAGTTTTCTTATCCCCTGCTCTGTTAAGTCTTCTGTATGCGATTAAAGTTCAATTTACAGAGTAAGAGATACAACTGTTTAAGGTAAATTACATTGGATTGAAAGTGAAACCAGTTTATTTTTTTTCATGCAGACTGTGTCAATCATAGCCAGGGGAGGTGTGACAAGGGCTACAGAAACAAAGGGATTTAACTCCTAAATGGCCATGAATTGAGCATTGAAACCTGAGAGGCATGAACTATACACTAAAACTGCTTCATTAAGCTAAAGTTGTTTAGGTGAATATAGTGCTCATTTAAGAATAAGAAAAAAATAAAACCAAATATTATAAACTACTGGCTTTTGGGTCTTCTTAGAAACATTAAGCAAAAATAACAGGGACATCTGAGCCACCGGCAATTGTATCATGACATTTTTGCTGTGCATTGTTTGATCTACTGTGCAAATTTTGACACTCAGTCCTGCAGGGAATCTGTGAATGTTGTAATACATTGCATAACCATAATTGGCACAAGTCACTTATTTGTGCCATATTAAACATCACTGAATGATCAGAGTTTTCTTGTGTTTATTTGTGTATACATGAAATCTGTCTATTTGATGTCTAATGCTGATGAGATTCTCACTTTGGAAAAAAGTGCACCCTTCTGCCCAAAAATATAAGACGTTACAGATAGTTCCAGTGGGAGAAAAAGCACCTTGAACAAAGATTATTGTTATTATAATATGTAATAGACCTCGTAACTTAAATTGCTACTAAAGGATTACAAAACAGACATCAGTGATTTACAGAATATTTAAAAAATAGATTGTAAACTTTGCAGGTTTTGACACATCTGATAAAGAAACTCTCTAAAGGATACAGCTGGCACATCATTACTAAGATGAGTCAAGCAGAGACAAAAAGGTTTATGATGCAGATAGAGAAAGCACAAACACATATTTAAAAGTTAAAGGAACACTATAGTCAGGACCAGATTAAGAGCCCAGTGGGCCTGGTTCTGACAATTATGAGTGGCCTAAGTACAGAATCTTATCAACCAAAAACACTAAAACAGTCATACCTGTTAAGCCTTATGTATCTGGTGGTGATGTTGCCGGAGGGAAACTCATAGGATGCAGCTATAAGAAAACTCAGATTCTCTTAAAATATGTTAATCTCTTTCTAATTCATGCTTTCATCTTTCAAGTAAGTCCATACCCCCTAACAGCAGTGTCCAGTGAAGCAGGAAGTCAATGGGTGGTGTAAAACCATATAACCAGAACTCCCGAAAGGGACAAACATGTCCAAAAAGGTGGCGTGTCTGCCCAAAGAATTGGAAAGCTGGCATGGCATAATCTATGAGAGAAAATAATTTTGAATTTATACAGGATATATATATATATATATATATATATATATATATTGTGGCAGTGTGAGTGAACACTGCTATATTAGCCCCAGAATGGCACTTTCAGTGTTCCCTGACTAGAGGGGGTTAATAATCAGGTTGCTCTAGTACATCAGTTAGGGAGCTACATAAATCCTATGCAGAGGGAAATCAGTATCTCATGTGAAGAGCTGGTGTGGAGACAGAGAGACTGTGAGTCAAAAAGACTGCTGAAACTGTGTGGGAACAAAAATGTATTTTGCAAGCTTTTATTTTTATTTTGTTAAACTACAGGGGTCAGCTTAGCTGCCCAGTAGCATAGAAAGGTACTCTATGTTAGTTAGTCTCCAGTGTGGAGTAGGTGTTTATTTTGGGTTTCATGTTTTGTTGTGGCTCAATTGGGGCCTGCTTGCTAAATAAAGCTTCCCTCATATTGGAAGAAATAACTGTTTCTATTGTTTATGACCCAAGACCTAGCCAGCCTGCTTCAATATATATATCCTGTATAAATTCAAAATGAAATAGTTTGAATGTATATATTATCTCACAAAAGTGAGTACACCCCTGGCATTTTTATAAATATATTATATCTTTTCATGTGACAACGCTGAAGAAATTACACTCTGCTACAATGTAAAGTAGTAAGTGTACAGCATGTATAACAGTGTAAATTTGCTGTCCCCTCAAAATAACTCAACACACAGCCATTAATGTCTAAACCGTTGTCAACAAAAGTGAGTACACCCCTAAGTGGAAATATCCAAATTGGGCCCAAAGTGGCAATATTTTGTGTGACCACCATTGTTTTCCAGCCCTGCCTTTAACCTCATGGGCATGGAGTTCACCAGAGCTTCACAGGTTGCCACTGGAGTCCTCTTCCACTCCTCTATAATGACATCCTGGAGGTGGTGGATATTAGAGACCTTGTACTCCCCCACCTTCCATTTGAGAATGCCCCACAGATGCTCAATAGGATTAAGTCTGGAGACATATTTGGCCAGTCCATCACCTTTACCTTCAGCTTCTTTAGCAAGGTATTTATATATATCCTGTATGAATTGAAAATGATATAGTTTGAATGTATGTAGTATCTCACAAAAGTGAGTACACCCCTCACATTTTTGTAAATATGTTATTATATCTTTTCATGTGACAACACTGAAGAAATGACACTCTGCTACAATGTAAATTAGTAAGTGTACAGCCTGTATAACAGTGTAAATGTACTGTCCCCTTAAAATAACTCAACACACAGCCATTAATGTCTAAATTGTTGGCAACACAAGTGAGTACACCCCTAAGTGGAAGTTTCCAAATTGGGCCCAAAGTGTCAATATTTTGTGTGGCCACCATTGTTTTCCAGCACTAGCTTAACCCTCATGGGCATTGAGTTCACCAGAGCTTCACAGGTTGCCACTAGAGTCCACTTCCTCTATGATGACATCATGGAGCTGGTGGATGTTAGAGACTTGTACTCCCCAACCTTCCATTTGAGGATGACCCACAGATGCTCAATAGGGTTAAGTCTGGAGACATGTTTGTCCAGTCCATCGCCTTTACCTTCAGCTGCTTTAGCAAAGCAGTGGTCGTCTTGGAGGTGTGTTTGGAGTCATTATCATGTTGGAATACTGCCCTGTGGCCCAGTCTCCAAAGGGAGAGGATCATGCTCTGCTTCAGTATGTTACAGTATATGTTGCCATTCATGGTTCTCCCAATGAACTGAAGCTCTCCAGTGCCGGCAGCACTCATGCAGGCCCAGAACATGACACTCCCACCACCATGCTTGACTGTAGGCAAAACACACGTCTTTGTACTCATCATTTGGTTGCCGCCACACACGCTTGACACCATCTGAACCAAATAATTTTATCTTAGTCTCATTGGACCACAGGACATGGTTCCAGTAATCCATGTCCTTAGCCTGCTTGCCTTCAGCAAACTGTTTGCGTGCTTTCTTGTGCATCATCTTTAGAAGAGGCTTCCTTCTAAGACGACAGCCATGCAAACCAATTTGATGCAGTGTGTGGCCTATGGTCTGAGCACTGACAGGCTGTCCCCCCATCCCTTAAACCTCTGCAGCAATGCTGGAAGAACTCATACGTCTATTTCCCAAAGACAACCTCTGGATATGATGCTGAGCACATGCACTCTACTTCTTTGGTCAACCATGACGAGGCCTGTTCTGAGTGGAACCTGTCCTTTAAAACCACTGTATGGTCTTGCCCACTGTGCTGCAGCTCAGTTTCGGGGTTTGGCAATCTTTTTGTAGCCTAGGCCATCTTTATGTAGAGCAACAATTCTTTTTTTCAGATCCTCAGAGAGTTCTTTATCATGAAGAGCCATGTTGAACTTCCAGTAATCAGTATGAGAGAGTGTGAGAGCGAAAACACCAAATTTAACACAACCTGCTCCCCATTCACACCTGAGACCTTTCTAATACTAATGAGTTATATGACACCTGGGAGGAAAAATGGCTAATTGGGCCCAATTTTGACATTTCCACTTAGGGATGTACTAACTTTTGTTGGCAACTGTTTAGACATTAATGGCTGTGTGGTGAGTTAGTTTGAGAGGACAGCAAATTTACACTGTGAAATTAAAAGATATAATAAAATATTTACAAAAATGTGAGGGGTGTACTCACTGTTGTGAGATGCTGTATATGAAGAGTTAACATGCTTTTATTTTAAAGGCATTATTTTATTTCACTGTAGACTATATCTATTCAGGCCTTCGGTGCATTTCATAAGGTATAATAAAATATAATATTGTATCCTGTATATTTTTTTGAAGTAATTTACAAAAATCTGACACTGCAAGCATAATAGAAGCTGCCCAAAATGCCAAAATTGCCTTCGTGATTTTGCCAAACTGGTTTGAAATAAACAATTCTATCCACCCTGCCCAAGTCTAGTAATTTGTCAAATGCTAAGGTAGGTTGAACATACAGATTCGTAGCTTTGTCACTTTTAATGTGATTTTCTTGATTTATGGTTTGATTTGTGTTGCTATTGCATATTGCAATAGACCATGCTATTTTAGGGTCTCCAACAAAACAAATCGCACATGATTTTATCACTGAAAGGCAAAGTTGTTTTGAAATGGAAAAGAAAAAAAGAATATTAGAACTTTATTTGTGTCTAAGTACCCCACAAAAAAAAATGAGAGAATTTATATCAGAATGAAACATGGGGATGTCCGTAAGGATTGCAATATATCAAAAACTATGGCATAGCACTTATCAATGATTTATATTCCAAACGAGCACCACAAATCCCAGTAACACCATTATTTTTGGACAAGTAAAAAGGTACTGGTCAGGCACTCAGTGAAGGTACAAATAAGACTTGTTATACTGAATAATATGTCAGCAACATTTCCGCTTCAAAATGACCATTTGCTAATTATTTCCAGGCACTCAAACCTGATTGCTTTGTCCAATCATGTATGATAAAATACTTCATGCACACATGACAAAATGCCTAGGGCTGCCATTAAGTATTACATATCTAATTCTATTTTTGACATACATCACTGAAGTATCCATGTGGCATTGTTTAAATTAGTGAGACACTGGACAATGATCATATCCACACATAACCTACATACTAGAAATATGACTTTCTAACACAGTGCATTTCTTGCAACGAGTCAAAATATCAAAGTACATGACAATTATAAAAAGGGAGTGATTATATTATATTAAAAAGGAGAGGCATGCATTGGATATGAAAATGGGATTGTCTTTTGCTCAAGAATAAACTAAGATCCAAACTCAGCATGCAAACTGAATTGATTATGTGATTATAAAGTTTTTGACACTCGGGAAAAGATATGTCAAGGCAAGAAAATCCACTAATTTGCCAAATATTGAGAGACATTCTATTGGTTCCATGGTGATTGCTCCTTATTAAGCATTTTCCCCAGAATAACTCCTATTTTATCTTAAAAAATCTCCCAATAGTCTTATAGAAATAAACTTCATAAAATGTACACTTTACCACATAAAAATATTAAGAGAGCTTCTTACATACAGTACATATTATTTTTATAGTGACCAGTATAATTTGGCAACAGCAAAGTAGTCCAACCACTCAAGGTCTTCATACATCAGCATATTTATTAAAAAATCATGATAGATACAGCAACGTTTCGATCTTTATCAAGCTTGATAAAGGTAAGGGATACTGAAGGGATCAAAACATTGCTGTATCTGTCATGATTTTCCAATAAATCTGCTGATGTATGAAGACCTTGAGTGCCTGGACTACTTTGCTGCTACTATATGAATAAGGGGTTTGGCAGCCCTAGGCACAGTGCAACGAGTTCGACAGGTGACAAGAGTGAAGATCCTTCCTTTTTCTGCTATCAGTATAATTTAGCATTGATTTATTTACTGATTTGTTGTTCCAGCATATTACACAGATGCTCAATCGGATTAGGATCTGGGGAATTCAGAGGCCAAGACAACACCTTGAACTGTTTGTCATGTTCCTCAAACTATTCCTGAATTTTTTTTTGCAGTGTGGTAGGGTGCCATATCTTAATGAAAGAGGCCAGTGACACCAGGGAACACCATTGCAATGAAGGGGTGTATGTGGCCTGCAAAAATCTCTCGGTGGGTGGTACATGACATGTCAATGTAACATTCACATGAATGCCAGGACCCAAGGTTCCCCAGCAAAACATTGCCCAGAGCATAGCACTGCTTTTGCCAGCCTTTCTTCTTCCCATAGTGCATCCTGCTGCCATCTCTTCCACAGGTAAATGATGCACGTGCATATAGAGGTTGAGTGCTCACTATATAATTGTATATGCAAATATTGTTTTCTTCCCATTCATAGGAGCAGCTCCTGGAACATATCCTTTTTAGATATTGGACAATTGAGCAATGAGAGTACGGAGATATTTGGAAATCCATTAATTATAGTTCGCACTCCAGCACTTTAGTGGAGTACCTTAAGGTGAAAAGGATACCCCGTGGGATGAGATTGAGGATTAGATCTACTTTTTGTAAAGATAATCCAGGTTTTTCAGGCACATGGAATAAGATCCTGAATAGATATAGCCTGGATCTGATAGTGCATACAGTAGAAGGTATTAATGAGGAGCTAGTAGACATCAAGAAGGAAATAACTGAGGTGATTACAATACCGGAGTGTGAGAATAAAGAAAGAGCCGATAAAATTATACAGAATACGAAGGTCACTCTCGAAAATTATGAGAAAGAGCTACTGCAATGTAAACTGCAGAAATTTAGGAGAGATACCCTAGATTAGTTGTAGGATCAAGTGTAAAATTGGAGTGACAATAAGAGGAGGTTCAGACAAGGTAGGATATACTGTAGGGTTATGACTGATAGTAACAAATTTTTAGGGGTAACATCAAGCCAAAGAGAACCTGGAGGGGCTGGAGAAAATCTCATAACAACGCCAAGACCACCCCCACAGAGGTACCCTGTGAAGATATTTATGGTGTGATAAATATTAAAAATAATATTTTCATAAAAATTATCAAAAATGTATTTAATAATTTTAATTATATCAAAAATTTATATATTGGCACTGTTCCCTGATTAATTATATAAAGCTGAGAATTACCCACTATTTTTTCATCAGAAGATTTTTACTTCACACAGTAATTACAAATAAATAATAAAAATATAATTTATTGTGACAGTAAAAATAAAAATAATATATGTAACATGCATGATAATAATCAGTGAATATTTAGGTATAACATAAGTATACAATATGGCAGTGGTTTCAACACAATATAGACAGCTAAAAACAACAGTTATATATAACAAATGTCAATGAGATTTACGATAGGACACTTCACAGAGAAATCAACATGACGTAGCACGGCATAAAGCAATAAAAACTTTGGCTGACAGTCAAATCACACTGAATTAACTCTTCCATTGCTGGCTACAATCCTCAATTTTACAAATACAATATTTATCATACTAGATCATTTGACCATTCCTAAGATCATCCAATAAGAATAATTCTAACCAGATTTTACGTTCGCCGAATTTTAACTTTCCTAATCAAGATTATCTATTTTTTTATCAGAACAAGTCAATACCTCTGGATAAAAATTTGATATGCTAACATTTGGCAAATGTACCATTAATATATCTTTATCTTTATTCCAACCGCAGGAATGGAATTTTTATAACCATATATTCCTTAGCTAATTATGATTTCTAATAATTGAAATCTGACCAATATTTATCCAGATATATATTCTTGCTATTAGTAAAAATGTATTAATTTAATTTAATTAAATAAAACCAGAATAATTACCAGTTAGGTTGTAGATTTTCTGTCAGATGTGTAGATATGTGCCAGGAATTTTGAATGCAAGTATAATGAGAATTGTGAAAAATAGAAAAGTTTTCAGAGTTCTGAAGTTGTGTTAGTTGGAAAAAATAAAGAATTAAGTCTATCCAGCTTTTGATTCAGATGTCAGATCTTAGCTGTTAGATTTGAGTCCAAGAGAGTGTTTAGAGTGTCCAAGAGTCTGAATGTTTCCTCTCTTCCCTTTGTCCTTACTTTTTAAAAGAGAAATTTTTTGCACGTCACTAGTTAATAGTAACCAATAGCGAACTATGGGCGTCATCAGATTTTGGTCAGTAGGTGCCGCAATTACATCACCGAAAATTCTTGTCAGAAGGTCCATTTGCCTTTTTGTATAATGGGTTAACTGAATTTGGTGATGCTTTTTGCGTCATTGTTGTTATCTCTTATGGCTGCTATACATCACAGAACCTGCCATTTTCAACGTGTTTTCCCATTCTGAGTGTCTGGGATATACCTTTAAATCTAGCTTTCTGCCATGTCTAAACTCTTCTTCACCTCTTTCTTACAATGCAACTTTGTAAGATTCAGTTGGTTTTCTTGTGTGAAACTGTGTTTAAGATTATTTATACTCCACTAACATTAGTAAATAATCTGATATTTCTTCATTGATATTATATCCATGAATATTCTAGATTATTAACATAGTACTAATTATATATAATTAATATAATAATAGTAAATTATAAGTGGATAGTGTGTATATATATATATATATATATATATATATATATATATATATGTATATGTTGTAGCATTCAACATCGCCCTTGCTACAAACATTATGCCTTATCTCAGGTTTTATCTCTAATATTTACATCAGTCGCATTCCTTAGCTCAGACCTGAATGCGTAGAGTTACTGAAAGAGAAATTTGTATCTGTCTTTATATTAGTCATCGATATTTCATCTGAGGTTCTATCAACTGCCCAGGAACAAGTACTGCAAAAAGGTATGGGGTTTGTTGATGTATTTGACGGAAATAAATTGACGTTGAATATTGAATTACAGAATATTTTAAGAACTCTCAGATTAAAAGCTTTATTTTCATTGTAGCCCATTACCTTCTTTTGAAGTGGAAAGCTCCTGGCCGGTCAATAGAACAAGATGCATAGCGGTAAGTAGATTTAGCCCTTCCTAGAGTAACATCACAGTTGAAGCTTATATCAGGCTGGTCAAAAGAGACACTAATAAACTTTATTAGACGAGAAACAGAAAACATTTTAATCTCATGAGAGCCGAGAAACTTGCTCTGGGTGAACTGCAGAGAGATGTGTCCCTAGCCATCAAGCCAGCTGATAAAGGCAGGCTCTGGTGGTCAAAGACACCACGAAGTATGACCTAGAAATTATGACACAACGCTCAGATATTAAGACATACCGTAGGTTGTCTAAAAATCCTTCAGATGAAATAGCATGGTAGTCACTGTTAAGGATCTCAAAAAATGATTGATTAAGGAGAATTCCATTGTTCCCTTATTTTATATACTACCAAACATACACAAGGATTGTAGCCGGTACTTAATCTGTTTTTCAGGCTTTGCCATTTTCTTGGATTTCTTACTACAGTCCTGTGTATTGAATACACCGTCCTTTATTAAGGATAAAACAGATTTTTGTGGCTAAATTACGTCAATTTTGGGGAGTAAGAAATGTGTGTAACGGATCACCTGGCACCCCGACTGGGTACCTCTGTTGATGGATGCTCCTAGTGCTTCTCGAGGGCTTAAAGCACTCCACTTGACACCATAAGCACTGCAGACCCCACGAACCTCCGCAGTTTGGTTGGGGTCCGCCGTCTCCTCCCCACCCTGGACCTATGACAAGGCTCCAGGTTCCAGTGAGTGAACCTCTCTTTTTTCCAGAGAGGGAAGCAGGAACAGGAACAAGCTCTTGCAAGAGGTTAGTGATTATTCAAGGGAGTATGAAGAGCATAGCAATCCCTTGTAGCAGATTCCCCCAATAATAGACAGGACTCTAGATTGAGGGTGAAGTAGAACAGAAGGTTTAATGATACAGCTGCTTCTTTTATACAGTTTTTCCCCACAAGGTTATCTCCCACGTGGACCTTGTGGAGCACAGGACACAAAGTCACCAAACCAATAGGAACAATAATTAACACAGTAACACTCCCACATACAGTCAGCAAGCCCCCCCCCCCCTCTGCCTGTGATAAATTATATCCCTGGATAGCCCTGATCTGGGTGATGTACAATAGATGTGAGCAGCCTGTATACCTCCATCCACATGATGGGGTTATCCAGGCTGTGAGGCGACACATAATGCACCTTGGGATTGATGAAACACAGCACAAGTTTGCCATTGACTTCCTCAGGAGGGTACTTTATGAAAACTACTTTTTATACAAGGACAGCTATTACCAGCAATTATAGACGATTGAGATGGGGTTGAATGTTGCCCCATTGTACACCAAGTTCTTTATGGCTTGTTTCGAGTAGGATTTCATTTACACCCATCCCCTCTTTTGTTTTATCAAACTATGATTCATAGACAACATTTTTTTTTTTTTTTTGGAGTGGAATCTTTGAGACCCTTTGAGACCCTATTAGACTTCTGGAAAAGTATAAAGCAATGTCTCCCAACCATTAAGTTTACTTTGGAACACAGTCCAGTACGAGTACATTTCCTAGACGTGGAGATTACAAAGCAACTTAATTAATTGAAATTGGATGTCTACTCTAAACCCACAGACAGGAACGCGTATTTGCATTTAGACGTAGATAGACATTTCAAGTTTTTATACTATTATATAACATGAATTAGGCTGTCAAGCAGTCAGTTTTTTAACAAATAGTAAAATATTCTCTGAAGATCAAATCCAGTTTTTAGTAGATGGTATACATCTTATTCTACATAATATTTTTTTTTTTTTTTGGTTTATTGGAGCGTTTTTTTTAGCAATTGGTCGTTAATGCAATGGGGACAAAGCACCCAGTTATGTTAATCTTTTTATGTCCTATTAGGAGGAATCCTTCCTCCCACCAGCAGAGGGATGGCGTGCGAACTTGGTCCTCTATCGCAGATATATCGACAATATCTTTTTCATTTGGAAAGGGGACTCCGATACTTTTACACTATTTCTGCATTTCTTAAATAGTAACCAAAGAGGGATTGTTTTAACTAGTCACATTAGCCATGTTCAATTTTGGACCTGGAAATATATATTGACAATCATATGATCCATACTAGGACCTTTTTTAAGCTCGTGGATGTGAAAAGTTATATTGACACCACCAGTTGTCATTATGGTTCATGGTTGCGTAATGTTCCATGTGGACAATTTATGAGGGTCCTAAAAAATTGTAGTGATATGAATCATTATGACCTCAAGGCCATAAAGCTAAGAACTTTTTTTCAAGCAAAAAAAAATATTTATATATAAATATATAACCCATTTCAATTAGATCTACATATAAAAGAGATTAGGCAAATCCCTAGGAAATCACTTCTAGAATAGAAGAACAAAAATAATAATAAAGGGAAGGAAGATGAATCATTACTAATCTTGGATTTCAACAGAGAAACTAATCAAGTAAAGTGCATTATCAATAAACATTGGCATATTCTCACAACTGACACAGATTTGAGAAATATAATAAAAAATAAACCAAAAATTGTCTACAGGGAAGCCAAAAACTAAAGTAGGATTTTAGTGAAAAATCATATTAAAGAAAATCACTCTGCCAATTACTTTCAACAAACACCTGGCTTGTATCCATGCAAAATGTGCAGAGCATGTAAAAAAACTAAATTTGACAAGAAAAAAATGGATCATTTTATATCCACATCAACTAATAAAAGTTATAAATTCAATTCTATACTTACTTGTCATTCATCCAATGTAATATACCTTATCTGGTGCCCATGTGGCCTGCAATACGTAGGTATGACCACAAGACCGTTAAAAACATGGGCGATATACAGAGAGGGTATGCAAAACATTGTGTTTCTGCACATTTTGCTATGTGTTATAACCCTTCTTTGATGAGTTTTTTTATTAATATATCAAAAGAAGAGAAACTGGAGGGGCAAAGACAATTTTAAGGAGTTGAGCAAAGTGGAGGGAAGACAGATTTTTGAACTTAATACTTTAGATTCTCAGGGTCTTAATTTGGATTTTGAGTTAATTCACTTTTTATAATAAAGTAGCCAATACATAGCTCATTTTTTTATGTTTATATATTTATATTTATTTATAATTTTTGTAATTTTTTTTCCAATATTTTTTATATACATTTTCTAAGTCCGTATTTCTTCCTTCCACTTTAGCTATTATTATGAGGTTGTTAGGCATTTCCACATTTTTTAATGCACATTTTTTAAGCATAATTTTTATGTATATATTTTATTATGTATTTTTTATGTATTGTACACATTTAATGGGAATTAGAGGTTTTCATACATATTCTCTCTATAAAATTTTGTGTGTATACAGGCACATACAATTAATGGATGTTAGATATACTAAATCTGTGAAATGGATGATCTATGTTGTTATATATGAAGTATTATCTTTTTCCTCTCGTTCTTTCTTGCATCTGTTTTATCTTTATTTATTAATTTAATTCTATCATTTCGCTAATAACATCAAGTATTTGCACTTTGAGCAGCTTGCCCATAACTAAAATGGTGATTTCATAGAGACTATACCAAGTAGCAAAGCTGATAATACAGAATATGAAAACCGGAAGTGACAATGAATTCCGCCGACTGGAAGTGAAACCAGATGCCATACTGATCGCCGGCAGCCCAGATGCAGCAAATTGAGAAGCTAATCAGTTAGATACTTATTACAGGGAACACACAGGACCAAACAGAGTCATTGAGAAAGACTGCAACAGTTGAAACGCATCTGAATAAATGTATTGTCCAATACATTTTTTTCCTTCATTTGATCCTGGTGTTCCTGATACTATATTGGATCTTGAAAGTCATCTGCAAGTGCTATCCATAGCCCTTTTAGGCACCCTTAGGTGCAGTATACAGAGCCTGGCATGGCTCTACAATCCGTGAGTACAACAATTACCTATAATTACACCCTGATATATTTACAGTGTACACTATGAATTGTATTTTTTTTATTGTTTCAGGCTCTGCACTCGAATTGGTAATAACGAGCCCATTCATAAGTATAACCTTATACATGTACTATAAGGGTGTTGTTTACCTTGTGTTCTTTTTGTCACATTGTGTGAACTTTTGGTTAAGTTTATTATCACATGTCTCTCTTTATATCTAAATTCTAGTCTTTCCAAGTAAGAGATGTGATTTACTTAGAAACATCATTGTCTTTAAATTATTTGTCCCATTAGGCCTATCATTCTAATAGAATTACTGTGGTTTATATATACAAAATAACAGTTTATATTGTGCATGCTTTAGTAAAGGGAGACTGATATACTACATGTAGACTATTAGGTTCACCATAGGGATCCTCTTCTCTTATTACCGCTTTTGCCAGTGACAGATATGGGTGGCAATTATATTGAACATTATGCACACATCAAATGCCACACGTGTGTGATTACGTCGTTTGAACTCAGAAGTAATTTCACATGTGAACCCGGAAGTAGTTTTCACATGAGAGGTTACCCTATCGGCTTTTTCTCAACGTCCTACACACTCCTGGTTATAATTAGGCTACTAATTTATTTGATATATAAATGAGAACATAGATTTGGTCTTTGAGATCCCTTTTTGATGGAGGCTAGATGCCAAAAGTTGGGGTTGCTGTATCCCCCTCTTTCTCTAGGTTAGTATGCCTGTAATGTTATGGGTTTGTGGGATTTATAACTAAGCACTTATTTCTATTCTTGATATGTTATATATAGGTTTGTGATTTAATGCTGATATGCCTATGCTGCTGTTTGCACCTTTCTGGTACTATTTTTTGAATCACTGGATAAATACATTTTTTTATATGCAAACTTGAATTAGTGTGCTTTGGGTTATTCCCAATTGTACATGCATCTGGTGGGGGAACAGATTCTTCCCATAAAGCACCCTTCTATATCCCACTGTAACCCGTATAGAGGTTGAGCGCTCACTATATAATTGTATATGTAAACGATGCACATGTACCAGAACATCCACCTGATCCAAAAGAAAAAGTGATTCATCAGACAAGGCAACCATCTTCCATTGCACCATAGTCCAGTTCTGAAGCTCATGTCTCCATTGAAGAACCTTAAGTTGTGGACAGGGATCGTCATGGACACTCTGAACAGTCTGTGGATACACAGCCACACACACAGCAAACTATGCTACACTGTGTTTTCTGACATCTTTCTATCACAGCCAGCATTAAAGGGACACTACAGGCACCCAAACCACTTAATCTCATTGAAGTGCTCTGGGTACAGTGTCCCTATTCCCTTAACCCTGCAACGTAAAACATTTCAGTTTTTAAGAAACTGCAATATTTACATTGTAGTGTTCAGACTTCCTCTAGTGGTTGTCTATCAGCCACTAGAGGCAATTCCTGCAGTATCACCGAGTTTGACTCAGTTAAACAATGCTGGACATCCTTATACTTTGCATGAGGACATCTAGAAAATCACCACAGGAAAGAATTGAGGAAATGCTTTTCCATGGGGAAGGCCTAATGCTCCCAGGGCATACCCATTAGATTCCACCATTGGCTGATGTGCGCAGAGGATGAGCACGATCGTGTGCCAGTTGACATCTGCGCAAGAATTGGGTAATTTTAAAAAGGGTTTTCCAACCCTTTATTTGCCATCGGAGTGGGGGTACGAGGAAGGGGGTGGTGTTAGAAATACAATTTTGTATAATTTTCCTTTGTTTTTCAGCAATTTGAGCTCTGTGTGATTGGAGCAGATGTGTTAATATTATTAAAGGAAGATATGATGCAACCAAAAAAGAAAGAACTGATGTGAGTCTTTCTACCAAAAAGTTAATTGTAACTAATAATGTGTAAAATGAAAGTAATAAAAATTTAGGACAATAAAATACAGATGAAAACATTATTATTTACTTCAGTTAGTCAACTAATTCTTTCCTCATTTGACTATTAGCATCCAGGTTTTGCTAACTGGTTTGGTACATGTCACAACTCACTGTTTAGTGAATAGACTTCCAAACATTATGGGAGCAAACCCACCCTTTGGCTATGTAAAAAGGCACGATAGGTTACAGTTCACTATCTAATCTGCTTGTTTCACAGTCCTCCTATGGAATTGTCACCATTCATCATATTTCCAATCTCCAGTCTGTTTTTCATTCTAGTCTCCTCTCCTTCCCTTAGGCTTTTCTTTGTCACTTTCTGCTTTTCATATAATTACTTAGGTCATCATAATTTTTTTTTGCAACTTCTGTTTACAATATGCAATGCTTGTGTGCAGCACTCCTATAATAAATATATATTTATTAATATGTATAGAACCAGCAGATTGCACAAGTTCAAAAAAGTACATCAGATTTTGTAGACAGATTTTCATACTATGAGAACGATTTACTAGTTGCAAGAAAAAATTGTCTATCTGACAAAACGTATTCGGTTTAGAAGTCAGATGTGTGTTACTTATAATCACATGTCACAGACTGACATCTAAGGGCAAAATGCCACTTTCAACAGATGGTTTTTTTTCCCAGTATAAATGCAGAGTTTGTGTGATACTTGGATAAAACACGCCATTGTAAAAAATGCTGCAATGCTCAAATAAAATGTTGAGTGATATTTAAGCAACATTATAGAAGCACTCAATGAGTGGTGTCCTTTTTGAGCTGTTCTTAATGATGCCATTTTGAGCCATTTAACGATTTAATAAATGTAAATGTGCCCAAGACACTGGTAAATTATGGTCAGCTGTGGACTTCCTCCTATTGTTTCATTGAATAGTATCCCATTTTGGTGGTTCCCCTGATACCATAATAATATAACATGGGATGATATCAAAACCATCTTTAACACAGGGCAAATGGAGCAGCTGCCCTGGGTCCAGTTACTCCTGGATGACTCAAAGCAGCTGCCACACAGGCCCACAGCCCGCAACAATTTGAAGGGGCCCATTGGGTGGCCCATGATTTAGGGCTAAGCAATGGGCATCGCTGAACAGGGGCCCCTAGTGTTAGGAATACTAATTTGTATTCCTAATGCTATAGTATACTATAAAAGGTGAAAGGGGAGGTGGCACCACAGGTGAAATAAAATATAAATAAATAAATAAACCTGATTATAAACTGTACAAGCACATATACAAGACCCTATATAAGAGAAAATACATACAAGATAAAAAAACAAAAAGAGCTTGAAATATTTTATCTTGTATGTATTTTCTCTTATATAGTGTCTTGTATATGTGCTTGTATAGTTTATAATCAGGTTTATTTATTTATATTTTATTTTACCTGTGGCGTGCCCTACCCTTTCACCTTTTTTAGTTGTGTCTACTCTATAGGGCCTGTGAGGGAGCCCTATTTTCAGGTGTGCTGCCTTACATTTATCTCTGTAAGATCTAGTATATTAGCGCTGATCCTTTGTACATATTCTTATAGTATACTATAGCAGTTTAGCTTATCGTCCTCTGACTGCAGAAAAAAGTCATTTACTCACCTTTGTTTCCTTACCACAGTGCACTATCTACCTTCCATAGGAAAGCATTAGGAGGCTATTCTGGAAGAAGTGCCTCTAGTGGCTGTCAGTTAGAAAGCCACTAGAGGCATTTTAACCCTGTGCTGTAAAGACTGCCATTGCTGCAGAACACCAATGTTTGAAGTTGCAGGGTTAAAACTACATATGAGATAAATTGCTCTGGATGCCTATAGTGTCCGGTTAACTGTAATCAAATCCCTGTTAGGTTGTCAGATTTTTCCGATGTCCCAAAATGAAAAAAAAACAAAACAAATACAATAAAAGTTGAGGTGATCTCTCAAGTCCATCAGAACACTTGAGATTTGCTCAGATCACTGTTACAAATGGGAAAAACCATATCCCTCCAGCAATGTTACTAAAAGATCAGCCTATCAGGCATTCAATCCATGTGATGATGAAGCTAAAGAGGGTAAATATTGTTGTCATCCATGAACACAATTGGTAGGTGTCATGAACAGCAGAGTTGTGGAGGCACATTGCATAATCCTTATAGAAAACAACCATTACCATGAGAAGGTAAGGAAGACATCCGGAGCTGATATGAGAGAGCAATGCAAACACAAGATTCAACTTCCTACTAACAAGAACTATTACGGGACAGTACAGTACTTTACCATATGTTAGTAGCATAGGCTGTTAATTTGCTTCTCTACTGCTTGATGTTTTTAGCAGACATTAAATTAAAGTTTTATTTACTGAGCTGGCAATCTGTGGATTTTTGCAGTATATGTAGTTGCTGGATATTGAAGGATCCATTGTTCACGAGGAGGTGGATCTCTCCAGAGTCTTTTAGTGAGCGTGGCACTAAATCTACTCATTAAATGGGAGTTGCTGTACATAAAATTACATTATTTTTATGTGTATTTAGTTTTTTTTTTTCCAGATGGTATAGTTAGGGCTAGGATTAGGGTTTGGTCTAGGGTAAGACTAAGGTAAGTGCTTACCCTACCGTCCATACTTAAACAAGTAATCATGTATTGTTTTATATATGCCCAGATCAGTAATGTATTTAGGCCCAGCCAGGACAATTAACTACGTACAACACTCCACCACACATGCAGGTAATTCATGTTAATGTGTGCCCTTTGTATGCCATTATGCTAAAATAACAAGACACGCACGACTATACATAACCGACACACACATACATACATATTAAACCACACCACACTCACACATAGTTAATAGCATTCTAATAAATATTAATATGATTATCCCTACACCTATATCCAATAGTGAGAATATTACTGCTACATGCTGATATTACTGGGGCTTGCTCATATGCTCCATAAAGTGGGCATTTAAGCACTTTGTTGTCTATCATTAACCAGGTAAATGTACACTATCAGTATTCCTCTGTCTTTCTCTTCTATCCACATATGCACCTAATAAGAATGGAATACACTGTAAAATAACTCAATTATAAGAATTTCTGTACTTTATTTTATTCCTTAATTTTGTTGTATTTTACTTCATTTTATTTTATATATTCTATAGTATCTATTTGTTGTTTCCTTTTCTGTAAATTATAGCTGTCTGGAAAAACACAGAGGAAGAGTTAAGTAACTCATTGCTACTGTGTGACAGAGTTATCTCAGAGAGATGTCTTTGTATATCTGAGAATATTAAGACAATGCAGAAATTTGATTAAGGACAGAGTGAACAAATTACTACTTTTAAAACTTTGCAAGTAATTTATTTTCACCTGAGTTAAATTTGCAGGTCAACTAGCAAGGCTTATGAATATTTATGCATCTGAGAATAATTAGTTGTTCTCCAAAATATTAATTTTTAACTGAGGTTTTAAAGATTCATACATATGAATTATAATCTGTGAAATCGTGCACAATGTTGTATTGTCTGTTGGTCACTAGCTCATCATTAAAACATTGTATTTTTTTATTAGTTTCAGGTAAATACATTTTAATTCACTCTTTGCATTAAACACAATTTCCTTAAATTTTGTTTATAGGTTTTAGTTCAAAAGTACATAAAACATTATATACATATCCAAATTTGGTTTTAATATTTATTCATTTCACGTTTGTAAAAATATTTCAATGTTTTCTGCTTGCTTGCTATAAATTAAATCTTTTCAGGTGATGATAAGCATATTCTCTGCTAATCCATAAGTTTCATCATTGTGTCTATACTGTAGCCATATGTTTATGATGATCTCTCTATTGTACAATATAGGAGATTGAACCATACTGAGAAAATTGTATGTAAATTTTTTTTTTTTTTCCAATATCTGTTTTTTATTGAGAATTTTTGCGTATACGTGATACGCAATTGGGATACAGAAAGAAAAGAGGGGAAAGGGGAAAAAGTAACTTATACATTGCTTTGCACAATACACCGTTTACACATTGTTGCATAGTATGCTACATCTTCAACATTTCAGATCAAGGACTTGCCCAATCATCATGCTATATAGATCAATATGCATATGGTCATTACTGACGGTGTCTGTAGCACTTTCAGGTGTTGAGGTGTGTCATCAAAGATCCTGGTGTAAATACCTTTCCGGCTATTGCATAGTGCCGTTTTTATATTGTATTACAACATACTTATTTCCTTTGTTAGTCCTTGTCGTTTTGTAATGGACTCGGGCTATCTCTGTATCCTGGTACTTATGGTGTTTCTACCTTATAGTTCGTATATTGGCTTTTGTACGTTGCTCACGCTTGGTGTATTGCTTTTGTCTACCAGGTTCAGTCTGCTCTCTGATCACGTTGCAGCCTAGCTGTGTCTGGGTAGCTTATGTCGGTTGGGAGAAGGTCTCGTGACTGTTCCTCCCTATGAGTGGTCAGCCGAGAGCTCATTCATGCGTTGCTTTGGGATGTCCACCCTCCGCTTCTCCCGCCTACAGAAACTGTGCATTTGAATCTAATTAATAGTTAAATGTAACTAGAGGTGGTGAAAAAAAATAAAAATAAAAAGCAAAGACAACATAAATCGAACTTTGCGCGTTAGTACCTGATGTGTACACGATGTGTACACAGATAGGCAGGTGTCATCTGAGAGTGTGTTGTGAGCAGGGTATGTTTGGTCACATTTGTTGTGGGAGGGCTATGTTGTTCTGAGTTTCATGTCTATCGTGCTGTGGTCTATGGACTGTGGGGGTTTTAAGGTCAATCTGTTATCAGTCCAACCAGCCCACTTTAGTGCGCGCACGTCCTCTTTGCCTCTGAGCCTGTAAGTCATAAGTTCATATTCGCATATGGAATCTACTCTGTTCCACACGTCAGCGAATGAGGGTGCATTAGTTCCTTTCCAGTGGCTCGCTATGCTGGTTTTTGCTGCCGTTAGTATATGTATGGCAACTACCTTTTGTGGTGTAGAGAGGATAGTTGGGGAGAGGTGAAGGAGGTAGCATTCTGGCGTAAATGGAATTGGTATCGGCATAATCCGTGCAAGGGCCTCCCCTATTTGTTGCCAATATGATCCCAATATGGGGCATTCCCAAAAGATGTGTTTGAGGGAACCTGGGTGTAGGCCGCACCGCCATCACTTGGGGAAACACTATGGTACATGTGTGCCAGCCGAGTTGGGACCAAGTACCACCTCATTAGGAGTTTGCAATATGCTTCCCAATGGGGCAAACTATTTGAGGATACCCTAGTGGTTTGGATGGCTTGAAGCCAGAGTGGAGTGGGGATAGAAGTATCAAGTTCCTTCTCCCACTGTTCCATGTATGTGTGTTTGGCCATTGGCTCTACGTCGTTTATGGCAGTATAGCACAGGGAGAGTGGTTTAGTTTTTGTACTCTTGCCTATACAGTGTTGTCCAAAGAGAGTGAGTTGGGACTCCTTGTAGTGATGTACGTTGTGTGAATGTGTTATATGTTTTAGTCTAATGTAGGTAAAGATGTCTATTGCTGGTAGAGCAAATTCTTTTTGTAGTTCTGGGAAGGGCTTAAGGCCTTGTGATGTGAATAGGTGGTGTATAGATTTAACTCCTCTTTGTATCCAGGGTGTTATGGGTATGTCATGCGATAGTGCCAAAAGGATATTTGTGGGAGCAAAAAATATGAGATTGTCCATTCCCGTGAGTGTGCGGGCCCATCTCAGCCAGCAGCGCATCAAGAAACGCGTATTCGGCAGAGGTCTGTGCTTTTTAGTATCCCATTTTATATATGACTTCAGTATGTGTTCTACCGTGTTTCTCCGAAAATAAGACTGGGTCTTATATTAATTTTAGTCACAAAAAACACACTAGAGCTTATTTTCAGGGTAGGGCTTATTTATTTACGGTACCGGTATGTACATTGAACAACATTTAAACAACTTTTCTCCACCCCCTTTAATTAATCCACCCCCCTCTTTAATAAATCCAGCCCCCTTTAATTAATCCACCCCCCTTTAATTAATCCACCCCCCTCTAATTAATCCATCCCCCTCTAATTAATCCACCCCCCTTTAATTAATCCAGCCCACCCTTTAATTAATTCACCCCCCCTTTAATTAATTCACACCCCCCCCTTTAATTAATTCAGTCCCAGACATAAAATATCTACTCACATTTCAAAGATTCCTTGCCCGCCGAGTCCGACCACTGGGTGCCTCACCGCCCGGAAATGGATCCTTCCGCTGAAGATCCGTGAAGGCAGACTGACGGCGCTGCGAAAGGTCGTCATCACGTTGCGCGATGCCGCGGCCCGCAACGCTCCTCCCCCTCCTCCTCATACGGTAGAAGAAGGAAGTCTCGCCGGGCCGCAAAGGTGCAATGCCTAGGTCTTATTTTCGGGGTAGGGCTTATATTGCAGCCCACCCCGATAATCCGGCTAGGGCTTATTTTCGGGGTAGGGTGTATTTTCGGGGAAACACGGTAGTTTGCTTGGGTGTAAGCATGCATCCTCTAGGTGCAGCCAAATCGGAGGCTTGGCATTTGACAGGACCCTCAGTTCCTGTGCTAATATCGCTGCTTTATAATAGGACTTCACGTCAGGAATACCCAAGCCTCTTTTTAATGGTGTTTGCCAGGTTAGGCGTCTAGCTATCCTTGGAGGTTTTTTTTTCCAAATATATGCGTTAAAGATAGATTGAAACCTCTTCAGGGTTTTGTCTGCTAGCTCTATAGGTATAGTTCAAAAAAGGTATAATACGTGTGGTAGCGCCATCATCTTCATGGTGTGTATCCTTCCTAGCCATGACACCTCCAGACCTTGCCATGCATCTAATTGGGTCTGTAGTTTGTGGATTAAAGGCCTGTGGTTCTCCTGCATCAGTTGTGTGCCAGCTTAATGCCAAGATATTTAAGGGAGGTTGACCTCCAATCAAAGGGATGAGAGTCTTTTAAGGATTGTACTGCATGGGAGGGATGCCGATGGGTAATGCCTGGGTTTTTGTGAGGTTATTTTTGTAGTATGAGACCCCCCCATATTGTGACAGGAGTTCCATCAGATTTGGAACGGAGGTGTGTGGGTGAGACAGGTAGAGCAGGACATCGTCCGCAAATAGTGCAATTTTTTTGGACCCCGGCCGGAGTGTCTAGACCCCTAATACCTGGGTGGGTCTTTATGTGGTGGATGACTGGTTCAAGACTTAGCAAAAACAAGAGAGGCGAAAGTGGGCATCCCTGGCGAGTGCCATTACTTATATCAAACTGCTTGGATAAAAATCCAGAGTTGAAGACTTTTGCCAATGGAGCTTGGAAGAGGGCCATAATTCCCCCGAAGGTGGAGGCTGAGAAACCAATTTTTGTGATCGTTAGCTTCATATAGTCCCAGTTCAGGTGGTCGAATGCTTTTTCAGCGTTGAGCGCCAGAACGGACCCTGCCTGTTTGCTAATCCTAGCCCAGTTGATTAAATTTATAAATTGTCTGGTGTTGTCACCTGCCTGCCTGCCCGGTACAAAGCCTGCTTGTTCCTCCGACACCAAACCCGTTAGAAAGGGTATGATCCTTGATGCTCACAATTTTGCGTAGAGTTTTGTGTCTGCATTTAATAGGTATATGGACCTGAGGTTTTTGCTGACAGTGGGTGGTTTGCCTGGCTTGGGAAGTGTTACCACGTGCACCTCCAACATCTCTTCAGGCATAGAGCCCGAGGTTTTAATGTCATTGTAAAGCATAGTGAGGAAAGGGGTCAGGGTTGGCTCTAATATGTGTTTTGGCAAAGAGTGTATTGTACATTTAACTTCGTCTTCTGTAAATGGGGATTCAAGCGACATGCTCTGGTGTTGGTCAAGGTGGGGTTGCATCGTGCTCCCTAGAAAAGCGTGTATGTCGTTTAGGGACGGGTGGGGAGATTTCTGGTCGTCTTTTAGGTTGTAAAGGTTGTGGTAATACTGCGCTAATTCATTGACAATGTCCACTGGGTTACATAATTTACCTTTATAGGGTGAGTTGATGAAGGGAATTTTAGATTGGAGTTGCTTAGTCTTAATCTTATTTGCTAGTAGTCTGCCTGCCTTGTTCCCCTGAGTGTAATATGTCAATTTCAGGGACCTCATCCACCGTTCAGTCGTGGTTAGGGAGAGGGAATGTAGCTTGCTCTGCAGTTCCCCTATACGTTTGGTGAGTGTTTTGGACGGTTTTGATTTATTCTGTGCCTCCAACTCTGTGTATTCCTACATAAGTGTGTTGTGTGCATCCACTTGGATTTTCTTATGTTTTGAACCCTCCCTGATTATCACCCTTCTTATCACTGCCTTGTGTGCTACCCAAACCGTTCTGATAGAGATATCATCTGAGGTGTTTCCTTTAAAGTACTCAGAGGCCTCCCTAGTCACTGCGGCCAGCACCCGGGCTCTGTCCAACAGCCCTTCGTTAAGCCTCCACTTTCCCCTTCCCCTAGCTAGGTATAGTGTTGCGAACGTGACCATCACTGGTGCGTGGTCTGACCAGGTCCTCATCCCTATGGACAACTCTGTTACATTTGGTGAGGTCGTGGCATCTACTATGCAGAGGTCTATACGTGAGTAAGTCATATGGACGGGGGAGAAGTTTGTATCATTTTTGTCTTTGGGATATGTGGCGCGCCATATGTCAAACAAGTTATGTTCAAAGATTAAGTTGGATAAAAGAGTTCCCTTGGTACTTGTTTGTGCTGTGGGGTGTTTATTCTGTTCTCTTTTTACATCTAACTCGGGATTCAGTGCGCAGTTAAAGTCGCCACAGATAATGACATGTCCCTGTTTCAGAGAGGCAACTTTTTTCAGAGCTTTGCGAATAAAGGTGATTTGGTTATCATTAGGGGTGTAGAGAGTCACCACGGTAACTAGAAAGCCGTTCAGGGTTCCCACCAAAACCAGCAGTCTTCCCAATGTATCTGTGCATTGCTTAATTTCCTGGAAGACCCAATCCGTGTGGAATAAGATGGAGACACCTTTAGATGTACTCGGGGAGTAGGCGTGGAATGCTTGGGGATATTTTTTCGTGTAGAGTTGGGGTGGCTTACGTGAGCATAGGTGTGTTTCTTGCAGACACACTATAGCTGCTTTGGATTTTGACATTTCTTGGACTGCTACGTGTCTTTTGTGGGGACTATTGAGGCCATTTACATTAAGGGAGAAAACTTTAAATGAGGACATCATTGTGGGTATTATAAATCACCTTATGTGATTGTTGTAAATTTATGCTGATACTTTTCTCTCCTTAGGTCTTTGTGCCCTCTGTCCGTAAACATAAGTGGGGCGGGTCTGTTCGTGACTGAACGGCACCTGCCTGTGTTGTCTGCTATATTTCGTCATGTACTTAAGTTTGTTACTCCTGCTTGTTTTTCGGTTCTCAGAAAGATTTAATACAAAATTTAAAACAAACCATAATAAACTACACAAATAATAAGATATATACAAAACTCCTTTGCGTTTGTCGCAAAGAAAGGGACCGGGTCGTGAATGTCGAGATACACTACACATGATACGGTCAAGGAGGGGTGGCGGTTGTCCCACCGTTATGCAGCCTTTAGTGTCCATTTGGGTTGTCTAGACTTTAAATGTGAATGATGTTTAACTCTATAAACAGAGATCCAAACATGAATCTTACAAATATTAGGAATAATACCGTATCCCCTTGCTGAATTGCATTAAAGTGGTTGATGTCAGGTAGCCCTGGCGATCATGGGCCAAGTCAGACTATTCTACTTGGTATCCGGTTCCGTATTCCCCATGGCTTAGGAGGTGACCTATCAGTACGTGCTAAAGATAACCAGCTCATGAGGTCTGGATGTGAGCCCTCATGTCAGCTATCTTATACCAATAATATATTTAATCATCTCATTCTGTATGCTATATATCTTGGTATTCTGACATACCTACAGTCACCGGGTTTAACCAGTCTTATGAGGGCATTGGGGCCTGTCACCCAAGTTTGCGGCCTGCACGACCGTAGACTATGTTTGCCAGGCCTTGGATGTTCACCCCCTGTTGGTCTCAAATGTCCCCCCACTGCCTCAGACCCAATATTCCCCTAAGCCTAAGATATCACCACTATCAGTTAGTAAGTCATTGAAGACATATGGCTTGGACATACATTATTCAGGGTATTAACGGTTAACAAGAAAACATGAATAAACTATTTGTGATACTCAAGTGTTCTATGAAGACTTGGAGTGACCCAGGTTGCGGATCATTCAGCGGCTTTGGCGTTCGGTTTCGTTGGGGAGCCTGCTAGTGTCCATTCTGGTCTCAGCTTTTTCGGGGGAGGCTGTTGCAGAGAGGATTGTTCCATTGCATGGTGTAGGCCCCAAGTTTAGCCAGTCCCACCTCAGGCTCCAGGACTGCCACCGATTTTCCCCTGTACCAGATAAGCAGTTTTGTCGGGTAGTCCTATCTGTAGGGTATGTTTTGGTGACATCGACAAATTTTCTCCTGTGTGCCATGGTGGCAGCAGAGAGGTCAGCATCGATACTTATCGTCTGATAGGGCTCTTGTAGCATTGCGGTTGTCCTTGTCGCTTTGAGAAGCTCCTCTTTGGAGCCGTAGTAGTGGAAACGGGCAATAGTATCCTTGGGTGTGTCTGCGGTGAACCTGGTGGGCCGAGGGAGGCGGTGTACCCTTTTTAGCATCCAGGCCTCATCCTCCAGGTGGGGAACTAGAGCTTTGCACTTGGCCCTCAGGTACTGCGGCAGGGCCTCTTGGGTAATGGTGTCTCCTATACCTCTGAAGTGTAGGTTGTTCCGCCTTTCTCTGTTCTCCATGTCGGTGATTTTTAGGCGCATAGTGGACTGTTCTTCTTCTACCTTTTGTAGTTTATCCACAATATCATTGTGCGCTATGCAGAGTTTATCTGTCTTAGCCTCCAGTTGATTTGTGCGTCCCCCCAACTCCTGCATATCATTGCGCAGCTTTGCAGCGATTTGGCGTAGGTCTGCTCTGAGGGATCCTTTAAGATCCTGCATCATGGTGTGTAGGCTCTTATTTGTCACTGGGGCATCTGCTTGTGAGAGGGAGCAGTCTTCCAGGTCAGTGAATCCCTCAGATCCGGGTGAGTGTGGCTCGGACCCGCCGCCATCTTGGATTTGCCGCACGTGGCTTTTCCCGGTTTGCCGCACCGGGTCTATGATTTTTGTTTGTTTTGATGGTGCCATGTGGATCTCCAACGGTGTCTGCTCCCGGGGGAGGTTTTTTTGCGCTCTCCAGACAGCTTTTTGTTAGCTTTCGGCACGGTGGTTCACGGAGAATTTACTCCATGCGACCGCTCCGTTCGGCAGTTGGCCACGCCCCCCCTGTAAATTATGTTTTGAAAGGGATGTCATAAGAAATATGAATTGTAATATTGTTATCTTATGATCCAGTCCTTAAATTGTACCTCTTTTAGGTACAATTCCATCTCCAATAACAACAAGAGTAAATTCAGGGCTGGATTAACATAGGGGCTGATGGAGCTGCAGCTCCAAGCTCATGACCATAGAATAGGCACATTGATTTTTTTAAATTGATTTTTTTTTACACACTACTCCACATATTTTAGCTTAAGTATGGAAACTCAAGAGGGATGTATGGTAACAAAACTTGTGTGTACTGGCTGACAATGAAATTAGTTCAGGTAAAGCTGACTTTGGTCTCTAACACTGTGGCATGTCCCCTTTCTTCTACACACACAACATACACCTTTCTTTGTCCCAGACTATACCAGGAGCTTTTACCTGCTGGTAAGAAGACAAGTGGACATGTGAGTGCTAGGGGGCATTCCTTAGAAAACGTAGAGGGAGCACATCATTAGACGCATTTATGCCAAGCTCAGGGTGCTGTCTGCATGGTATGCCATTGGTTGGTCATCCTGCATGATTGGCAGGCAGCCTAACATGCATTCATACCAGGGTGGCCTTCCAATTCGTTGGACAGACATGTCCCTTTTTTGAGCATGTTCGCTCCTTTGGCAGTTCTGGTTACGTGCTTTGCATCAGTGGCCCACCCTTTTACCCCACCCATTGACTTCCTGCTTCACTGGAAACTGCTGTTATGGACCATGGATTTACTTGAAAGATGAAAGTGAGAGATTAGCATAGGGTATGTATTTTCTGATAGCTATAACCTGTGAATTTCCTTCCAGCACTACCTCTGCTTGACACATGATCCTTGGGAGGTATAACTGTTTTAGTGTTTTTGATCGATAAGATTCTGTAATTAGGCCCATCATAATTGTCAAAACCAGACCCAATGGGCTCTAAATCTATCCCTGAGTACATTGCATCATTGTATCATGATGCAGGAGACTTTAAAGGTTATGTTCAAATAAATACTCCAGGAACCATAACAACTCCATCTGAATGAAGCTGTTATGGTGCCGAGAGTCTCCTGGCTCAGTGTTATTTTTCCGATGACACTCTTAGAATGCCACTGGCTTTCTATTGTGAGCAAATATGTACATTTCTAGCATTTACTCAAAGGGTGTCCAGCAATAGGCTTAGAAGATCATCTAACACTCAGCCTATCACTGCTACTCCCTCACTACTTCCACATAGAGATTCACACTTAGGGACACATCTTTAGTGTTAAGTCATTTGAAAATGGTTTAACACTTAAAGCTAAAACTTCACCACAGAGCTCCACTCACCATAACAACTTATTTCAAATGAACATGTTAAGGTGCCCAGAAGATTAATTTAAGCTAGTAAGAAGTCTTTGTTTCTTAGGACGTAGATCCAGCAGGGCTCAAGAGGGAGCTATGATCCATAAGAAAAAGGCCAACAAAATGCCTATAAAAGTGAAACTTTTTTCAAAACTTTTTTTAAAATTTGACAATTTTTATTTTCATAAGTGAAATAGGGTACAGAAATAGAAAGGGAAACGTGGGGAGGTTATAGTTCTTACAACCAGTATAGTCAACATCTACAAACAATGAACTGAGCCAATTACTTCTTGGATCGCATTAATGAAGGGGGTTTGAGATAGGTAACAAAAATGAACAACATGTAATTCCTGGATTAACATTGTGTTGAGCTTGGGACTGAATCATCTATGCTCGATCGATTGATCCCTGCATTCTGATAATTGCTGTGCTTAGTTTAAGTAGGGTTGTACCTTGAACCATCATATTTCCTTGGATGGATTCCATTCCAAGTTGAGGTGTAACATTTCCAACTAGTAATAAACAATGTTGGAGGGGGAGGGATTACAGAAAGAAGAAAAGGGGGAGTGGGGTAAGGGAGATATGCACTGGTCCAGTATTACATGGCATGATGGTGTGGTATACAACAAGATATTACAGTGAAGCTCATCGTTTATTCTGGCCAGGTGTGTGTACGTCTCGAGTTTTCCCATTAGCTAAGTTTGGTTTCCCATTGGAGTGTAGGTAGACCTTTACTCAACTTTGTGTGCTCCGTGTTGGTAGCGGTGTTGTAGGTTTTTTGCGTATTTCCAGTGGTGCAATATTTTCTGAACTATCTGTTTGGTTCACCCAAATGACTGCCCATGGTGCCCAGGATGTTTGAAAGTATTTTTTTTGTAGGGCAGTTTTTGCTGACATTTTTTCGTAGGTGTAGTACTGGTGAATTTTAGATAAGAGTTGATGTTTGGACGGGCAATGGGGCTGTTTCCATTGGACTGCGATAAGATTTCTTGCTGCTAGGACGGTGAGAGCAATTTGTCGCTTCACCTGCTTTGGGGTGGGATGTGGGTGGTAGAGGAATATCCCCGTGTGTATATCTATAGTTGGCATAGTGATGCCAGCGGATGTTAACATGGTTTGTGCCGCTTCCCATAGGGGTTTTATGCGTGGGCATACACACCATATGTGTATCATCGTGCCTATTTCCGCGCCACATCTCCAACAGTAGGGTGAAACCGTTTTGTACATTGTATGGAGCCTGTGGGGAGTCAGGTACCACCTATAGATCAGCTTTTTGTGGGCTTCGATGTGCGAATAGCACTGTGTAAGACCTTTGAGTGCATGGAGGGATTCTAGCACTACTTGGTCTGTTATCATTGCTCCACAGTCTGCGCGCCACTGGGTCAAATCTGGGACCCGGAGGTGTGGCCAGGCTTAGGTGGTCAGTTTTGTTTGTGTGATGGCTGCATTCGATATTGACCTTAATAGTCTCTCTTGGTTAAGGTAGTAAGTTTACCCATTAAAGTGTACATAATAAAGTCGGGTCATTTCAGACCTCGATGGTGGATGCATCACCGCCAAGGCACCGGCACCATGGCAAGGCTCTATGGTGGTCCCCTTAGGCACCCCAAACTTAGTGTAGACAGATACATACAGTTATTAAACATTATGAGAGTTAATGAAAATGTCACTTATCTGAGGTTGCCACATTCCAGTCGTTCGGGACTTTCTGTGGCTGTCGTCGTTTTTCTCCTTGAGTGTCCCGGTTAGGTTGAGGTGGTACAGCAATGTCCCATTCTGCCAAGATTCTTTTGCCCTCTTCTTCGGAGGTAATGTGCCGGTCTGCGCCATTGCGTCTGATGATCAACCGGACGGGGAACCCCCATCTGTAGAGTATGTTGGCATCACGCAAGGCTTTTGTGATGGTGGCAAGCTCTTTCCTCTTCAGTAGTGTAGCTGCAGAGAGGTCAGGGAAGAGTTTGACTCCTGCAAATTTATCTGGTAGGTCGTGCATGTGTCTTGATGCTCTCATAATTTTATCTTTAGTTGTATAGTAGTGCAGTTTAGCGATTGTGTCTCTAGGTAGTGCCGTTGGTAGAGACCTTGGCTTGGGAAGCCGATGTATGCGGTCAATGAGGAAGTCCTGTTGTGAGAGGTCTGGGACTAAATGCTGGAAGAGGCAGGCCGCATAGGCCTGGAGATCTTGAGGCAGTACCTCCTCTGGTATGCCGCAGAGGCGAATGTTGCTACACCTGTCTCTGTCCTCGTGGTCCGGGACTTTGTCTGTCAAGCGACTTAGTTGTTCTTGGATTTCAGTTTAGGCGTCCCCTAGTGTGTTGTGAGCGGATATGATTTCTTCTGTCTTGTATTCTAGATGTGATGTTCTGTCACCCAGCGCTTGGATGTCAGCCCTTATGTCTCTCGTTATTTTAGTTAGGTTGGCCTGCAAGGAGGTCTGCATGGCCTTTAGCATTTTGTGGACTGAAAGGTCCATTGCAGGGGCAGCCGCCGCTTCGGAGACCAACGTAAGGTCGCTGGCGTCTGAGTAGGCCGTTAGTGATCTCGGCATGTTGGCGCCATCTTGGGCCTGCAGGCGCGGTGGTGAGATCACCTTTATTTGTAGTAGTGTCTGCTTTTGTTTCACTTTTTTGGCGGATTTCGATGCCATGCTTCATGATATGCCTGTTGTGGGTGATTGCAGGCGGTTTTAGGCAAGGAATGCTATTTAAATTGCTGTGGAGGGTCGATGTATGGAGGAGCTAACAGCTCATGCGACCGTTCTGTTGAGCTGTCAGGCCATGCCCCCGGCCCCAAAACTTTTTAAGGACAAATTAATTGTGTAAGAATTCAAATATCATCTCCTAGTTTCTGCACTCCTTTTGCAACTGATGCAAATGAAAAACATGCTGTTTATACATTGGATATTCTTACTCATCTTTTTGTGTCTGAAGCTTCAATACTGAATGACTGAGCATCTTCAAAAATTCAAAGCATTCCATTAGATTCTGTGCTTTTAGAAGTTATTACTTACTGATATCCACATTTAAAAAAAAAAAAAAATAATGGGATGTGTTGAATTATGTCTCTAGAAGCTGATTGTACATTTCTCACCATCTCAGATCAGTTAAAATAAATTGTACTTTTTCCTGAATTAGATGAGTAGATGTATTTTGCTTTGCTGGATTACCTGTCTTGTGATGTGCTGAAAACAGTTTTTTTTTTTTTTTAAAGGACCTAATGTATCATTCATGTAAACATGCTTTTTCAGTATTTGCAAGATTTTACGTCTCAATGCACATGATTTTTTTTTTTTGTTTTTAATGGAAAAAGTGCAGAGATGTGTAGAATAAGGAAAATGTAAATTATGAACACAGGTCAGGAAAGATAACATGGTATGCGGCTAAATATAGAAAGATAGTTATATAGACAGATAGATGTACAGACAGAAAGACTGGCTGACTGATCGATTGATCAATTGATCACAATGCTATGGGAGGCAAGTCTTACTTGAGACTTGTATGGGAAAAATTTTAAGGACTCTTTCTGTCATACCAGATATTATTCTGAGCGGGGCCTTCATAGGGATATCATGGATTTTTTAATACATTTATTTTGTCTTTTTTTTGTGGTCAGGTCCTTTTTCATATAGTTGTAATGGGACTTTATAGATTTTATTTTGGCCTTTTTAAGGCAAAAAAAAAATAGTTTTTTGTTGGTTTCCCCTTATTGTTAGGATAATAAGGTAGATAAGGTAATTAAATTGGGAGGGAGTCTAGGGATCCTTAGCCATCCATGGAGGTATGTGTTACAATTGGGGGTTGGACAATGGCATGTCCAACCACAGTTGTGTATTTAATTATAACCCCAATCTGCCACCCATGGGTGAGGACTGACAGAGGACATTAGTCACCCCCCCTCCTCTAATTGATGGATACTGGGGGAACATTAGGTGCCCTCCGGTTATTATTAATGCAATAGCCCCATCTGCCTTCGATGGATGGTAATTCAGGAGGACATTTTTCATTTAATAGCTCCCAGCTGCCACCCTTGGATGTAATGAAACCTGTTATGTTATGAAGCTTTATGAGCATTATGCATACAAGACAGGTTTTGAGGAGATTGGTCGTCCAATAGACAGCTGTCTGCTGTAGATAGATAATAGCTAAACTACAAATCCCAGAAACCCTTACAAGTACATTTCACTGCAGGATGGAATGTGTGGGCAGAAGGGTAGACTCATGGACCAAAACTAAAATATTAATAACCAGTAAAAAACTAAAATATAAAAAATAAAAATAAAAACAAGTAGTGGTTTAGTTAGTCACCATAAACTGACCAGCATCATGAGGGTAGATTGCTGTGTTTGTAGAAAGTCCTCAAGTAGACACAATTGCATCAGAGTCATATACCAGAGAGTGGGTGTCACCACAGTGTTACACCCATAGACGTCCGAGAATATGTGCCACAGCAAGAGGCAAAAAGTAAGCTGAGCTATAACAGCTACTGAAGCAACTAAATATATATTTATCTTTATGATAAATGATCTATTTATGTAGGAGCTGTTGTTAAAGTCAAACCTGGTTTGACATGTTCTCCTTAAAATACTTTTATCTATAATGTGACAGTTCTTTATTTTTATACAAAAAAGGAATGAGAGAAGCATGAGTGTAAGTGTGACGGAGACTTTCAAGTGTATCAATGTTTAAACCATAACAGTAATGAAGAAGCCTATTTCTAAAAAATGTAAGACCTGGTTGATTTATTTGCAAGTGAAGCTGCAAGTGAGGAGAGCGAGCCATTTGATATGTGAAGAAAATGATCGTTTACAGAAAAAGAGGCAGATTTGTGGAATACCCTTGCAACAGAGTTCATAAATCTCAGCAATGTTTAAGAAGATCTACCTAGGTGGGCTATTTATTCTCAACCATTAAATTTCAAGATGTGAGGGAGGGCGTTTGATGTAGAAAAGACAAGCAGTCAATGAAGATGAAATAGATTCTTCGAAAATGGAAAAAAAAAGATATAGGAACTAGCTTTATTGAAATACAAGCTTTCATAAGACTTCCTAAAATTATTAAATAACATCAAACACTGGCTTTTTCTAGATTTCGTGAAAGCAGGATTCCATACCGATTTATCTGCAGTGATAATTCCTTATTTGTTTCATAGTACGCGATATGATTTACCCCGGTGGAGTAATAACAGGGATTGTGGGGGCTGCAGTTTTGACAGGATTCCCCAATTTCTTAGATGCATTCCAATAAATGTTTTGGTCCTTAAAAGTAAACTGGCACCAGCAGCACCAGAGAGATGGGCAGCACCTACATGTAAAGGTGTTGTAATATATGCCATTATGGTGAGCAATGGCAAATGCTCCTGAGGACAGTATGACTTCATTGATTGCTAAATTATCATATTATTTTTGGACTTAAAGGTAAATGTTTATAATGTGTGAATATATATATATATATATATATATATATATATATATATATATATATATATATATATATATATATATATGTATTTTTAGTACATCTCCTGGTCTACCCTTACTCCGGGTTTACCCGAAGCAATGATCTTTATATCCTCTCTGTTTATTCAACCAGATGTGACGGAATGTGACAGAAATAGCTCAGAGCACGATTTTGTGATACAAAATATTTGCAAATGATATTAGGATCCATAATTGCATACTAGCACTTAGATAACTGCACGTTTTTTGCTTCCAACCAAAGAAGATTTGAAGATTGGAACTCACATGGGGGGAGAGAGTGGCAAGAGGCACAGTAAATAATGCAATTTCAAATAGTTCAGTATAGAAAGAGTTCAAAGAAAAATGGATACCTAATTGCCAACTAAAAGAGATTAATTAAAAGTGCAGGGTGGCTAAAAAAAGAAAGAAAGAAAAGGCATGCATCTTTGGTAATCCAAGCTGATCTCAGAAATAGCTTTGGAAAAGAAGAGCAAAATGAATCTAAGGTAATCAGCTCCCATAGTGGACCATTTTTTTTAATATTCTAAATCTATATGCATTGATTCTTCCATGCAATTTACTGCAAAACATATTATTAACTGCATACTCTGGATCCTTAAAAACATTTAATTTTATTTGACTGTTTGACTTATTTGCTAATCCGCACTATTCCGCTATCCGCTATTAATTTGATCGTTTTATAGTTAAAGGGACTCTCCATTGCCAGGAAAACAAATCTGTTTTCCGGGCACTGCAGGACACTGCAGTACCCCCTCCCACCTCCCATCCCATGTTGCAGAAGGGGTTAAAGCCCCTTCAGTGACTTACCTGAATCCAGCGTCTGATAGATAGCATCTGATAGACAGCCACTAGAGGAGGACTTAACCCTGCAAGGTAATTATTGCAGTTTATAAAAACTGCAGTAATTAAACTTGCAGGATTAAGAGTGATGGGAGGTGGCACCCAGACCACTCCAATGGGCAGAAGTTGTCTGGGTGCCTGGAGTGTCCCTTTAAATAATTTTGCTAAAATGTTAGCTCAGAGACACCGAGAAGTGATCAGAATTATTTAATAGCTCTAAACCATGCACTATTTTCATCTTCAGATTCATGTTTTTTTTTGTTTTTTTACTATACATATAATGAAATTCAATTCTATTGAATTATTTCTACTATGTAAACACTACAGGGTAAAATTCTTTAAAATCAATGGGCTCTTTAGGTGGTATGGAGCCAAGCTTAGATGCTGTATTATTCGCAGGGTCAATAATAAGATAGAATTTGAAGACTGCTGACAATTAAATAGAATCAAACTATTGGCTGCTTTGCACTATAAAACTTGATTCTAACACTTCCTTGAATAATTCCGCACAAGGCTAACATCTATGCAAACTTGTTGACAATAACATTCTATTATTTTCATTCTCATTATAATTATTTATTAATTTATTGAATTTAACCAGAATATTCCACAGTGCTTTACAAATGTTCAGTGATGGGAGAAAATATATAATTGATAGACAAATAAGGATAGGCACATGAGATGAAGAGAGCCCTGTTCAAATGAGCTTGCAATCTACAAGATTTAGCTATGTTGTACACACAAGTTCAATAAAGTAATCTCTATTGAATAATGTCTTGTAGACTCTTTATTTCTAAAAAATAATAATTCTTTAGTATTCAGCGGTTGTAGTTACATATTTAAATAATGAATACAGATATATTTGTTGAAGCATTACCATACGTCCGACAGAAACCTAATGAAAGAGGGCAAGCAAAAATAACAGTGGTGTCAACCAAATCACTGCTATCCCACCGTTTAATAATAATTCACTTAAAATGCGTTCTATGCACAGAAAATGCAAATGCAAAAAAATAATCAATTGTTGATTAAGGTAAAAGTTGCTCTTCTCTGACAAAGTTACATGGAAGAAAGCAAACTGAATACCATTAGCGATAATTAGACATTCTTGTATTGCACAACATGCCCAGAACACAAAATAACACTAAATGCAAAATGGTTTTAATGAGAAACTAAAATGTTGTAGTGAAAATATTTCAAAGCCATTTCTCGTGAAACTTATCTTGGATGAGTCAGGAAGGTTAAACAGAAGTAGAAGTGACTGCAAAGTGAAAACTAACTTCAGACTCCAAAATATTATGTGTAGTACAGTTTCTTATTACAGTCTGGGGATGTTTTTTGTGTCATCTTGAGTCATATTTACATGCTTACAAGAGTGATGTTTTATTTCGAAAGAATCTATTGTAAAGAAAGTGGAAATGCTACAACATAGAAACATAGAATGTGACGGCAGCTAAGAACCATTCGGCCCATCTAGTCTGCCCAATTTTCTAAATACTTTCATTAGTCCCTTGCTTTATCTTATGGTTAGGATAGCCTTACCCCTATCCCACGCATGCTTAAACTCCTTTACTGTGTTAACCTCTACCACATCAGCTGGAAGGTTATTCCATGCATCCACTACCCTCCCAGTAAAGTAATACTTCCTGATATTATTTTTTAAACCTTTGCCCTTCTAATTTAAGACTATGTCCTCTTGTTGTGGTAGTTTTTCTTCTTTTAAATATAGTCTCCTCCTTTACTGTGTTGATTCCCTTTATATATTTAAATGTTTCTATCATATCCCCCCTGTCTCGTCTTTCCTCCAAGCTATACATGTTAAGATCCTTTAACCTTTCCTGGTAAGTTTTATCCCGCAATCCATGAACCAGTTTAGTAGCCCTTCTCTGAACCCTCTCTAAGGTATCAATATCCTTCTGAAGATACGGTCTCCAGTACTGTGTACAATACTCCAAGTGAGGTCTCACCAGTGTTCTGTACAATGGCATGAGCACTTCCCTCTTTCTACTGCTAATACCTCTCCCTATACAACCAAGCTTTCTGCTAGCATTTCCTGCTGCTCTGTTACATTGTCTGCCTACATTTAAGTCATCTGAAATAATGATCCCTAAATCCCTTTCCTCATATGTTGAGGTTAGGACTCTATCAAATATTCTGTACTCTGACTTGGGTTTTTACGTCCAAGATGCATTATCTTGCACTTATCCACATTAAATGTCAGTTGCCACAACTTTGACCATTTTTCTGGTTTACCTAAATCATTTGCCATTTGGCTTATCCCTCCTGGAACATCAACCCTGTTACATATCTTAGTATAATCAGTAAAAACACATAACTTACCACACCTTACCAAACTAATATTATTGATTTTTTGGATTGGGTACTAAAATAATAGATCAGAGTGGTGCAGGAGACATTTCTCACCTAGATATCATTAAGGCACTTTGCACATAGAAGGTTTATCAGTTTTTAAATATGCTCTGGGGTGAACAAAAACATGGTTATAGGTTTATTTATTTAAAATATATACACAATAAAATTGAACAGTAGCAGTGAGCTTGAGTGAAGTTTGTTAGATTATTTCCCAAAATGTTCTGTGAACAGAACGAGGAGACAAAGTCTAAGTCTGGATTTGAGTGTTTTACAGTTTAGACCTTTTAACTTGACAACAATGATCATATCGATTAGATTGCAAGACAAAGCAACATTATTAATTATGCTTGTATATTGAGTTAACTACATTGGGTTAGCTACACATGTCATTACAACAATACCATGATCAATTAATTGATTAACATTTGTTGCAAAACCAATTCCTTTACTACAATGAGATTAAAATATAAATTGTTTTTAAATTGACCAATCATTTCAGAATGAAGTTTAGACAATAGCTAAAATATAGTAATTGATAAAAGGGTCAGGGTCATAAGCCTAGCACTTTATCAATGTGGTCTTGGTGTTAGATGAATTGATTAGCATTTGATGCAAAACTTGTTTGTTTTCTACAATTAGATTTAAACAGAAATTGGTTTTAAATAGAGCACTCAGTTTAGGATGAAGCTTGGACGATAGTTTAAAGATGTTAAATGCAAAAAGGATCATGCTGAGTCCTTCATAAATGTAGAGAAAAAGGGAAACTGCACAGTACTGCATAAAAGATTTGTAAAAATTAGATATGGGCATTTATATTCAGAAGAATGAAGAATGACTGAAAATTAGTGCATTATAAATTATATTCCCCTTTAAGAGGTAAAATTCTGTGTCCCCTTTAAGGAATAAGGTATCATAGCATCACTGTTAATCTTAAACTAAGAATTGCATTCTATGTGGAAAGTAGAGTAGTACATTCTATGGAGTTTGTATATTTAGTAGTAATATGGTTTTGTTATGTGCAAATTGTATATTTTAAATAGAGCAATGTTGCAAGATTGTACAATCACGTTTTGTAATGAGAAACAATTAGAGCTCGACTTGTACAAAAATTTGACCTGGGCATTTAATGGAAGAGCCGCCCAGTATAGTTGTGGGCAGGGCAGAGGTTGCTTGTAAACTTGTATGCGTTTGGAGTCTGCTTATGAGGTTGCATGTTTGGGGCAGGCTGCGTGTGGTGTGCGGTAGACTAGCTGTAAGTGGGAAGACTGTTGGTTAGATTTTGTGTGTGGAGAGGTAGATGCATGTGGAGATTCTGCTTGTGGAGTTGCATGTCTCAGTTTTCATGTGGGGGGAGGCGTTTGAGTAGTTTTGTGTCTGTTAAAGGTCTGTTTGCAGTGTAGTGTATGTGTGGAGAAACATGTTAGTAGTGTGGTGTGTGTGTAGAGGGGTTGTAGTGTGTATTTTTGTTTGGGTTAGGAGCTATATTGTATGTGGAGAACATTATGGCTATAGTGTGTGGAATGGAGGCTGCAGAATGTGGGGGATAGGGGCTGTAATATTTGAAGGGATATGGGCTGTAGAGGTAGATGCATGTGGGTGGATATTGGCTGCAGTGTGGTGTGTGGATGAAATATGGCCTATATGGAGAGGTAAATGCATGTGGGTGGATAGTGGTTGCAGTGTGTGGAGGAAATATGGCCTACATGGAGAGGTACAGCATGTGGGGAAATAGTGGCTGCAGTGTGTGGGGGGATAGGGGCTGTAGTGTGTGATCTGATGGGGCTGTAGAGGGTGGGGGGGTCTAAGATATAGTATATAGGAAATAGTGTTTGACAGTAATGTGGGGAATAGAGGCTGTAATAAGGGATAAGGACTGGTATGGGGCTTGGGACTTTGATAAAGGGCTATGTTGGTGATAGGGGCAGTATTGGGGGATAGGAACTTTAATAGAGGTATAGAGGCTATAGTGTTTGGGGAAGGTATGGGCTGTAGTGTTTGGGGTATAGGGGCTGTAATGGGGATGGGGTGAAATATTGTGGTGCAATACTGTGCAATACTGTGGATAAAGACAATTATGGGGGATAGTTGCTATGATGGGGTGAAGAGTTTCTGTATTGGAGGGATGAAAACTGTGTTGGTGGGTAGGTGCAGTAGTGGGGGATAAAACTGTAGAGGGATTGTGCATGGGTGATAATGGCTGTGAGGGGGGATAGTGGCAGTAATGTGGGGGAAAATAAACTGTGATGTGGGAATTCTGCAGTAATTGGGGCTGTAATGTGGGATAGGGACTGTAGTGGGGGAGTTAAATATATGAGAAAAGATGTAATGGAGTTTTTAATTTTTTATAAAGGAAGAAGATTATGATAATAAATTGTGCAATTACAAATCAAATCAACTAACTCTCTGTCTCTCATGAGAAATAAAAAAAATAGTTTATCTTCAATGATCTTTAACCCTGCCTGCAACAATACTATGGCTGCTGCTGGGCTTTTTTTCTTCAAAGAGTTAAAAAAAAATAGATCTGCCACACTTAGTGCAAACATGATTCCTTTGTGCAGTAAATTGCCACAAACTATATCGTGCCACACACAGTAAAATAACTCTATCTCCACCAGTGAATTAGTTGGTGTATGAGGCACTGGCAGTAGCTACGCACAGCAGTAACCTACTTCACCAGTCTCACACTAGAATCAATAACGTAGGTCATCTTCCACTTCAGCAAAGGCACAGAAATGGGAAAACACTCAATCACTGCTGGTCTGTGATTGGAAGAATCCTACTTGGAAATATAAAGATATTTTTTTACTATTCCTCCTATTTTCCTCTATTGCCCATTTCTGACTCTGTCTCCTAGCCATTAATCATCTTTTTTTTCCCCCTCTTGACTGGGCAAAAGATACAGCCCACATCATTAGGCAAACCTCTTGTTCATCATGGGTGCTTATTTGCCTCCACTCACCAAAAAATCTATCTATTCTATGTTCTGCCTTCCATTTCTGGTGTATAAATTGCAATCTATACAAAACCAAATGCACAAGTGTACTATTCTAATTTTAAATAACCCGGACAATAGTCTACATTTCTTATGTGTATTTATTATTTGATTTAATTTTTGTTTGTAAAATATGCATACATTTGACAAAAATATTTCCAAGCCCACACCTTCTATGTAAATAAAAATCTAGTCTTAAAGGGACATTCCAGGCACCCAGACTGCTTCTGCCTATTGGAGTGGTCTGGGTGTCAACTCCCATCACCCTTAATCCTGCAAGTTTAATTATTGCAGTTATATAAACTGCAATAATTACCTTGCAGGGTTAAGTCCTTCTCCAGTGACTGTCTATCAGACAGCCACTAGAGGGACTTCCGGATTCTTAAAACCTGAAAAGTGTTTTAAACTATGCTGGACGTCTTCACACAATGCATGAGGACCTCCAGCGTCACCGGAATTAAATAATGCTTTCCTATGAGGAGGTCTAATACGCACGCGGACAGTGGTGGGAGAGGAGCGTTGGTAGAGCCTGACCCAGCACCGAGGGACATTGGCACTGGATTCAGGTAAGTCACTGAAGGGACTTTAACCCCCTCAGAAACATGGGATGGCAGGTGGGAGGGAGGGGGGATTATGTAGTGCCAAGAAAACAGATTTGTTTTTTATATATGTGTTAAACATTTGCTGCATGGATGATCCACAAGATAAAATGCCATTGTAATACCCATTTTTTCAAAAATGTATTTATTTAAACTAGAATAACATGGTAATGAATTGGTTAAATGATTATTCATGAAGACAATGTCTCTTTTCAGATAATTGCACAAGAGCAATAAAAGCTGTTGACTTGGTTTCCCTATTCATCATTTCAAATAACTGAGAGATATGTCTTTGTGAACTTAAATACATCACACAGTTAATTGAAGTGATGAATAGGAGATCTCGTCAACATTTCAAAATTTTGTTGTACAGTTCTCCAGATAGACATCTTTTCTACTATAATTGCTAAATATAACAAGTGAAACAAACAGTTTGACAAAAGCAAAGTTTTCTTTTATAAATATTATACTAGCATCTGACAAGTAGCTACTGCAATGTAACAAATTCAGCTATGAATCATCTTAATTACTCATGTAAATAAATTAAACCATATGCCAGACAGTATATCTTATACAAGCAAACCAGAAGTTAGATAGAACATAGACATAAAAAGGCACAATATTGTATCAGTTAGACCTGATAAAATAAAAATCTGTTTCAAATATGAGCTATTATTGAAACACATTTACAATTAGAGCTGATAGCAAAATACAAACAAAAAAAAACTACCAAAATATAACAACAATTGCCGAAAATATGAAAACAGAAATAAAATGCCCTTTAGTCTCCCGGTGCACTAATTTTGAAATGCTTTCTGAAAATTATTATGTTATTCACATCACGTAATCAATTATTTTGCTTTGTCACTTATAAATGAGGCATTTGTCATTCAACAATTTCACCGGTAACTTGTACTTTGCATTTTGTGTTTTGCTCATGAATAACATGGCAATGTGAATAATAATAAAAATTAAACTGTAGCCTGGCTCGTGAGGAGCTGAGAAGGAAAGCATTAGACTAATTAATTTAACTTCTTGTTTAGTTTATACCACCCCCTGTTAGTTTTTACTTTAATCACAACAGAAAGAGTATCATACCAAGTTGCTTTCTGCCATAGGAACTTTGGAATCATATCTGTTTAGACCACACTAGGTAATATGTATTGTGTTATGTACTAAGGCATTGTATGTCTAGTTTTATGTAGGTTCCATTGTATCTAACAAGAAGGATAGTGCCTTAGTACGGTGCAAAATGTCCAGGAGCTGTTATACCCCAAAAATGGCTTATGTGTGTACGGTTATCCTAAGTATCTTGCAGCAGACATCCAAATATAACAACAATATGTATGGTGTGTACAACTTTAAACCTGCTAGAGGCAGATTCAGTATGGTATACACCAAATGATCTACTTCGCTTAAAGGACCACTATAGTGCCAGGAAAACATACTCGTTTTCCTGGCACTATAGTGCCCTGAGGGTGCCCCCACCCTCAGGGTCCCCCTCCCGCCTGGCTCTGGAAAGGGGTTTAAACTTACCTTTTTCCGCGCGGGTGCTCTCCTTCTCTCCTCCTCCTTCCTCCTCGTCCGCTGAATGCGCACGCGGTGTTGAGAGCTGCGCTGCCAAGATTCAGTCAAATGCATAGGAAAGCATTTTTTCCTATGGACGCTGGCGGCTCTCACCGTGAAAATCACAGTGAGAAGACGAAGCGCCTCTAGTGGCTGTCAATGAGACAGCCACTAGAGGCTTTGGGGGAAGGCTTAACCCATTAATAAACATAGCAGTTTCTCTGAAACTGCTATGTTTATTAAAAAATGGGTTAACCCTAGAAGGACCTGGCACCAAGACCACTTCATTAAGCTGAAGTGGTCTGGGTGCCTAGAGTGGTCCTTTAAGTAGTTATATAGTATAGAATAACAGCATGAATGGCTGTTTTCTCTTTTATATTAGGGTGTAGTGACACCGTTAATCGAAGTCGGTGTCTCTTTAAATCGACTATTAGCAGATTGACTAAATAGTGCACTAAGAATACATCCTGCAATTGTGCAGACCAAATAATGATACTGCAAAGGATGTAATGGGAATTACACAAATTGTAAAATTAGAAAAAAAACACTAAAATCTAATGTCTAATAATAAAAGTTGGAAAAAAATTCTGATAATCAAAGAATTTTAATTGCAATTCAAAAAACATATAAAAGAATAAAAATATAAAAATATGAGTCAGGAACGGTTTGCAAAAGGGTTACCAGCAGAAGGGTAATCTTGTTCTTTAAACAGTCATAAAATCCGGCTAGGATGGATATGGATATAATGTATCAGAAATGTATCTCTGTACTTGCCGGCTGCCGGTGGGGTTGGCGTGGTGGACATTTGGTGTATACCAAACTGAATCTGCCTCTAGCAGGTTTAAAGTTGTACACACCATACATATTGTTATATTTGGATGTCTGCTGCAAGATACTTAGGATAATCGTACACACATAAGCCATTTTTGGGGTATAACAGCTCCTGGACATTTTGCACCGTACTAAGGCGCTATCCTTCTTGATTCATATTTGTTTGGACAGGTATTGGGTGAATTCCTGTTTTTGTCCAGTTTTGAGCGACCCACTACAAGTCAGACTCCCTCAACCCTGTGTGTTGCACTAGGCATACCGGTTTCCTATTTTCCATTATCTCTAAACTTTAAGCATGGGGAACCACAGCACCATCTTATAATGGTGCTTAATTTTTTTATGGTTGATGAGAGAGGCAAAACACACCATTTAATAAACAATATGTCTACATAAATTTGTTGGGATATCGTTTTTTATGGGCCTCATGCTCTAATAATTTGTATAAAATATTTTCTTTTCATAAATCTATTATACTACATTGTGTAAAATACCCGCTGTAAACATGACGTTATCCAAATTGTAAGCACTTTTTGAAGCTTATTATTTAAACACCTATTTGAAGTTCATTAGAAGCTATATTCATTTTCGAACAATAATTCATTTTTGAACACTGTTTATGGTAATGATTAACGTGTTACTAAATAATTTCTGTCAAAAATACCTACAATTATTTTTTTTTTTTACAAATACACCCAGGCCATATGTTCTGTGCCAGTGTTTCTCAAGAATATCTGTGTTTAACCCCTTAAGGATCAAACTTCTGGAATAAAAGGGAATCATGACATGTCACACGTGTCATGTGTCCTTAAGGGGTTAAGTGTGAAATGTTGCTGTAGTAGTTCTAGAAAAATTGGGGTCCTAAATCATGAAGAGAAATACTGTGTCATTAGAGATAATAGAATAGATTAGTCTAATCCTGGGCCGACTAATCTGGGTTGATTTCGGGACCACTGTCCAAGTTTCCTTGGTTGTTCCCTGATGTCCATCTTTTGCACACTAAGGGCATTAGAATTTTACAGGGACTAAGCAGCATGATTGCAATCTTCCTGGAGGGTATTAATGCCAAACTCATATAACCGTCTTTAGATAGGTTTGTCCCTTAGAGTGGTGACATCACTGGACAACCGTCCTATATGTGCCCACCTCTGTTTAGACTTACGTGCCTCCCTATGTTGAGAGGTATATAAGTGTAGGATGAAATACTTGAGAAGTAGCAGATATCTCAGTAAGCTGGTCAAACACTCAACAAGCTTATCTTCAAGTATTGCACATGGTTTGTGGTATATAACGAGTGTCTCCATCTCATGATGCTAGAGATTACATCTGTGAGCTCCTCTTGCCATTGCCAAAATGGAAATACAGAAGAAGGTAGGACAGAATAGTTTAATATGACATGGGCAAAATCATGATTAAAAATATAAAAGGAATATGAAAAATAGCCAATTCAGCTTCTGATACAATTCTAGAAAATGAAATGTATTCGAAATATATGATCACAAACACATTGTTTTCACTTCACTCAGCAAATGTATCTTATATAAGAGCCACTTTTTTTTAATGTAAACAAGAAATGATTTTTAACAACAACGTGGAGAGACCATACATTAAAACCACTTGTCTAATATAATGTAGGTCCCATCATGCTGCCAAATCATGCCTCTGATGCTTCGAGGCATGGACCCAACAAGACCTCTGAAAGTGTCCTTTGGTATCTGGCACCAACATATTAAACGCAGATCCTTTAAGTCCTGCAAGTTTTGAGGTGGGGCCTCCATTTATTGTATTTGTAGTTCTAGCACATCCCACAGATGCTAGATCGGGGGAATTTGGAGATTAAGACAACACCTTAAACTCTTTGTCATGATACTCAAATCATTTCTGAACACATGTTGCTTTGCAGTGTGGCAGGGTACATTATCATAGTGAAAAAAGATCATTAGTTAACACCATTGCCATGAAGTGGTGAATGTGGTCTGCAACTATCTTTAGGTAGGTGGTACGTGTCAAAGTAACATCCACATGAATGTCAAGACCCAAGGTTTTCAAGCAGAACATTGCCCAGAGCATAACACTGCCTCTTCTGGCCTGCCTTCTTCCAACAGTGCCTTCCTGCTGCCATCTTTTCCCCAGATACATGATGCACACATCAGCCATTCACCTGATCTAAAACAAAATGTGATTCATCAGACCAGACAATCTTCTAATGTTGTACACATTGAAGGCCCTTTTGGCGGTGGTCAGGTGTCATCATGGGTAGTCTGATAAGTATGTGGTTAAGCAGCCCCATACACTGTGTGTTTTTACACCTTTCTATAGTGGAGGTTTTTTAGTGCCATTAGATGTAAGCTCCATTTACACCAAGGCAAACTTCTTAGGCGAGTCCTACACTAACAATTCATCATTCTTCCTTCAGCTTCAGGTAAACAAATTCTCTGAGACAGAGAGGGGTATTTTTCTAAACTCTTACATACTTATTAACACTTGTAACATGGCTGTGTAATGCTTGAGCACTCATGAACATGGTGCAGTTGTCCTTCCTTGCAGTACTTTTGCTCCACCTTTGGTATGTACTAATGATTATGTCTACCCATCACTATTTGTGTCACGGCACAGCTCGAGCCCTGCAGACAGCAAGGTGTGGCCGCCCCTTTAAGAGACCTGGCTGGGTTTGAGCTCACAACTCCAGCATCCCAGTGAGGTTCTCTGCCGTGCTGTCACCAGGGGACTTCAGTATCAGTTTGCATTATTCTGCTTCCTGACCCCTTGCCTGGATTAAGCAGTTCTGATCCACCCTTTTCCAATTAGGGTCAGCTGCATCTAATTAGCAGGCTGTAAAAGCTAGCCCTGCCTGAAACCTAGTATCTGGTCATTTTGCCTGTTTGGTGTTTCCTGCCGGATCTCTGCTTTGCTACTGACTGATTTCCTGGACTCTGACCTCTGCCTGATTTACTGACTTTGTTACTACGCTGCCAGCCCTGGCTTCTGCTTCTCGTCTGACCCTGCCTGTGGATTTCCCCTTAATCTGTACTGCGCTTCTGGTTTTTGCCTCCTCCCTGTGCCATCTCCTAGCATCTGGTCATTTTGCCTGTTTGGTGTTTCCTGCTGGATCTCTGCTTCGCTACTGACTGATTTCCTGGACTCTGACCCATTTGACCAATGTCAATGATTCGTTTGCCCATCCAACACATGAAATGCAAGAACTGACTGTTCGCTTCCTGCCTAATATATTACACCGTTTTACAGGTGCCTTTGTAATGATACAATCATTGTTATTCAATTCACCTATTTGTGGTTTTAATGTTGAGGCTGATCAGTGTATGTTATTTTTATTTACTTGGTTAACTGCTTTATTTTTCTTGGTTATAGGCAAGAACCATGTTTTATCAAAATGGTTCATTTATTTTGTTATAAGCTTTCTTCAACAAACATTTTTAAAATTATATTCTGCTCTTTATACAGAAAATAAAAATAACAGTGCCAATTGAAGGTCATTAAATCATGTTTTAATAATATACTTCAAAGTAGAAATTCAGATTGTGTCATGGTATGTTTTGCTAACTTACTTATTCAATACAACATGTTGAAACCATTTAAAACCCAGGGCCGGTGCAAGGATTTTTGCCACCTTAAGCAAAAAAGATTTGCCACCCCAGGGGTCCTGTATGTTTAACCCCACAAGATAAAACATTGCCTTCCCTGAAGGGTTAAACAAGCCTCTAGTAGCTGTCACACTGACAGTCACTAGAGTTGCCTCTGCTACAATGCCTCCGCTACAACACTGGAATGAAAAGCATTGGAAGTGCATAGAGCTTGCCACTGATGCACATCAGGTCCCCAATGATCCTGTATGAGGAACATTGGATTGGACCAGCATTGCCCCATCAGTAACATTGAGTAAGGTAAGGAGGCAAGCAGTGCAAAGGGGGGGAGGGGCTTAAATCTATGTAGGGGCAGAGACACTATAGTATTTGGAACAGGTTTGTATTCCTAGCACTTTAGTATTGATTTCTTTTTAAAGTAGTTCCTTTATGCCCAAATAGAATCACTGATACATATATACATACACACACTCATTCACTCACTCACACTCAATGGTCCACACAATCACAATCAGTGACCAATGCACATACAAATTAACTGACTCATGCAGAGTGACACACACACACAGACACAAGCAGACACACACACACACTGGCTGATGCAGACACTGATCCTAGCAGACACACACACTGATCAAGCAGACACGCACACACACATTGACCCAAGCACACACAAATATACTGAATGAAGCAGGCTGATACACATTGTTTAAAACACACACACACTATTAGGTCCCCCTCTTGCCATTTGATGTTACCTCTCCGTCGGTCACATGCTTGAAGCCTGCACCTGGCTTCCTTGACTCTCTCTCAGCTCCACCCCCTTGACCCCAAGTACAGGGGAAGAGGCAGGAGCAATTGTAAGATGTGCCTGTACACTGCCGACATATGAAAGGTGTGTAAGGGGGGCGGTTCTATGATTTTTGCAGGCTCAGCTTGATGTGCCATTACCTGCGGCACACAATTTGACTCTGTTAAATCCTTCATATGAACTGTTGAACAAAACACTGAATCTAAAAATACTTCAGTAAGCCATTTCAAGCAGTGGCTAAAGAGCATATTTTAATTTACAGAGAATGCAATTCAATTGCATAGCATCGTTCCTTAACTTTGTTTAGCATTTATTTTATGAGTAAATGGCATAAATACCTTACAAACTGACTTTTTCTGTTTTCAGTAACGCTTATGTTTTTCAGAGATTCTCTGGTTTTGATCACACTAATAAGAAAAATAAAATATTGCCCACAATTCTTTAAGCAGGATTATTGATCTCACAAACTTCAACTTGGCATCTGTCAGCTCACCCACTACTTATGTTTATCACCTGCACATTTACAACTTTCCTGTCCTGTTGCACCTGGCTGTTTCACCACCCACAAATATGTGATTCACAGCTATTGGATGAGTACTAACTAAAATATACTTTGTTGCTTGTCTGTTCCTTGACTGTCCACTGATACTTATCATAACTCTGTCCTTTATCAAGCTTGATGATTGTAGACGTACTAAGGTTCCCCTTAAATGTATGTCTTATTGATCATGGCAAGACCCTGCTTGGCTGGATACCTTATAAGTAAGGGGATACGTTATCAGCCCCCAGTGGTTGCCAGATATAGCCCCCAGTGGTCTGCATAGGGCAGCATTCAACTTGAAATGGAAATCCTATAAAAGAGGCATATACAAGGCGGTTTATGGGTATCTCAAGAATGAAACATCTAGAAATAAGTTTACAGAGACTGCCCAGGCTGTAGAACACTGTAATTAAGGTGATAACCCTTTAGCCCAATAAAATGTGCAGAACAATCCAGTCTACATGAGCTTTTATATGCCTCCACTATATGAGAAGTCTAAATCTTCACTTTTGTTGGTTAACCGTGAAATCAGTGCATCTTCAGGCAGTAGAACCGAGGCAAAAACCTTTGGGCATTAAGCTTCCCTTATATTGAGAGTTAGAATAGTGGTAAGCATACTATAGAATGGGTTGATAGTTCCCATCACCTATAAGGTTTTACTCAAGAAAAGTAAGGTGTCATGGTTATCATGTTTCTTTAAATTTCTATCAAGACATTATGTTTTTAAGAATCAATGATGGATGTAGCGTCTCCTGTTAAATAACATGCACAGTCAATGCCTCCTTGCTCTCTGAATAAATGTTATGAGTGGCTCACTAACTCTTTCCTTTTCACAAGAAGTTAATTTAAGGGTTCCAATGCCCCATCATCTGTTACAGATTAATCCTTCTGGACTTTTTTGGTTTCTCCCCTGTTCGATTAGCCTTTTTTGCAAATGATTATTGTTAATGACCTGGACTCTTTATGGAGCTTAGCCTTTGGACAGCCCTTTACTTTGGACTGACAGCTATGGCTGACCTGGATTGTATACATGATTCTTCTTTTCAGATTCTCTCTGCTTGTCAAAGTTTAAAGAATTAACTCCAGGACAAAATAATAAAAATAAAACTAATTAATATATTATTTTTATTTTGTCATTGCATACAATAAATTAACAGAGCCTGCCTTCAGTATATTTGTGAAGTCGATGTCTCTGATATTGCTATCAGTGCAATACTTTCTCAAAGGGAATCACCTTCACAAACTTCACATCCTATACCTTTTCTTTCGAAGAAACTATCCCCTTCAAAAAGAAATTATAGCATAGAAGAAAAAAAAATATTGCTCATCAAATTGTCGTTAGAGGAATAAAGGCATTTACTGGAAGGAAGCCTCAATCCATATCTCATATTAACGGATCATAAGAATATAAAGTATTTAAAAAATACCAAGAGAATAAATCCACAACTTTCAAGATTGTCTTTATTTTTTCAGAGATTACATTTTTTACACCACATACTGTCATAAGGATGGAAAAGCAGATGCTCAATCAAGGTATTTTAAACCAAGTACTTCTTCTGACCCTGAAACCATTCAGATAATTGGACTTACTACTACATTAACTCATGATATAGCTCTAGCTCACTCTGAAATAGACAAATTCATCATGACTAATTTAGATTAAAAAAATGTATTATGGTACAAAAATTCCAAGTTGTATATTCCTCAATCAAAGAGCCATAACATATTTATTTAGATGATAATCCATTATCCAGTCATCATGGAATTACTAGAACCATTGATTTGTGTAAAAGGTATTTTTGTGGCCTAATTTTCAAAAACGTTTAAAATATTATGTTAAATGTTGCATTTCCTGTCAAAAGAAGAAAACAACACATTCACAGGATTATTACAATCACTTCCAATACCAGACAAACCATGTTATTTGATCAACATGGACTTCATAGTTGACTTACCTCCTTCATAGGGTATCACTTGCATTCTCACAATCATAGACACACTTACCAAAAAGGGCAAATGGGAAAAATGGGTGACTTCATAGCTCTCCCTGATGCTCTTACTTTAGCTAACATTTTTATAAAAGAATATGTAAGATCACACGGGATCCCTGAAGATATTATCACAAATATAGGAGTGCAATTTACCTCTTACTTTTGGAAACAATTCTGTGAAATCCTACAAATACATAACAAACTCCTGAAATACCAAGTGGAATTCTTGAGCAATATTAAGACTGTATGTCTCTTTTCGTAGGTCGAAAAGAACTGGACTTTTTTTCTACCCATAGCTGAATTTGTTTATACCAACAATTAAACTTCCATAAACAAAGCCCATTTTATTTCAGTTATATTTCAGGATATCACCCCAAATACCTTCCCTTCAAAACTGAACATAATAAAACATACTAATTTCACTCTTCAGTCCAACCTCTCACAAATTGATAAAAATCTAGTCTATATTAAATCACACTTTGAATCAGCACAAAGGACTTATAAGAAATATGCTGACCTTCACAGACATTAAACAAGACCACAATTTTCCCTAGGTGATAAAGTTATTCTCTCACTAAATATCTTCACTTACAAACCCCCTATAAAAAGTTTTATGACATCTTTATAGGTTCTTTCAAATTAGTAGATAAGATCAATGAAGTTACAGTCAAATTTGAACTCCCTGGTACCCTAGTACCCTGCATTTCATGACTATCTCTTAAAACCTTTTTTCTTTAAATTGAATGCAGTCCATTAAACCCCATCCTGTCCTAGCCAAGGATGAGGAAGTTGAATGTATCCTTGACAGTAAGAACAGATAAGGAAAGCTTGCGTACTTGGTTAAATGGAAAGGGTATGATGAATGTGTGATGAATTATTTTTACGTTCACGCTCCAGATATTAACGAATTGCATGATAAATATCCATTGAAACCTTGCAGCTCCCAGAGGTAGCTGTTTGGAGGAGGGGTGTCATGGTGGCATGTTTTTTTAAATGTTTATTGAGACATTATGTATTTAAGAGGAAATGATGCAAGTAATGTCTCCTGTTAAATAATGTGCGCAGTTAATTCCTCCTTGCTCTGTTAATTGTATGTTATGAGTGACTCGCTAACTCATTCATTTTCACAAGAAGTACATTTAAGGGCCCCAATGCTTCATCATTGGTTACAGCGAAATACTCCTCAAATTAAATATTAAATAATCCCATGTCTGATTTGGACTGTCTCCTCTATTGAAGTACCCTTTTATGCAACTGATTATTGTTAACAACCTGGATTGTTTATGGAACTTAACCTTTGGATAGCCCGTTTCCTTGTAGTGACATCTGTTGCTGACCTGGATTGTATACTGGATTCATATATGTTGCTAGCCTGGATTTTTTATTGTCTGCTGATTTTTAGATTACTCCTGCAAGTCATTTTTTTTCAGCTATACTTATTTCAAGAGTTGGATTAAGTTCTCCAATTATCTCCACCTATTCTGTTCTTATTAATTGGATTTAGGGAGTGAATTCATAAAAACATTTGTTTATATATTTTTTTACAAAAGATTTATTGTGTTACCTGCTCTGAGTGAAAGACAATTAATCTGTGAAAGGGAAATCCTATATTGTTTTGATATTACTTACTTCATTATTGAATACTTTTTGTCTCAGGAAACTAAAAAATAATTAAGGTAAATCATTGATTATATTTTTTTTAATTTGTATTTTATTAGAGTTTTCAGCTCAGAAAAATAAATTACATCTGAATCACAGTATTTTAAGTAAGCATAACAGGTTTAGCAAAAAATCATCCTGAGTGGCAGTTTTTTTTTTGCTGTGTTACTGTAGGCATGGAAGATGACTTGACTTATAGCCTTCTACTGGTGAAATAAAGTTATGCCAACAGTAATTAACATTGGTAATCATATTGATTACATACAGAACAAGCATTGTGTGCCTCATGGTATATTCTTGTATTGTGAGTTTGTTGGGTGGCTATGTCTATTCCCCTGTCCAGGGGGTGTCTAGTGGGGAGGATGTGGATAGCATGTGCAACAGAGTGTGTTGGTGCTTGCGTGTTCATGGGGGGTGTTAGTTAGGGTTTTATTTTGGTGTTGCAAGTGTTAGTCCACTTCTGCGCCATTGCTTTGTTTTTATGTCCTCGTGTTAGGTCTGTGTGGTGTCTCTGGTGGGTAGATTTAATCTCTGGAGGAATGTATCTTGTTCATCTGCCGAGGTTAAGGTGAGTATCTGGTCCCCTTTCTGGACCTGCAGTGATTCGTCCGTTCCCCATCTGTAGCGGATCGTTGCCTCTTGGAGCCGTTTAGCTATTGGTGCAAGTTGTCTTCTCATCAGCAGTGCTGCAAAAGGGATATCTCCGTAGATGGCAACAGTATGTCCCTCAAATTGTATGTTGGGTATTTCCCTGGAATGTGACAGTATCGCGGTTCGCACTGCCACATCCCTTGTCACGGCTATAGTGTCTCTAGGTGCTCCGTCTGGTGCGGCCGCCGCCTTCCGGATTCGGAAAGCAGAAAGCAGTGTACCTGGGTCTTTACTGCCTTGGTTGCCTATTGTGGTTAACAGTCTCTGGATATATGGCAGTATGGCTTCTCCACTGACGCCTTCCGGGATGCCTCAGAGTCGGACATTTATCTGTCTGTGCCTTGCCTCCAACATTGTGGTTGTTCTGGTGAGTTTGTGGACCTGCTGTGTGAGGTCTTTTAACTGATTTTGGGTGGCCTGCAGGGTTTGATCCCTGGCGGCTTCTCTATCTTCCACCTCAGTGATTCTTGTCTGGAAAGCCCCCATCTCCTTAGGAGTTTCTTTGAGGTCTGCTCTCCAAACCTCCCTCATTTCTTGCAGGAGGTCCCTGATATCCCTCTTGGTCACCGGGGATGAGTTTTCCTCTGACTCTGAGTCCCGGTATTGGGCCCCCGTGGGTGGTGAGGCAAGGCTCTCCCTATCATGTTGGGAATCCTCCGAAGCCTCTTCTTCACTACGCTCCTCCGGCGCCATCTTGTTTTGGGCCAGCTATATGGGCCTCTCGAACGAGAGCCTGATGTCGGCTTGTTTGGCCATCTCTGGCTGGTGGAATTTTTTGTGCCTTTGTCCCATATCTTTCTCTGCCGTGTCACTGGTGTGGAGTCGGGTTACCCTTTTTTGTTGTGTTTGGCCTTGTTGTGTTACGGAGCTCCACATTTACACGTCTGGCTCGGAAGCTGGTCAGCCACCCCCCCCCCAATTGATTAATATTTAAGAAGAACGTAGACAAAGACCAAACGAAAACCAAGGAGAGTGTGCCAGTCAGGAATTTTAAGTAGGAAAAATTATTAAAAATACAACATAATGACTGATGGCAACATTTTATAATGTCTAATTGTGAAGTTGAATTGTCATACAGCTGTAATAAAGTATATTATATGGAGGGTGTGTCAGGTTGCTATTAGAGACAGGGGGGTAACCCCTATAAATAATGAAAATAAACATGTACGAACATGTATGAAAGGGAACGTAGAGGAAATAAACTTCAACTTAAACTTTAATATAAAAAAGCAACACAAAAATACAACATAATGACTGATGGTAAATTCTAACTTTTAGCAGATATCGTTAAATTGGGTATCTAACATTTTTTTTTTTACCAGCATATATTTTTCTAATGTGTGGCTAAATCCACAAACTGGTATGAAAATCATTGTGCTGCATATTTGTATTTTTTTAGTATATTTACATTATATAATAGGAAATTTGATGAGAATAATAGTCAACATTTAAAATTACTTTAACAATGTTCGATTAAAATAATGCTGCATTTGAAAAGCCTTTACTTTAGAGTTATGATCTGTCCACAAAGAAATACATTCAGAGATGTTTAATCACACAGGATATGCAAAATATTGGAAAATAACCATTAATAAATAAACTGCATCACTTGAGTAATATATAGAATTGCTAGGAAATCCCAGCTAAAAAAAGAGAAGACATGATCTTGCTGTTTGATGGACACAGGCTCAGAGTACAGAAAAGTAAGAAACCACTTTGACTTGAAGTTGAAATAAGTGCCAGTATATGTATGGTAATGACCATTTTGACAGGCAGCAACTTTGATTGCCTCATATGCATTAAATGACTAAAAATGATTTAGACAAGTGAACTGAAAGAATTGCTAGAGCCAAAAAACAGAATTAAATGTAAGCGAAATGAAAAGAAAAAAAAAAAGCACACATAGAGTGACATACATAGTGTCAAGGAAAAAAAAGAAGTAGAAAAAATGTAGTTTGGCGCACTCAAAAAGAAAAAAATATATTTAGTTAAATTGTGAACTCTATGTAATTATCATTGTTCCTTAAAAGTAATAATTAAAAATAGTAATCAGCACTTTAGTAAGAGATTAGATAACTGTGTTATATTAGAATTGGTAACAAATCTTTTTTACAATTAAAACAATTGAATTACTTTTATATGATTAGGAACCATAAATAGCAACTCAAATGCTGATTTCATTACTTCTCTATACTATTTATTAATTAATGATACAATAATAATATAATTTCAACTATGTTTAATTTAAAAGCAATACATTTTTTTTCTTTGTTTTTACTGTATGTATTGGGGGTGATGTGTACTATGGTCGTTGCTGCCACCCAGGTGTGATGGGAGTCTAAAGCGCAGGACTTGGTTTTTTTGTATTTGTATTCACTTTTGTATCACACAGCTAGGTTACAATGCTGCCGCCCATCCCATGTGTTCGCTATTAAGGGTTAATAAGCATGTAGGGATGTATATAAAAAATACCACTTTCTGTCTCATTGGAGATATCTTTGGCAGAGACTTGGGGAAGCAAGGTGAAAGGTTAGTGTAGAACCCACCTGAGAGGTTTGCCTTAATGTGACAGGTGGGCTAAAGTCTCTCATGGCCATTGGAGAAACTAAATAACCTCCATTTGTTTAAATATGCATAGGGGTTTCGGAAGAGCGCAGGTAACTTTTTTCTTAGGTTACAATATAATGTCTAATTGTGAATTGTAATTGTCACACAGCTGTAACAAAACATATTATAGGGAGAGTGTGTCAGGTTGCTAATAGAGCCAGGGGGGCCACCCCTATAAATAATGAAAATAAACAGTACGAACATATATGAAAGGGAAAGTGGAGGAAAAAAGCACTAACTCAATCTTTAAATAAAGCAACACAAAAATGTAAAAAAAATGTACAAAATGTAAAAAATAAATAAAAATAAATAAAGTACACCATACGACTTACTATTATTAGTTATGCTAAAATAAATCCAGAGAAAGTGCAAAGAGTTGTTTGCACCAAAAAAACGTCTTAGAAAACGTTGTACAATGTAAAAAAAAATAATAAATACATTTCTTAGTCAGATACTATGTAGCGCAAAGTGAGTATCATAGCTATGCAGTGACCTGTAACGAAGGTTAGATACAGTGACAGAATGGTAACAGTTAGATGGATAGGACATAATATCGCTATAGTGCCTTCATGGGCACCCCTGAAGTAACTAGAGTAAAATGAGCTATCATGACTTCGAGGGCACCCCTTAAAAAATCCTAACACTAATCCTAAAACCATATTTTTTCCCCTGAATATGAATACTTTGGAGATTAGTGTAGCTCATCCACTGAAATGGGTATGTCTAGAGCTTAGGCAATGATGGCACTACATTTTGATGAAGCGTGCCCACATCAAATACTTGCTAAACCGATGATCTACATATAGGAGAAAGAGGCAAAGAAAAAAATTGATTACTTTAGTCTATGTGGGAAACCACTTCATTCTACTTACAAAATTAATAAGATAAAACTATATCAATAGGGTTAGAAGCATGAATGGGACACAATGTGCTAAATATCTAAATTATAATTAGATACAAAGGAACAAATGCTTTTTTAAGCTCCTGAATGAATAGGTTCTTGTGTAATACTCTACACATCTCAAAAGGTGTAATAGTGTAGCCCATAAGTGAGATCACATATACAGTAAATATACGTGCATATGTCTTTCAGATCTTTACCCCTTACACAATATATGGTAGCTCAAAAGAGGAAAAAAAAAGGAAAACAATAATAGTGCAGTATGTACTTAAGAGCAGACAGAATAGAGTACTGTGTAAAAACTCACTCACAATTTATAGAGCTACAAAAATGTCTGCTGTGTTAGACCTAGATGGTACAATTCCTGTCTCGGGATGTATATTCAGCAGTAGTGATGGTAGACCTTGCCAATGTATCAGATATGTGGAGACAAAAATGAGGATAACCAATAATGCAACATATATAGTAAAGTGACTGTTCATATACTAAAGTAAGTATCTTACTCTCGTGGACTAGAGCAAGAACCTGCTCTAGTGTGGAAGCACTCTGGTGGTATATGTAGTTGTAAACCAAGTGTCATTAATTAAAAATACAGAAGGAAGGACAGGAAGAGGAATTTGAAGGCCCCCAATAAACTCATCTAAATAATGTAATTTCTTCAATGATCCATAGTCTACACTAGGTTACCCCTCCAGTAACTCAAGCAATTAGGGCACTTTCCTAGAGAGATGGGGGTCGTTTGCATGTACTTAGTTGTCAACTGCAGCTTATCTGGGTTTTTTTATTTATGAGAAGGAGAATACCAATATACCAATATATGGTGGAAAGCAATAAAATATAATAATCTTACTGTATGTTTTATTATATATGCCTTTTGGGGGGAACATTTAAAATTGAAATACATATCTGAGAACTAGTCTAGGTCCCTAAATATTACAGATTTTTCATGCTTGACGTACAGCTCACTGGCTTGCATAGTGAGGTGTCTATGTCCATCAGGATTATACATTATGTCCTGTTGGGATCACAATATTTTTCTCTGCATTTTATTAGCTGGAATGTGCATGTAGATAAAAAATATACTGCATGCAGACTGTCAAGCACAAGTTTTGCGTTCTAAATGCTACAAAATATAAAACCTCCGTTCCTGTGAAAAAATCAAACATTTGCTAAATCATTAAGCGTACATTAAACAAGCAAATGACTGCATCTGCTTGTTTATCGTTTAATACAACTTTAGTTATCTTATTTGCATAACTTTGATTTTATTACTTCATATTTTACTTTTATGCAATATTGATAATGACTTTAAATAGTATAACGGTAACAAAAGTATACATTTATATGAATAGGATTTTCAATGTATGCATTAAGATTTTTCTTAACACGGGTAACATAATAACACAGATAAAATATTTCAAACATAATTGGCTTGAAATCGCACAATCAGAAATATTTACCAACAGCTGAAAAAAGTAAGCAGGCAATTAAAGTTGGCTCAGCTCAGGATAAATGTATTCCTTACTTAAATCCCACTTTATTCACTTCATTTACTTACAGCTGAATTGTCTTAAAACTAAATTAAACCACGTTTGAATAGTATTAAAATAGTAAAAAAAACAGATAAATAAAGCCCTTTATGTATTTTATGCATTTGTTTATGCACATGAGTTCATGCATATAGAACCTGTGCATATTGCACAGCATCACTGAATGTGTTTGTGTCATTTGTATGCATTTACCTATATTAATGAGTATATTCATATGGTAACTGTGTATATTACACAGCATTGCAGAATATGTTTTGTATGTGTGTGTGTGTGCGCACTCAGTGGTCGCTTTAATAGCTTTTTGATACCCCCTTTTGCACCCTGAAAATAAATATATATCTTTAAATGTAGGTACCCTCTATCATCATTCAGATTTGGAGTACTGTAGCCTAAATAACAATAATCACTCACACTAGTGCAAGCATACACATAGAAACATAGAAGGTGACGGCAGATAAGAACCATCTGGCCCATCTAGTCTGCCCAATTTTCTAAATACTCTCATTAGTCCCTTGCCTTATCTTATAGTTAGGATAGCCTTATGCCTATCCCATGCATGTTTAAACTCCTTCACTGTGTTAACCTCTACCACTTCAGCTGGAAGTCTATTCCATGCATCCACTACCCTCTCAGTAAAGTAATACTTCCTGATATTATTTTTAAACCTTTTCCCCTCTAATTTAAGACTATGACCTCTTGTTGTGGTAGTTTTTTTTTTTCTTTTAAATATAGCCTTCTCCTTTACTGTGTTGATTCCCTTTATGTATTTAAAGGTTTCTATCTAACTCTCCTCTTCGCCCTGCTGTGGCTATCCCCTAAACTAACCTTACAGTCAATAGCTTTGCATGCTACTTTACCGACAAGATCGAACAGCTAAGGAAATAATTCTTCTGCAATTCACCTTGCAGTTCTCTTTCTTAACCACACATAGATCATGCCTTTCCTAACCTTCAGACTTTCTTCCCTGCTACTGAACAAGAGGTAGCTGCGCTTTGCCTTTCCTCTCACCCCACCACTTGCCCGCTCGATCCTATCCTGAAAAAAACATCTCTTGACCCATCCACCCCCTCAAACTATCGTCCCATATCCCTGCTCCATTTTTTCTCACAGCTTCTGGAAAGACTTGTCTTTACCCATATGTCTCACTTCCTCAATTCCAACTCTCTCCTTGACCCTCTTCAATCTGGCTTCCACCCTCTCCACTCTACTGAGACTGCTCTTATCAAAGTTACTAACAACCTAATCGCAGCTAAATCCAAAGGCCACTACTCCAGACTAATTCTTCTTGACCTCTCTGCTGCCTCAGACAACTTGGTCATGCTCTCCTTCTTCAAACTCTTCAATCACTCTTTCTCTGTGACTCTGTCATCTTGTGGTTTTCCTCTTATCTCTCCCAAAGTGCATTCAGTGCCTCATTTTCCAGTGATACCTCCTCCCCTCATCCTGTCTCGGTTGGAGTCCCCCAAGGCTCTGTCCTTGCATCCTTTTTACTTTTTTCTCTTTCTATTGCCTCTCTTGGCAAGATTATTAACTAATTTGGATTCCACTACCACCTGCACACTGATGACACCCATATATATCTCTCCTCCCCAAACCTCTCCTCTGTCATCCTGCAACGTGTCACTGCTTGCCTTTCTTCCATCTCTGACTGGGTATCCTCCCACTTTCTGAAACTCAATCTCTTTAAAACTGAGCTCTTTGTCCTTCCTCCTCCTAATACTGATCCTTGTCTTTCGCTCTCCCTTCAAGTTAGTGGTATCCACATAAGTCCATCCTTGCAAGTGCGCTGTCTTGGTGTCATACTTGATTCTGGCCTCACCTTTGAGCTTCACTTCCAGTATGTTGCCAAATCCTGTAGATTCTATCTTAAAAACACAGCCGCATCCGCCCCTTTCTCACGCAAGATGCTACCGAGGAGCTTGTCCATGCTCTTGTAATTTCCCGCATGGATTTTTATAACCCTCTCCTAATTGGTCTTCCCAAAAGCCATATTGGCCCATTACAGTCTGTAATGAATGCTGCCGCCAGACTGATTTTCCTCTCTAGTAGGTACTCTCACACCTCACCCCTCTATCAGTCCTTACATGGGCTTCCTGTATCCTACAAGAGTCAATTTAAAGTACTAACCCATACCTATAAAGCACTGAGTAATTCTAGCCCCTCTTATATCTCTTCACAGATCTATAGGTATGCCTCTTCTCGGTTTCTCCATTCTGCCTGTGACCTTCTCCTGTTCGCTGCTCACACCCATACAGCCAACTCAATCTTGCAGAACTTCTTGCGGGTGGTTCCCTTACTATGGAATAGCCTTACTATGCCATCATACTCTCCCTTAGTCTTCAATCATGCCTTAAAACCATCTTTTTAGGAAAACATATGGCCTCCCAGAGTAACCTCTACCTCACATACCTGTCTCTTGCTCTCTCCTAGAGGGCAGAACTTTACTCTCTCCTCCAGCTCTGCTTCCCTCCCACCTTATTTGATTGCTACCTCCTGTCCTAATGTGTTTTATTCTCCACCTCCTATAGACTGTAAGCTCATTTGAGCAGGGTCCTCTTCAACCTATCGTTCCTGTAAGTTTCTTGTAATTGTCCTATTTATAGTTAAATGCCCCCTCTCATAATATTGTAAAGAGCTATGGAATCTGTTGGCACTATATAAATGGCAATAATAAATAATAATAATATCCCCCCTGTCTTGTCTTTCCTCCAAACTATACATGTTAACGGCTTAACGGCTGTGAACGGCTTCTGTTCTGGATGGGTGAATACAGAGTGATTGCTGACACCATCCCTGATACTTGGCGTCTCTCCAAGAAAAGCAGTCAGCTATACGGCAGGGAGATTTCAGCTCGACCGAGGAGATCAGTAGGAAGGGCAGTAACATCTATTGCACTCGTTTAATCCCTTAAGGACCAAACTTCTGGAATAAAAGGGAATCATGACATGTCACACATGTCATGTGTCCTTAAGGGGTTACACCCATGATCGTTTGTGGTGTCTTGGAAACAAGTACCACCATTTGTCTATGTAAGGGTTCCTTTTGGGGGAGAGGGTTTTTAATGTTGAAGAATTAAAACAGTGTTGCACTTTTTCTTCTGTATACACTGTATCCTAAGCCAGTGGATTCTACTTGTGTGGCAGGATTAACCCCTCCAATACCAAAAGACTCTGGGACATTTACACATTTTTTTTTAGAAGAATATATATTAACCAATATTTACTGTGGATATTATTAAGGTGTTTTTTTTCATAACCAACAGATATTTTAACGCATGAAGTGGTTATTATTATTTTTTCTTCTTTGAAGATTATTTGTGGAGCGCCTCCTATATAGTGCTAACATGATGATTGGTATATTGCATGTGCTGAAATTGTTAGGAAGTTTCTAGTGTGTTTTAAACTTCTTTTATTAATTTGATATTATTTACTATATTGCGTTTTTACTTATTGTTTGCGCTCTCTTATCTTTAAATATCTCAATACAAGCCACATAACTGCTTACCCACCCCTTTTTTCCTGAAAGAGACTTGGAAAATAGCCAATCAGAGGTTTCATATTGAGAAGCCTCTGATTGGTGCCCTTGTGCACGCATGTGTGTCTGTATGTGTATCTGTGTGTCTATATATGCATGTGTCTATATGTCTGCATGTGTGTCTGCACGTGTATCTGTGTTTCTGTATGTGTATCTGTGTGTCTATATATGCATGTGTCTGTATGTCTGCATGTGTGTTTTTATGTGTATCTGGGTGCCTGTATGTGTATAATGTGTCTGTGTGTTTCTGTGTTTCTGTATGTGTATCTGTGTGTCTGTATGTGTATCTGTGTGTCTGTATGCGAAAATGTTTGTCTGTATGTGAATTTGTGTGTCTGCATGTGTATCTATCTTTCTGTGTATTTGTGTACCAGTATGTGTATCTGTGTGTGTATTTGTATGTCTATCATGTGTATGTATGTGAATATGTGTGTCTATATGTGTATCTATGTGTCTACATGTGTGTCTGTTATAACTGCAATCCCTAGCAAGCTATCCTTTTTTCCTGAAAGATACTTGGAAAATAGCCAATCATAGGTTTCATATTGAGAAGCCTCTGATTGGTGCCCTTGTGCACATATTTGTGTCTGTGTGTGAATCTGTGTGTTTATATATGCATGTGTCTGTATGTGTGTCTGTCAAGCTTGATAAAGACCTGGGTACAGGTCAAAATGTTGCGGTTTCTTTTTGATCCAATAAATCTGCTTAGTCCTGTCACAGTGAATACCTGAGATCTGTTTGTTTTGCACTGTATGTGAATGTGTGTCTGTGTGTGTATAATGTGTCTGTATGTGTTTAATGTGACTGTATGTAAATATGTGTGTCTGAATGTGTATCTGGATTTCTTTATGTTTGTCTGTGTGTCTTCATGTGTGTCTGTATGTCTGAATGTATGTCTGGGTGTGTATATGTGTATCTGTATGTATATTTGTGTGTCTGTATGTGAATATGTATGGCTGAATATGTGTGTTTGTATGTGTGCCTGTATCTGTATGTCATCTAAGAGATTTTTTAGTTATATTTAATCCCAGCCCCTCTTGTAAATCAGGGTTATCTGCTAAATGATGTAAGGGTGATATTCCTGTTAATAATTGCCATATATTTTTGTATTGTCACCATTTTTTACATATATTACTTATCAAGGTAGGGGGGTTGGGCAATATTTTTTTTGTATTTCATGTTTGCCATGGCAATGTGTGCAATGGGACGAAAGCAAATCTCTGTTCTAGTGCAGCCCATGGTTTCATATTTTTAATAGCCGTCCACTCCCGCACTCTATTAAACAAAATAGCTAGATAGTATCTAAAGATATAAGGCATACATACTCCACCTCTATCCCTACTTTTAGCCAGTATTTCATATGATGTGCGTGCTTTCTTATTACTCTAAATAAAAGAGAGAAATAGGGACTTAACTTTAAGAACAAATTTGTTAGAAATTAATATAGGGATAGCCTGAAACATATATAATCATTTTAGCAGAATCATAATTTTTAAAATGTTGATCCTGCAAAAAAAGGAAAAGCGTGGTAAATTCCATTTACAAAGGCAAATCTTCTTCAAATTTCTTCTAATAAAGGAGAATAATTCAGTTTATAAAGATGGCCTAACTCCTCTGTCAATTGCACTCCTAAATATTTTATCTTCCCATCTCCCCACCTATACTCAAATCTTTGTTGTAATTCTTGTTTCAATTTAGATGTTATGAAAAGGCCCAATATTTCGCATTTGTCAATATTCATTTTGAAATTCAAGATTAAGCTGAATATTTCTATTTCCTTAGTGACTTCAGTTAATGATCTAGATGGATTGGTGATGGAGAGAAGAACGTCATCTGCAAAAGCAGGGTCTTTTGTCTCTACTCCCACCGCTGGAAACTTTG
>OW240921.1:105107322-105327231 GCA_933207985.1 Pelobates cultripes | reverse complement strand
TGAAAGGGAAATCCTATATTGTTTTGATATTACTTACTTCATTATTGAATACTTTTTGTCTCAGGAAACTAAAAAATAATTAAGGTAAATCATTGATTATATTTTTTTTAATTTGTATTTTATTAGAGTTTTCAGCTCAGAAAAATAAATTACATCTGAATCACAGTATTTTAAGTAAGCATAACAGGTTTAGCAAAAAATCATCCTGAGTGGCAGTTTTTTTTTTGCTGTGTTACTGTAGGCATGGAAGATGACTTGACTTATAGCCTTCTACTGGTGAAATAAAGTTATGCCAACAGTAATTAACATTGGTAATCATATTGATTACATACAGAACAAGCATTGTGTGCCTCATGGTATATTCTTGTATTGTGAGTTTGTTGGGTGGCTATGTCTATTCCCCTGTCCAGGGGGTGTCTAGTGGGGAGGATGTGGATAGCATGTGCAACAGAGTGTGTTGGTGCTTGCGTGTTCATGGGGGGTGTTAGTTAGGGTTTTATTTTGGTGTTGCAAGTGTTAGTCCACTTCTGCGCCATTGCTTTGTTTTTATGTCCTCGTGTTAGGTCTGTGTGGTGTCTCTGGTGGGTAGATTTAATCTCTGGAGGAATGTATCTTGTTCATCTGCCGAGGTTAAGGTGAGTATCTGGTCCCCTTTCTGGACCTGCAGTGATTCGTCCGTTCCCCATCTGTAGCGGATCGTTGCCTCTTGGAGCCGTTTAGCTATTGGTGCAAGTTGTCTTCTCATCAGCAGTGCTGCAAAAGGGATATCTCCGTAGATGGCAACAGTATGTCCCTCAAATTGTATGTTGGGTATTTCCCTGGAATGTGACAGTATCGCGGTTCGCACTGCCACATCCCTTGTCACGGCTATAGTGTCTCTAGGTGCTCCGTCTGGTGCGGCCGCCGCCTTCCGGATTCGGAAAGCAGAAAGCAGTGTACCTGGGTCTTTACTGCCTTGGTTGCCTATTGTGGTTAACAGTCTCTGGATATATGGCAGTATGGCTTCTCCACTGACGCCTTCCGGGATGCCTCAGAGTCGGACATTTATCTGTCTGTGCCTTGCCTCCAACATTGTGGTTGTTCTGGTGAGTTTGTGGACCTGCTGTGTGAGGTCTTTTAACTGATTTTGGGTGGCCTGCAGGGTTTGATCCCTGGCGGCTTCTCTATCTTCCACCTCAGTGATTCTTGTCTGGAAAGCCCCCATCTCCTTAGGAGTTTCTTTGAGGTCTGCTCTCCAAACCTCCCTCATTTCTTGCAGGAGGTCCCTGATATCCCTCTTGGTCACCGGGGATGAGTTTTCCTCTGACTCTGAGTCCCGGTATTGGGCCCCCGTGGGTGGTGAGGCAAGGCTCTCCCTATCATGTTGGGAATCCTCCGAAGCCTCTTCTTCACTACGATCCTCCGGCGCCATCTTGTTTTGGGCCAGCTATATGGGCCTCTCGAACGAGAGCCTGATGTCGGCTTGTTTGGCCATCTCTGGCTGGTGGAATTTTTTGTGCCTTTGTCCCATATCTTTCTCTGCCGTGTCACTGGTGTGGAGTCGGGTTACCCTTTTTTGTTGTGTTTGGCCTTGTTGTGTTACGGAGCTCCACATTTACACGTCTGGCTCGGAAGCTGGTCAGCCACCCCCCCCCCCAATTGATTAATATTTAAGAAGAACGTAGACAAAGACCAAACGAAAACCAAGGAGAGTGTGCCAGTCAGGAATTTTAAGTAGGAAAAATTATTAAAAATACAACATAATGACTGATGGCAACATTTTATAATGTCTAATTGTGAAGTTGAATTGTCATACAGCTGTAATAAAGTATATTATATGGAGGGTGTGTCAGGTTGCTATTAGAGACAGGGGGGTAACCCCTATAAATAATGAAAATAAACATGTACGAACATGTATGAAAGGGAACGTAGAGGAAATAAACTTCAACTTAAACTTTAATATAAAAAAGCAACCCAAAAATACAACATAATGACTGATGGTAAATTCTAACTTTTAGCAGATATCGTTAAATTGGGTATCTAACTTTTTTTTTTTTACCAGCATATATTTTTCTAATGTGTGGCTAAATCCACAAACTGGTATGAAAATCATTGTGCTGCATATTTGTATTTTTTTAGTACATTTACATTATATAATAGGAAATTTGATGAGAATAATAGTCAACATTTAAAATTACTTTAACAATGTTCGATTAAAATAATGCTGCATTTGAAAAGCCTTTACTTTAGAGTTATGATCTGTCCACAAAGAAATACATTCAGAGATGTTTAATCACACAGGATATGCAAAATATTGGAAAATAACCATTAATAAATAAACTGCATCACTTGAGTAATATATAGAATTGCTAGGAAATCCCAGCTAAAAAAAGAGAAGACATGATCTTGCTGTTTGATGGACACAGGCTCAGAGTACAGAAAAGTAAGAAACCACTTTGACTTGAAGTTGAAATAAGTGCCAGTATATGTATGGTAATGACCATTTTGACAGGCAGCAACTTTGATTGCCTCATATGCATTAAATGACTAAAAATGATTTAGACAAGTGAACTGAAAGAATTGCTAGAGCCAAAAAACAGAATTAAATGTAAGCAAAATGAAAAGAAAAAAAAAAGCACACATAGAGTGACATACATAGTGTCAAGGAAAAAAAAGAATTAGAAAAAATGTAGTTTGGCGCACTCAAAAAGAAAAAAATATATTTAGTTAAATTGTGAACTCTATGTAATTATCATTGTTCCTTAAAAGTAATAATTAAAAATAGTAATCAGCACTTTAGTAAGAGATTAGATAACTGTGTTATATTAGAATTGGTAACAAATCTTTTTTACAATTAAAACAATTGAATTACTTTTATATGATTAGGAACCATAAATAGCAACTCAAATGCTGATTTCATTACTTCTCTATACTATTTATTAATTAATGATACAATAAAAATATAATTTCAACTATGTTTAATTTAAAAGCAATACATTTTTTTTCTTTGTTTTTACTGTATGTATTGGGGGTGATGTGTACTATGGTCGTTGCTGCCACCCAGGTGTGATGGGAGTCTAAAGCACAGGACTTGGTTTTTTTGTATTTGTATTCACTTTTGTATCACACAGCTAGGTTACAATGCTGCCGCCCATCCCATGTGTTCGCTATTAAGGGTTAATAAGCATGTAGGGATGTATATAAAAAATACCACTTTCTGTCTCATTGGAGATATCTTTGGCAGAGACTTGGGGAAGCAAGGTGAAAGGTTAGTGTAGAACCCACCTGAGACGTTTGCCTTAATGTGACAGGTGGGCTAAAGTCTCTCATGGCCATTGGAGAAACTAAATAACCTCCATTTGTTTAAATATGCATAGGGGTTTCGGAAGAGCGCAGGTAACTTTTTTCTTAGGTTACAATATAATGTCTAATTGTGAATTGTAATTGTCACACAGCTGTAACAAAACATATTATAGGGAGAGTGTGTCAGGTTGCTAATAGAGCCAGGGGGGCCACCCCTATAAATAATGAAAATAAACAGTACGGACATATATGAAAGGGAAAGTGGAGGAAAAAAGCACTAACTCAATCTTTAATAAATAAAGCAACACAAAAATGTAAAAAAAATGTAAAAAATGTAAAAAATAAATAAAGTACACCATACGACTTACTATTATTAGTTATGCTAAAATAAATCCAGAGAAAGTGCAAAGAGTTGTTTGCACCAAAAAAAATGTCTTAGAAAACGTTGTACAATGTAAAAAAAATTAATAAATACATTTCTTAGTCAGATACTATGTAGCGCAAAGTGAGTATCATAGCTATGCAATGACCTGTAACGAAGGTTATATACAGTGACAGAATGGTAACAGTTAGATGGATAGGACATAATATCGCTATAGTGCCTTCATGGGCACCCCTGAAGTAACTAGAGTAAAATGAGCTATCATGACTTCGAGGGCACCCCTTAAAAAATCCTAACACTAATCCTAAAACCATATTTTTTCCCCTGAATATGAATACTTTGGACATTAGTGTAACTCATCCACTGAAATGGGTATGTCTAGAGCTTAGGCAATGATGGCACTAAATTTTGATGAAGCGTGCCCACATCAAATACTTGCTAAACCGATGATCTACATATAGGAGAAAGAGGCAAAGAAAAAAATTGATTACTTTAGTCTATGTGGGAAACCACTTCATTCTACTTACAAAATTAATAAGATAAAACTATATCAATAGGGTTAGAAGCATGAATGGGACACAATGTGCTAAATATCAAAATTATAATTAGATACAAAGGAACAAATGCTTTTTTAAGCTCCTGAATGAATAGGTTCTTGTGTAATACTCTACACATCTCAAAAGGTGTAATAGTGTAGCCCATAAGTGAGATCACATATACAGTAAATATACGTGCATATGTCTTTCAGATCTTTACCCCTTACACAATATATGGTATCTCAAAAGAAAAAAAAAAAGGAAAACAATAATAGTGCAGTATGTACTTAAGAGCAGACAGAATAGAGTACTGTGTAAAAACTCACTCACAATTTATAGAGCTACAAAATGGTCTGCTGTGTTAGACGTAGATGGTACAATTCCCGTCTCGGGATGTATATTCAGCAGTAGTGATGGTAGACCTTGCCAATGTATCAGATATGTGGAGACAAAAATGAGGATAACCAATAATGCAACATATATAGTAAAGTGACTGTGCATATACTAAAGTAAGTATCTTACTCTCGTGGACTAGAGCAAGAACCTGCTCTAGTGTGGAAACACTCTGGTGGTATATGTAGTTGTAAACCAAGTGTCATTAATTAAAAATACAGAAGGAAGGACAGGAAGAGGAATTTGAAGGCCCCAATAAACTCATTTAAATAATGTAATTTCTTCAATGGTCCATAGTCTACACTAGGTTACCCCTCCAGTAACTCAAGCAATTAGGGCACTTTCCTAGAGAGATGGAGGTCGTTTGCATGTACTTAGTTGTCAACTACAGCTTATCTGGGTTTTTTTATTTATGAGGAGGAGAATACCAATATACCAATATATGGTGGAAAGCAATAAAATATAATAATCTTACTGTATGTTTTATTATATATGCCTTTTGGGAGGAACATTTAAAATTTGAATACATCTCTGAGAACTAGTCTAGGTCCCTAAATATTACAGATTTTTCATGCTTGACGTACAGCTCACTGGCTTGCATAGTGAGGTGTCTATGTCCATCAGGATTATACATTATGTCCTGTTGGGATCACAATATTTTTCTCTGTATTTTATTAGCTGGAATGTGCATGTAGATAAACAAAATATACTGCATGCAGACTGTCAACCACAAGCTTTCCGTTCTAAATGCTACAAAATGTAAAACCTCCGTTCCTGTGAAAAAAACAAACATTTGCTAAATCATTAAGCGTACATTAAACAAGCAAATGACTGCATCTGCTTGTTTATTGTTTAATACAGCTTTAGTTATCTTATTTGCATAACTTTGATTTTATTACTTCATATTTTACTTTTATGCAATATTGATAATGACTTTAAATAGTATAACGGTAACAAAAGTATACATTTATATGAATAGGATTTTCAATGTATGCATTAAGATTTTTCTTAACACGGGTAACATAATAACACAGATAAAATATTTCAAACATAATTGGCTTGAAATCGCACAATCAGAAATATTTACCAACAGCTGAAAAAAGTAAGCAGGCAATTAAAGTTGGCTCAGCTCAGGATAAATGTATTCCTTACTTAAATCCCACTTTATTCACTTCATTTACTTACAGCTGAATTGTCTTAAAACTAAATTAAACCACGTTTGAATAGTATTAAAATAGTAAAAAAAACAGATAAATAAAGCCCTTTATGTATTTTATGCATTTGTTTATGCACATGAGTTCATGCATATAGAACCTGTGCATATTGCACAGCATCACTGAATGTGTTTGTGTCATTTGTATGCATTTACCTATATTAATGAGTATATTCATATGGTAACTGTGTATATTACACAGCATTGCAGAATATGTTTTGTATGTGTGTGTGTGTGCGCACTCAGTGGTCGCTTTAATAGCTTTTTGATACCCCCTTTTGCACCCTGAAAATAAATATATATCTTTAAATGTAGGTACCCTCTATCATCATTCAGATTTGGAGTACTGTAGCCTAAATAACAATAATCACTCACACTAGTGCAAGCATACACATAGAAACATAGAAGGTGACGGCAGATAAGAACCATCTGGCCCATCTAGTCTGCCCAATTTTCTAAATACTCTCATTAGTCCCTTGCCTTATCTTATAGTTAGGATAGCCTTATGCCTATCCCATGCATGTTTAAACTCCTTCACTGTGTTAACCTCTACCACTTCAGCTGGAAGGCTATTCCATGCATCCACTTCCTGATATTATTTTTAAACCTTTTCCCCTCTAATTTAAGACTATGACCTCTTGTTGTGGTAGTTTTTTTTTTCTTTTAAATATAGCCTTCTCCTTTACTGTGTTGATTCCCTTTATGTATTTAAATGTTTCTATTTAACTCTCCTCTTCGCCCTGCTGTGGCTATCCCCTAAACTAACCTTACAGTCAATAGCTTTGCATGCTACTTTACCGACAAGATTGAACAGCTAAGGAAATAATTCTTCTGCAATTCACCTTGCAGTTCTCTTTCTTAACCACACATAGATCATGCCTTTCCTAACCTTCAGACTTTCTTCCCGGCTACTGAACAAGAGGTAGCTGCGCTTTGCCTTTCCTCTCGCCCCACCACTTGCCCGCTCGGTCCTATCCTGAAAAAAACATCTCTTGACCCATCCACCCCCTCAAACTATCGTCCCATATCCCTGCTCCATTTTTTCTCACAGCTTCTGGAAAGACTTGTCTTTACCCATATGTCTCACTTCCTCAATTCCAACTCTCTCCTTGACCCTCTTCAATCTGGCTTCCACCCTCTCCACTCTACTGAGACTGCTCTTATCAAAGTTACTAACAACCTAATCGCAGCTAAATCCAAAGGCCACTACTCCAGACTAATTCTTCTTGACCTCTCTGCTGCCTCTGACAACTTGGTCATGCTCTCCTTCTTCAAACTCTTCAATCACTCTTTCTCTGTGACTCTGTCATCTTGTGGTTTTCCTCTTATCTCTCCCAAAGCGCATTCAGTGCCTCATTTTCCAGTGATACCTCCTCCCCTCATCCTATCTCGGTTAGAGTCCCCCAAGGCTCTGTCCTTGCATCCTTTTTACTTTTTTCTCTTTCTATTGCCTCTCTTGGGAAGCGTATTAACTAATTTGGATTCCACTACCACCTGCACACTGATGACACCCATATATATCTCTCCTCCCCGAACCTCTCCTCTGCCATCCTGCAACGTGTCACTGCTTGCCTTTCTTCCATCTCTGACTGGGTATCCTCCCACTTTCTGAAACTCAATCTCTTTAAAACTGAGCTCCTTGTCCTTCCTCCTCCTAATACTGATCCTTGTCTTTCGCTCTCCCTTCAAGTTAGTGGTATCCACATAAGTCCATCCTTGCAAGTGCGCTGTCTTGGTGTCATACTTGATTCTGGCCTCACCTTTGAGCTTCACATCCAGTATGTTGCCAAATCCTGTAGATTCTATCTTAAAAACATAGCCGCATCCGCCCCTTTCTCACGCAAGATGCTACCGAGGAGCTTGTCCATGCTCTTGTAATTTCCCGCATGGATTTTTATAACCCTCTCCTAATTGGTCTTCCCAAAAGCCATATTGGCCCATTACAGTCTGTAATGAATGCTGCCGCCAGACTGATTTTCCTCTCTAGTAGGTACTCTCACACCTCACCCCTCTATCAGTCCTTACATGGGCTTCCTGTATCCTACAAGAGTCAATTTAAAGTACTAACCCATACCTATAAAGCACTGAGTAATTCTAGCCCCTCTTATATCTCTTCACAGATCTATAGGTATGCCTCTTCTCGGTTTCTCCATTCTGCCTGTGACCTTCTCCTGTTCGCTGCTCACACCCATACAGCCAACTCAATCTTGCAGAACTTCTTGCGGGTGGTTCCCTTACTATGGAATAGCCTTACTATGCCATCATACTCTCCCTTAGTCTTCAATCATGCCTTAAAACCATCTTTTTAGGAAAACATATGGCCTCCCAGAGTAACCTCTACCTCACATACCTGTCTCTTGCTCTCTCCTAGAGGGCAGAACTTTACTCTCTCCTCCAGCTCTGCTTCCCTCCCACCTTATTTGATTGCTACCTCCTGTCCTAATGTGTTTTATTCTCCACCTCCTATAGACTGTAAGCTCATTTGAGCAGGGTCCTCTTCAACCTATCGTTCCTGTAAGTTTCTTGTAATTGTCCTATTTATAGTTAAATACCCCCTCTCATAATATTGTAAAGAGCTACGGAATCTGTTGGCACTATATAAATGGCAATAATAAATAATAAATAATAATAATATCCCCCCTGTCTTGTCTTTCCTCCAAACTATACATGTTAAGATCCTTTAACCTTTCCTTGTAAGTTGTATCCTGCAATCCATGAACCAGTTTAGTAGCCCTTCTCTGAACTCTCTCCAAAGTATCAATATCCTTTTGGAGATACTGTCTCCAGTACTGCATAAAATACTACAAGTGAGGTCTCACCGGTGTTGTGTACAAAGGCATGAGCACTTCCCTCTTTCTACTGCTAATACCTCTCCCTATACAACAAAGAATTCTGCTAGCATTTCCTGTTCTCTTACATTGTCTGCCTATCTGTAAGTCATCAGAAATAATAAGTCATCTGAGATAATAATTCCCTTTCCTACTCTATTCTCTTAATATGTTGAGGGAAAGGTACTGCAGGTCCTAAAATACATTTTATGGGTATGATAGTACACTATCCTATTTACAACTGCCAAGCCCAAAATGCTTACATACCTTGTTTTCTTTCCAATATTGAAAATATTTACTATGGATGTAAGACATGATTGTTTTGCTATTCTCTAACTACAGGCCCTGCAAGGTCCACTATACTTCTGAAAATTAAAAACATATCTCAATACAATATTATTAGGGCGAAACACATTGAATGGCTTCTGTTCTGGATGGGTGAATACAGAGTGATTGCTGACACCATCCCTGATACTTGGCGTCTCTCCAAGAAAAGCAGTCAGCTATACGGCAGGGAGATTTCAGCTTGACCGAGGAGATCAGTAGGAAGGGCGGTAACATCTATTGCACTCGTTTAACCCCTTAAGGACCAAACTTCTGGAATAAAAGGGAATCATGACATGTCACACATGTCATGTGTCCTTAAGGGGTTAAACCCATGATCGTTTGTGGTGTCTTGGAAACAAGTACCACCATTTGTCTATGTAAGGGTTCCTTTTGGGGGAGAGGGTTTTTAATGTTGAAGAATTAAAACAGTGTTGCACTATGAGATTTTCTTTTGTATCTTTGTAAGGTACCTTTTTCTTCTGTATACACTGTATCCTAAGCCAGTGGATTCTACTTGTGTGGCAGGATTAACCCCTCCAATACCAAAAGACTCTGGGACATTTACACATTTTTTTTTTAGAAGAATATATATAAACCAATATTTACTGTGGATATTAGTAAGGTGTTTTTTTTCATAACCAACAGATATTTTCTGTGTGTTTATATATGCATGTGTCTGTATGTGTGTCTGTCAAGCTTGATAAAGACCTGGGTACAGGTCAAAATGTTGCGGTTTCTTTTTGATCCAATAAATCTGCTTAGTCCTGTCACATTGAATACCTGAGATCTTTTTGTTTTGCACTGTATGTGAATGTGTGTCTGTGTGTGTATAATGTGTCTGTATGTAAATATGTGTGTCTGAATGTGTATCTGGATTTCTTTATGTTTGTCTGTGTGTCTTCATGTGTGTCTGTATGTCTGAATGTATGTCTGGTTGTGTATATGTGTATCTGTATGTATATTTGTGTGTCTGTATGTGAATATGTATGGCTGAATATGTGTGTTTGTATGTGTGCCTGTATCTGTATGTCATCTAAGAGATTTTTTAGTTATATTTAATCCCAGCCCCTCTTGTAAATCTGGGTTATCTGCCAAATGATGTAAGGGTGATATTCCTGTTAATATTTGCCATATATTTTTGTATTTTCACCATTTTTTAAATATATTACTTATCAAGGTAGGGGGGTTGGGCAATATTTTTTTTGTATTTCATGTTTGCCATGGCAATGTGTGCAATGGGACGAAAGCAAATCTCTGTTCTACTGCAGCCCATGGTTTCATATTTTTAATAGCCGTCCACTCCCGCACTCTATTAAACAAAATAGCTAGATAGTATCTAAAGATATAAGGCATACATACTCCACCTCTATCCCTACTTTTAGCCAGTATTTCATATGATGTACGTGCTTTCTTATTACTCTAAATAAAAGAGAGAAATAGGGACTTAACTTTAAGAACAAATTTGTTAGAAATTAATATAGGGATAGCCTGAAACATATATAATCATTTTAGCAGAATCATAATTTTTAAAATGTTGATCCTGCAAAAAAAGGAAAAGCGTGGTAAATTCCATTTACAAAGGCAAATCTTCTTCAAATTTCTTCTAATAAAGGAGAATAATTCAGTTTATAAAGATGGCCCAACTCCTCTGTCAATTGCACTCCTAAATATTTTATCTTCCAATCTCCCCACCTATACTCAAATCTTTGTTGTAATTCTTGTTTCAATTTAGATGTTATGAAAAGGCCCAATATTTCGCATTTGTCAATATTCATTTTGAAATTCAAGATTAAGCTGAATATTTCTATTCCTTAGTGACTTCAGTTAATGATCTAGATGGATTAGTGATGGAGAGAAGAACGTCATCTGCAAAAGCGGGGACTTTTGTCTCTACTCCCACCGCTGGAAACTTTGTCATGAATGGGTTCATTCTTAATGCATTCAGAAAGGGCTCAATAGTCAAAACAAAAAGTAGGGGAGACAGGTGACATCCCTGCTGAGTTCCATTTCCTATTGCAAATGGTTGGGATATTTGCACATTCACTCTCACACTAGCTGATGATCCCTTATAGAGCATATGAATCCAATTTCAATATCTCGTCCCAAGCCCTAATGCCTTCAATACTGAGAATAGATAGAACCAGTCCACTCTGACAAATGCCTTCTCAGCATCTATTGACATAAGCAAAGTTGATTGTTTCAAGATTTTTACTCCATAAATAATATTGATAATTTTAGTCATGTTATCTTTGATTTCTCTCCCCGGGAATCAGATTGGACTAGTCCAGGCAAATAGGGCTTGAGGCGATTAGTAAGGATTTCAGAAAATATTTTTAAATCTATATTTATTAATAAAATTGGCCTATACAGGGAGTGCAGAATTATTAGGCAAGTTGTATTTTTGAGGATTAATTTTATTATTGAACAACAACCATGTTCTCAATGAACCCAAAAAACTCATTAATATCAAAGCTGAATATTTTTGGAAGTAGTTTTAGTTTGTTTTTAGTTTTAGCTATGTTAGGGGGATATCTGTGTGTGCAGGTGACTATTACTGTGCACAATTATTAGGCAACTTAACAAAAAACAAATATATACCCATTTCAATTATTTATTATTACCAGTGAAACCAATATAACATCTCAACATTCACAAATATACATTTCTGACATTCAAAAACAAAACAAAAACAAATCAGTGACCAATATAGCCACCTTTCTTTGCAAGGACACTCAAAAGCCTGCCATCCATGGATTCTGTCAGTGTTTTGATCTGTTCACCATCAACATTGCGTGCAGCAGCAACCACAGCCTCCCAGACACTGTTCAGAGAGGTGTACTGTTTTCCCTCCTTGTAAATCTCACATTTGATGATGGACCACAGGTTCTCAATGGGGTTCAGATCAGGTGAACAAGGAGGCCATGTCATTAGATTTCCTTCTTTTATACCCTTTCTTGCCAGCCACGCTGTGGAGTACTTGGACGCGTGTGATGGAGCATTGTCCTGCATGAAAATCATGTTTTTCTTGAAGGATGCAGACTTCTTCCTGTACCACTGCTTGAAGAAGGTGTCTTCCAGGAACTGGCAGTAGGACTGGGAGTTGAGCTTGACTCCATCCTCAACCCGAAAAGGACCCACAAGCTCATCTTTGATGATACCAGCCCAAACCAGTACTCCACCTCCACCTTGCTGGCGTCTGAGTCGGACTGGAGCTCTCTGCCCTTTACCAATCCAGCCACGGGCCCATCCATCTGGCCCATCAAGACTCACTCTCATTTCATCAGTCCATAAAACCTTAGAAAAATCAGTCTTGAGATATTTCTTGGCCCAGTCTTGACGTTTCAGCTTGTGTGTCTTGTTCAGTGGTGGTCGTCTTTCAGCCTTTCTTACCTTGGCCATGTCTCTGAGTATTGCACACCTTGTGCTTTTGGGCACTCCAGTGATGTTGCAGCTCTGAAATATGGCCAAACTGGTGGCAAGTGGCATCGTGGCAGCTGCACGCTTGACTTTTCTCAGTTCATGGGCAGTTATTTTGCGCCTTGGTTTTTCCACACGCTTCTTGCGACCCTGTTGACTATTTTGAATGAAACGCTTGATTGTTCGATGATCACGCTTCAGAAGCTTTGCAATTTTAAGAGTGCTGCATCCCTCTGCAAGATATCTCACTATTTTTTGACTTTTCTGAGCCTGTCAAGTCCTTCTTTTGACCCATTTTGCCAAAGGAAAGGAAGTTGCCTAATAATTATGCACACCTGATATAGGGTGTTGATGTCATTAGACCACACCCTTCTCATTACAGAGATGCACATCACCTAATATGCTTAATTGGTAGTAGGCTTTCTAGCCTATACAGCTTGGAGTAAGACAACATGCATAAAGAGGATGATGTGGTCAAAATACTAATTTGCCTAATAATTCTGCACTCCCTGTAATTATTACTTGTAGTGGGATCTTTCCCAGGTTTTGGTATCACAGTTATCATTGTTTTCCTCATGGGATGTGGCAGACTGCTATCTAAAGGCAATATAATAAAAGTCTCCAATAGATATTTCCCTAGGAGATCTTTAAATTTCTTATAATATCTTGCTGTTAATCCATCTGGACCTGGGCTCTTTCCATATGGGATCAACTTAATAACTCTTTTCAACTCTTCTAACGAGAGTGGCGCCTCTAATATATTCACTTCTTCTGCCACTATTTTATTAATTAAATGTCTTGATAAATATTTTTTTTTCATTTCTGATTCTTTTTCTTCATTACCTTGTAAATTATAAAAAATGTGAAAAGGGAATCTAAATTTTTTTTTAGAATAGTCTCAGTTGTGTGACAGCTTGTACAGTCTGGTCTTTTTAGAGTAGCTATTAATGATTTCTGGAGTTTATTTGTAAGTGCCTTAGCTAAGATTCTTCAGCTGCTATTTGCATAAGAGTAGAATGTGCTGCGTGTAAGCTGGATTGCTCTGTGTCATTGGAATTTTCTCACGCTGTGTAAAATGACAAAGAGCACTCTGATTGGCTTAAACCCACCAATCAGAGTGTTCTTAGCTAATTGCAGGGGCGAGGGCAAGGCTTTATAATCCTTCCCCGCCCTCGGAACTCAATCTCTTGTGAGCCCTCCATGGTGAAGATGGATTATTTTTTGCTTTCGGGTTTTTCTTTTTAGTCTGGTTTTTTCTTTCGGGATTTTTTTTTTTTTTTTAGTTCGATGGTTATGATGGTTTTTCATTTGGCCTTTTTTGGGGCTGAAAAATGAAGATTTGAGAAGAAAGAAGACGTTGAATGGTAAGTTTAATTTTATTTTACAGGTTAGTTATTTTATTCCCCCCTCACTATTTTTTAGGGTGAAGGGGGTAGGTAGGGACTTTTTATTTGGGGGGGTGGGTGACTAGGGGCTTGGAGACCCCTAGTCACCTTGGGGGGGGGAATTTACTTAGGGCCCCCACCCGCAGCCCAGGGGTGGAGGTCGGGGGGGAGGACAGTAGGTCCCCCCCTCATTATCTTTATGGCCCCCACCCGCCGCCCAAGGGTGGGGGCTGGAGGGTGGGTGGACAGTAGGTCCCCCCATCTTTATCAATATGGCCCCCACCCGCCGTGCAGGGGTGGGGGCCGGGGGGGATAGTAGGTCCCCCCCTCATTATCAATTTGGCCCCCACCCGCCACGCCGGGGTGGGGGCTGGGGGGGGCAGTAGGTCCCCCCTCATTATCTATATGGCCCCCACCTGCCGTGCAGGGGTGGGGGCCGGGGGGGCAGTAGGTCCCCCCTCATTATCAATATGGCCCCCACCCGCCGCGCAGGGGTGAGGGTGGGGGGGACAATAGGTCCCCCCCTTATTGTTCATTTTAGGGCCCCACCCACCGCTCAGGGGTGGGGGCCGGGGGGGGACAATAGGTCCCTCCCTTATTGGTATTTTTAGGGCCCCCACCCACTGCTCAGGGGTGGGGGCCGGGGGGAGGACAATAGGTCCCCCCTATTAGTATTTAGGGCCCCCACCGGGAGGGGACCCTGTTTTTTTTTTTAAACAGTGAGCAGCCACAGGCTGTTCACTGTTTAATAGACATGCCCCTACTCGCGGTATTGCGAGTAGGGGCACAATTTACTAATACTAAGTAATTTTTACTTAGTATTAGTAAATTAATAGGGGGCGGACCGAACATCGCATATGTACGCCGTCCGTGGTGAACGCGAACACGCTATGTTCGCCAGGAACTATTCGCCAGCGAACCGTTCGGGACATCACTAATGCTGATTATAGGCTGATTATATTAAAGGAACACTATAGTGACCAGAACAACTACAGCTTATTGAATTTGTTCTGGTGAGTAGAATCATTCCCTTCAGGCTTTTTGCTGTAAACAGTGTCTTTTCAGAGAAAATGCAATGTTTACTTTAAAGCCTAGTGATAACTCCACTGGCCACTCCTCAGACAGCTGTTAGAGATCCTTCCTGGGCCATGGCTGCCTAAAATGCATCCAAACATTCAGTGTCTCCTCCCTCTGCATGCAGACACTGAACTTTCCTCATAGAGATTCATTGATTCAATTCATCTCTATGAGGAGATGCTGATTGGCCAGGGCTGTGTTTGAATCATGCTGGCTCTGCCCCTGATCTGTCTCCTTGTCAGTCTCAGCCAATCCTATGGGGAATCACTGTGATTGGATCAGGTTACCATTTCTGATGATGTCAGCAGACTGCTTGTTTTTTTTAGGCAAACAGCATGCAGGTCTACAGTTTCTGACTTGAATACAGTAAGATTTTGCTATATTTATGGAGGCATGAGGGGCCCAGGGGGACTAGATGGTGGTTTTAACACTATAGGGTCAGAAATACATGTTTGTATTCCTGACCCTATAGTGATCCTTTAATTCAGTTGCTCAATAGGTAATAGATATTCATACTAAGTATAATAAGTTAAACTATATGACTTATTGGGTTACATATTGTTTCTGTGGATTTTTTATTTGAAGGTTCATATTAAGCTATATACAGTATAAGGTACACATATCAATAATTGCCCAAATACTGGCAATTGAAACTGATTGATGTCATCAAGTTCCATCTATAATATTAATATTAATATATATGCCCTAGTAATTTCTGAAGCTATATCGCTACCTACGTTTTAACCTAGAGAGATGCTTTTTTTTTACCTGTGGTCACAATAGAAGTCATCATAGGTGTAGCACTATCTCTTGTAATGTTATGGTTTAGTGTCAATGGATATATAATTATGTCTATTTCCTTTTTTTCTCAAGAAGATAGCATTGGCATATGTAACACAAGATGAGTTACTATTTACAACACAGGTAATAGATGCCACTCCCCTTGTAAAGTGTACCTTACACACACTCCAAAAGTAAAACCAACAGGGATATAAGTTTCCTCGTGTTTCCCCTAGTTTAAATAGCAGTGTGTTGAAGGCTTGCAGGTGAAAATTTGGGGATCTCTTGATACCAAGACAAGGTTGGGTAGACCAAGAAAGATTTCAGCTACAACTGCCAGAAGAATTGTTTGGGATACAAAGAAAAACCCACAGATAACCTCAGGAGAAATACAGGCTGCTCTGGAAAAAGACAGTGTGGTTGTTTCAAGGAGCACAATACTTGAACAAAAATGATCTGCTTGGTCGAGTTGCCAGAAAGAAGCCTTTACTGCATCAATGCCACAAAAAAGCCCTGTTACAATATGTCTAACAAAAACCTTGACACGCCTCACAGCTGCAGGCAGAATGTAATTTGGAGTGATGCAACCAAATTAGAGCTTTATAGTCACAACCATAAGTGCCATGTTTGGAGAGGGATCAACAAGGCCTATAGTGAAAATAATACCTTCCCTACTGTGAAGCATGGTCATGGCTCACTGATGTTTTTGGGGGGTGTGAGCTCTAAAGACATGGAAAATCTTGTGAAAATTAATGGCAAGATGAATGCAGCATGCTATTGAAAGATACTGGCAGACAATTTGCATTCTTCTGTACGAAGGCAGCACATGCAACACTCTTGGACTTTCCAGCATGACAATGACCCTAAGCACAAGGCCACGTTGACCTTCCAGTGGTTACAGCAGACAAATGTTAAGGTTCTGGAGTGGCTATCACAGAGAAAAAGGAAATAATTTTGATTCGGTGGTGCAACAGGCTTTTTTTTTAAAAATTCTTTATTTTGGTGGTGCATAATAAGCATATGATCAGTACAGTACAGATATGACCGACATTGGCAGGATAAGTATATATCAGTACAGCAATAACATAGCACCTTTGTTTTAAATACAATAACAGGATTTAACAATTTGAGCACACCTGAGAGGAGTTGTAGGTGTTGAGTATTAAGAGAGGGTAAGCTCTCAGGTGCTCCCATGTGGTGGGTAAGAGATATGTTCGAGTGTTTGTGTTAAGGGTAGTAGTGGCATGGCGTGTGTATGCCTGTGGCAAGATGCGTGAGTTCTCCCGTTGTATGTGGTATCGATTGCCTAGGGGCTTAGAGAGTGGATTGTGTGTGTGAGATTCACTAGACACAATACCGTAATGCCTATGCCTTCTTATCATTATATGATACCCCTAACCAAGGGGGCAGAAGGAAGGGGGGGTGGGAGGGGTGAGATGTATTATTAGTGCAACAGGTTTTTTAATAAAATTAAAGTTGTGACAAAGATATATTTTTCCTCTAAATAATGGAGAATTATGCAGAAAATAAATTAATTAACATCACTCTAATGCAGACAGTAAATCTTTACTTAGACAGATGAGCTCATTATCATATTGCACATACTCAAAAATCAACATCTTAGGTGTATACTCATGTAGTCAGCAAATCTGATATCTTATCCAAATGTCAAATTATATGGTTAATAACTAATGGATAGCAAATACATCTCTGTTTTGCCATCCCAGTCTGAAGGAATTCCATAATTATATTTAAATGCTGTAGGGCAGTATTGTACTGTTCATCCATTTACTGACAGGGCAGGCTTGAATTTCTGCTTATTAACAGCAAGTTAAACTTTACTTCCTATATTATATGTTATTGTTAAATGGATAACTTCACCTGTTTGCATAGTTTTACTTAATGAAAGGACTGCTGACCTTTCATAGAAACATAGAATTTGACAGCAAATAAGAAGCATTCGGCCCATCTAGTCTGCCCAATTTTTTTAAAAATATTCATTGGTCCCTGGCCTTACCTTATAGTTAGGATAACCTTATGCATATCCCACGCATGCTTAAACTCCATTACTCTGTTAACCTCTATCACTTCAGCTGGAAGCCTATTCAATGCATCCACTACACTCTCAGTAAAGTAATACTTCTGGATATTATTTTTAAACCTTTGCCCCTCTAATTTAAGACTATGTCCTCTTGTTGTGGTAGTTTTTCTTCTTTTAAATATAGTCTCATCCTTTACTGTGTTGATTCCCTTTATGTATTTAAATGTTTCTATCATATCCCCCCGTCTCGTCTTTCCTCCAAGCTATACATGTTTTCACCCTGAGAATCTGCTGAATCAAGCTGTATTCTGTTGAGAAGATCCAAAACAGATGAACTTCACATTAGCATGCAGTTAACTTTATTTTCCCCTGATCTGAGACTTCATTGATGTCAATAGGTCTTATCATGGGATAGGCAAGAACCGCTGTGAGCAATTCAGCAATAGGCACATTTGTTAAAGACTGACTGTTGAGTGTAGCCCCAATTAGTTCACTATTAGGAATTTTACATTCTCCATTACATGTATGGAAAGTAATTTTTGCTTTTTACCATTCTTTTAATTATCTGGAAAACTAAACAATTTTTTAATTAAAAAAAGGCAGATAGATATAGATAAATAGATCAAACTAGACATGCATGTTCCAGGTATGCCCAAGTTCCCATTTTTTACTGTGTAGATATGGAATCCAGACAAGATTCTTATTGGGGTAACCACAAGAAAGCATACATTTGAGAAGAGTCTCTAGAAGCAGTTTAAGCAATGAGTATTACAGTTGGCATGGTAATCTCCCATGTTAAAATTAGTGTAGATCCTACCTATATTGGAGTAGTGTGATATGATGGTAGGCTAAACACAATATAACCATATGGTGGGACTATATCCCTATATCTGTTTGCTGAGATAGGTGATTTTAAGTAGCCTTGTAAAATTGAAACTGTTTTTGTGTGTGTGTGTGTGTGTGTGCGATGTTCCTTAATCTGTATTTTGTATGTATTTTGGTCTTTGCAACAGCACCACTACTTAGAAACATATGTTCTGGGTGTGCCACCTCAACTCTCCTTTTTGCTGTGTAGATAGATAGATAGACAGGGCCGGTGCAAGGATTTTGCCGCCCTAGGCAAAAAAAGATTTCGCCACCCCATTGACTTTTTTTATATTTTATTTATCTTTTTAAACCTTGAATCACTGTAGGGACAGAAATACTATAGTGTTCGGAATATAGTGTTCCTTTAAAAGTATTGATTTTTTTTTTAAATTGAAACTGTGCTTAGTGCACAAATGCAATCACACATACATACTTACATGCAGACTCACAATCAGAGATTCATGAACACACAAATTCACCAATCCATGCAAACTGACACCCACACTGACCCATGCAAACACACACATACTAAACCATGCAGACATACACACATTTATACATGCAGACACACACACTGATCATTGCAGACACATACACACTGATAGAAACATGGAAACATAGAAACATATAATGTGACGGAAGATAAGAACCATTCGGCCCATCTAGTCTGCCCAATTTTCTAAATACTTTAATGAGTCCAGGGCATTATATTATAGCTAGGTTAGACTTATGCCTATCCCACACATGCTTAAACTCCTTCACTGTGTAAATCTCTACAACTTCAGCTAGAAGGGTATTCCATGCATCCACTACCTTATCAGGAAAGTATTGCTTCCTGCTATTATTATTAAACCTTTACTCCTTTAATTTAAGACTATGACCTCCTGTTGTGGTAGTTTTTCTTCATTTAAATATAGTCTCCTCCTTTACTACATTGATTACCTTCATGTGTTTAATATCCCTCTTCTCTCGTCTTTCCTCCAAGCTATTCATGTTAAGATCCTTTAACCTTTCCTTGTACGTTTTATCCTGCAATCCATGAACCAGCTTAGTAGCCCTTCTCTGAACTCTCTCTAAAGTATCAATATCCTTCTGAAGATACGGTCTCCAGTACTGCATACAATACTCCAAGTGAGGTCTCCCAAGTGTTCTGTACAATGGCATGAGTAGTTCCCTCTTTCTACTGCTAATACCTCTCCCTATACAACCAAGCATTATGCTAGCATTTCCTGTTTCTCGATTACATTGTCTGCCTACCTTTAAGTCATCTGAAATAATTACTCCTAAATCCCTTTCCTCATATGTTGAGGTTAGGACTCTATCAAATATTCTGTACTCTGTCCTTTGGTTTTTACGTCCAAGATGCATTATCTTGCACTTATACACATAAAATGCCAGCTGCCACAACTCTGACCATTTTTCTAGTTTACCTAAATCATTTGCCATTTAGATTATCCCTCCTGGAACATCAACACTGTAACATATTTTAGTATAATCAGCAAAAAGACATACCTTACCATCAACGCCTTCTGCAACAGACCCAGAGAGAATTAGCCGCAGGCTTGCCAGATGCACCCCAAATGGCCTAACAGAAGCGCCGACCCTGTAGATAGATAGATAGATAGATAGATAGATAGATAGATAATCTGTCTGCCATAATCTGCCCTTAAAACTGAATGATGACCTGAATATTTTTTATGCAGCAGCTTGCCATTTATGACATTTCCGGCTGGGAGGAAATGGATATGTCTGTGCTCTGATGGAAAATTTTATTTGTAGTTTTGGTAATTTTCCTATTGTTACAAGAGACAAAATAGAAGAGAATAGATGGTTGATTTACCTCCAAACTTGCAAAAAAAAAAAAAAAAAGCAGGGAAATGTAGGCAAATTAAACCAAACCTTGGTTGAAGCTTACATGTGTTGGTGTTGAGAAGATATCTGCAAGAATCACAGGAGGCTTTCCGGTTATTGCAAATCTAGGCTATATAATCTATCACTGTGTGCCACTGAAAAACTGTGAGTTATTTGACTGCTAAATTACACATTATAATAATTGTCTTAGAGACAATGTACAATAAGAGCTATTTAAGTTGCATTTTTGCACTTATAAATGGAAGTTCTTAAAAATAATAGCTATGGTTAAAGTAGAGATAATCAGGTAATAATTATGTCTAAATCTCAGATTCAATTTGGAAACTTAGTTTATAAGGCAGCTTGATGAGCAAGTAATTTAATAAGTCTGTTAAAAGGGAACATATCAAAACTGCAAGTCATTTTTCTTCTAATGATCACTTCTCACTTGTTATTTAAATAAATTCAACATTTAGTGGGTGTCTCTTAACCATCTAATTTTTCACATCAATCATATCTTTTTGTCAACATAGGTTGAACTCCAAGACCTAAATGCTAGTTGTTTGATCGGTTTTACATTTGTATGACATTTTGGAGATATGGGATTAGGCCAAACAGCTGACTGGTCCATATTTGGAAATTGGAATTCAGACTATGAATTGGACACACGTCTAATGCCCATTATGAGAGAAAATACAACAAATAGTGGAAATAGACAGATGGGGTTTTATATAGACTAACTCACTTACAATCACTTCTAATAGAAACTGCTGAAATATTTGCATAGGCACTGATTTTAAGCCTAGCTGGCCACACTAATGATATTTGATGAAAAAAATTTGTTTAATGTAGATTGTTCTCTAAATTATAACTATAATGTTAAAACTTTACTATCTGTATGTGCTTTATCTCCCTCTTCCTTTACTTGGAAGATAAATAACTACAAACCCACATATTTAATGCATATGGCATACATTTCAGTGTAAATATGACATATGAAAACAGATATTTAATATAAAATATACATAAACAATTACGTTAATAATATGGTACTAGCTGGACAATAAAAAAATGTGTTACTTTATTTTATTTATCTTCATTTTCAGTCACATTTGTTTTATTTGTATTTTATGTGGTGTTAAGAGCAAAGCATAGTTTTATATGTTTTATTGAAGGATAAACACTTTATTATCATGATCTTGTTAACATTTTATTTTGTTCCTTGCAGCAAGTACTAAAAAAAGTATAACATCTCTTCTATCTACTTAAAAGCAGAAACTTTCAAATTTTATTAACATAGTTATAGCAAATGTATGTGTGTTTTCAGTTCCCTGTATAAAGTAAAGATAATTCTTTATAAAATAAAGTTTTATATCATACGTTGTATAAAGAAGCATCCAAACTCTCATATAAATGCATAAATAAAATGGCAGAGACCCAAAGAGGACTGTCTCCTCCTGAAAAAAAAAATAATAAAAAAAGCATTCCTTTATTAAACCATACAAAGTAATAAAAATAAATAATTTGAACAAAATGACAGAGCCTTGGATGTTCTTCCTCTCTCTTCCATTTGTTGCTGTTGTGTTTTATTATTATTTCATATGACATAACAAAGGAATACTTCTTTCACTAATTGTCACGGTTCTTACCATGACATCCAGATGGCCAGACGCGGTCGCCCAAGAAGTGCACAACAGGGGATTTGAACATGGCCCTCATGTATCCTGTTTCTTGTATCCTGTTTCCTAAGACGGACTTGGCTTGTGACCCTTTTTTGGATTATCCGTTATTGCCTGTTCGCTTGTTCGCTGCCTGCCCTGACTTTTGGAATAGTGTCTGACTACTCTTCTGGATTTGCCCTTGTCTGTACCGCATATTGGAAACACCTTTCATGCACAGCCCCCGTGCACAGATTAACAGTCCTGGTGTTTTCTAACCTTATCACCTTGGGCTTTGTATATCTGCAAGGGTGAGCACAAATCTCTGCCTACCGGACTCCCAACTAAGGTAAAACATGACACTAATTTTTTTAGAAGAAATTTGATGTTCTCCCTTTGGTGGTTCAGCATCAATTTATCGTTCAAACCTGTACCATCTTTTGACTTCCAGGGAGAGTCGACAAAAAAAACGAATACACTAGCACAACCTACAAGATGCAGAATCTGGAGTGGAAATGCCAACAATGGTAGAAACTCATCCCTCTACACCACTGAACAGATTGATTTTGGAAAGTACGTATGCCACTTTATTTTTCAACAGAAACAAAGAAGCAAAAATTCACAAACTGAATATAATGCTGACTGGAGATAAGGACGTAGGCATCAAAGCATCCAGTGGTATAGAACAATGAAACCAAAGGGAGACCACTAAATATCTGAAGTAACAGAAAGTATCAACAAAAACCTGACTCCAAATAATAATAAATAAGGAACTAGCCTTATAAGGCTACTCCCATGCCTAAGTAAGTGAGGAGATAAAGTTACTAAACACCTAAACACTAAGCCTACAATATTCATATAGGCTTTATTAGTCCTGGCACTTTAATGCATAGGGTGTTAGTAAATCTCCACTTAGTACCTAAGCACCAGAAAAAGTGTCAAGGGAGAAGTCACTGTCTAAAAGATTGGCAGCCCTAATAATCAAAAGTAGACAGACAGATAAAGTAAAATTAAATAAAGAAAACCTCTCTCATGAGACTTACCAGATAGGCATAGAAAAAAAAAATCATAACAAACTCCCATGCCTAAGTAAGTGAGGAGATGAACTTGCTAAACACCTACGTCTACAATATACATATAGGCTTAATTAGTCCTGGCCTTTTAATGCATGGGGTGTTAGATCTCCCCTTAATTCCTTAACACCGGTAAAAATGCTAAAGGGAGAAAAGTTACTGTCCAGAGGATCAGCAGCGCTAATAATCAAAAGTAGGACAGATAAACTAAAGTAGAGGAAGCCTCTCTCCCTGTTAAACTTACTAAATAGGCATAGAAGAAAAAAAATTGAAAGGAAAAACTTCAATCATAACAAAAATGTGTATCACACAGTGCAGTGAAGTGCCCATGTGTGTGCAAGTTAAAATTGACCCATAGGAAAGAGCCTGATGCGCGTTTCGGTGCAGTATATATGCACCTTCGTCGGTATATATTTGGAGTCAGTTTTTTGTGTTGATACTTTCTGTTACTTCAGATATTTAGTGGTCGCCCTCTGGTTACATTGTTCCATACTACTGGATGCTTTGATGCCTACGTCCTTATCTCCAGTCAGCATTATATTCAGTTTGTGAATTTTTGCTTCTTTGTTTCTGTTGCTAGTATCTAGGGTTAAGCCCTTGGGCATTGCTGGAGTGCCCTCGTGGTGCATGGGATCAGTGTGGAGGTGGTGTTTATTCCCTTTTACACCCATTTTCACATGGATCCCATTTATTTCTATTTTTTCTGGGCACTTTATTTTTCCTCTTCAGCAACAAAATTGAAAACATGCCTTTAAAAAGATAAACACATGGCAAAACACTGTCTCAGCTAACAAGGTTCTTATTCACAACACACGATACCCAACTCAGGAATCAGCATAGTTTATAAAGAGGTGTTAACTATTCAAGATTTAATTGAAAGATCACCTAACCTTCCGCAACTCTTCATAGAAAACATACACACATTAAATATAAAAAGAACAACAACTTGAGCGGGCAGTAACTAATAATAAAACAAATATATTGATACAATGGTAAAAAATGGCATTTAAACCAACAGATAGCACTGCTTTCAATTATCTACTGTAGAATCTAGATCAAAACATACGCACGCATGCATGCACACTAACACACACACACACACACACACTAAATATCAACTATCCACAAAGACAGGTCATTATCCTGGTAGTGTCGTACATGGCATTACTCTTTGAGACAATCCAAAAATAATGCATTGCATCCATTCTACACTGTCCAGAACTTCCACTCTGCCTTTTAAAAACGAAACAAAAGTTTAGTTATTTGTTTTGAATTTTTATTGTATTTTACACTATAGATGTTAAAGGCCATATGTTTTAAGTGTTTAATCAACTCTTCAAGCTGTTTATGTTCCAGTAAATATCAATTATATTAAAATTAAAAAGTGCATTTAATCACCTTGGTATTTATAAATACTTGTCTATTGCAGCACTTGTTTGTTAATTATATTCAAATGTCATCACTAGAAGGTTTTACACATATCACAGTATCACTACATAATTTTCATATATTTTGAATGTTGAAGATAATTAATTTCCATGAATCATCCATAGGCATATCTGACTGTACGTGTGTTATAATATTTCCTGTAAATTAGATATTGTTAAAAGAGTTTATTTATATATTCAATAATGTTATAGAAAAATAAAAGAATATGTGAATAACACAAATAAATGCATGTTTTAACATTCCACTCTATAATTAATTGGAATATAAAAAAATTAAGTTTTAATTATATATACCTGTTAACATATCAGTTGTCTCTTAAAAAATACTTTGCCCATTACAAAATATATTTTATTAGGACTTTCATAAATGCTCTTCTTTTACACATTTTGATGACATATAATGGTGATATGTATATTATGAAAAAATAATGTCATAGGGTTCTGGAGATTTCATTGTAACAGGAACCCAAAATCAAGTTTCTTCTGAATGTCTCCAGATTACCTACATCGTATAATTTAACTTTAATACATGATTTATGTTAAAATTATGTAAAATAAAGGGTTAGGATTATGACTAAAATACTGGCAGGTCAGCATGTTGTAATATGCATTAGACTACCTGCCAATCATTTTAGGTCTGAGGACAGACCCTGCAGGGAGCACTGTGTCAGTGATCCCTACAGGGTCCTAGTGTGCTAATCATAGCACGAGTGCTTCTAATGATGCACTTGTGATGTGATTGTTGGGGACACCAGGGAACTAAGGTATGATGGTGAAACAGTACCTACAAATCGGGAGTGTCCCACTGAAATCAGAACGATTAGGAGGCATGTTATTTAATCTGACCAGCTAGCATTTGACTCCTGTTTAAAACAAAATGAGTAAGATAAAGGTTTCATATCATATGAAATCTGTAACATTTTAGAAGCTGTTTTGACAAATATAGAACTAGCTAATAGGGATGAGTAAAATATAACGTCCTAAAGGAGAAACAACACAAAACTGGCACTTTCTGCCATCTGTCAACACCCAAAAACACTGGCGTACATATAGGTGTCGCGGGGGTCGCAGCTGTGAGCGGGTCCATCACTCCAGGGTCCCGGCCGCCCTGCGGACCCCTGCGAACGGGTACCAGCCACCATGTTTTGCAGCCCCGGACCGCGCAGCAAACTGCCGGGGCCACCGTTCAAGGGGTCCATCGGGTGGAGATGGATTTTCAGGGTGCCCGGTCAGCACTGCGGCACTTTAACAGCGTGACATCACTGCTGGGAGGAAGTGACTGCCCCGGTCACTCCTCCCAGCATACACAGAGCTCGCACAGGAGGAAGAGAGGAGGGAACTCTGACTCCCAGCATACACAGAGCCCGCACAGGAGGAAGAGAGGAGGGAACTCTGACTCCCACCAGCCTAAGCCACCACTGGACCCCAGAGAATGTCAACCTCCTGCACCTAAAAGGTAGTAAACAGGAGGGTGACTAAAATATTTTGTATATGTGTGTGTTTGTTTGTATATATGTGTGTCTGTATGTATGTGTGTATGTATGTATGTGTGTGTCTGTCTGGGGGGAAGTGAAGAGGGAGGAGGAAGGGAGGGAGGGGATCCATTTCACACTGGGGCCCCATGGTTTGTGTGTACACCACTGCACAAATATCTAACATATATTTTCCAAATGTTTAAATGTCACAATATTTTTTACTTTTTTTACACAGGCTTTTTTCTTGAAACTTTTACTTTTTCCTTGATATCAGCCTTCAAAATGAATTAAAATTCTTACACAGAGAAAATTAAAGTTTTGCTTCAGCTCATAGTTTCAACTGGAAGCCTCATCCTGCTGGATTATTACATATACTCATGTAATGTCTGTGTGAACTGTTCAAGGTTACTAATGGAAACAAAATATTTTAATGGATTGCAGGGTTGGAAACATCATAGTGACAATGATGTAGCAATTATTATTTATAAAATATTTTACCATGAAAGATACAATGAGATTTCTCTCATTTTCAAGTATGTCTGGGGTCCACAAAACATTGCATTGATACATTATGGTACAATAAAATACAAAAACAATATTAATACACAATATATGCAACATTTAACATAGAACAGGTAGGAAATGTATAATCAATTGATTTATAATTTGGGTAAAATCCAAAACTCACTTGAGAAGATCGATGAGTTGTACTAGGGAAAGGATAAATGACCTTCATAACTGTAAAAATAATGTTTTTATTAAAAACTCCTCCATTCTTTTAGCTTTCAAAAAATGCTGTGTAGTGAATGAGTGAGTACCCTGGATTATGTATGTTGTATGTACTGGTCCCATCTGCACCCTTCTAATGTATGCATGATCAGATGAATTCACCTGAATAGTTTGGTTGTATCTATATCTGTCCTAATGCCTTAGAGTTGATTACATACCGGACAATTGTTCTTGTACAATACATTTATCATTACATTTAAACCCAAACATAATTGTGTCATGAAAATATACTATACAATTTATCATGAAATGTGTCTTACATTTAATGGAATTTTAAGAATATAAAATAACAAGAAAAATCTAACTTAACATATGTAGGACTTAAGTGAAAATCACTTTAAATCTCCCACAATTTTAGAAAAGACTATATTAAATAGATTAAAAAATCCCAACCTATAAATATTGATCTGTTTGCAAGATTTCTTGGGGGCAATTAAAGTACCTGATTAAATACAAGATTCCCTCTTACTACAAATTAAACTTGTGACTGGCACAATTGTTCAGTTATTCTTAACAACATTTTCAGAAATGAAAAGCTTGCTTGGGACCTGAGATACTTGTCAATATACCCATTTGGTACAGACAAAGTTCACTTGTGAAAACAAATTTGACTAACTCAAACACCTCGGTGGCACAAGATTAATCATAAACCCAGACTCCATAATACATAGTTAAAAATCAACTAGTCTATGGGGGTTATACGACCCCCTCATTAGTACAAGTTATGCTTTGTACCTCTCCCATTCCCCCACCACTTTCCATGCCACAGTGGCTGCTCATTGTAATGAAAGACTAGTGGCTGGGCAGCTATTGCTGTTCAGTTGGTAATGTACAACTCCCATGCCCCCACCCATTGACATTGAGCTTCCATTAAAGAATAGAGGGAAACAGGCCATTGTCTGTCCACTGAACAACAATTAAGCCTTATTAATTAAATAAATTGTAAATTGTAAAGTGTAATATTGATAACAGCCTGGATCTAGTGTCTACCTCCAGCCTCCATTCCAAAGTATCAGGTAGGTGCTCTAATTTTGAGAAATTGGGGCCTAATGTCTCCCACCCATGGGCAGCAGGTGGGGGCTCTACATACCATTGTCAACCTCCCAAAATAATTAGTGATTGCAAAAAAAACCCCAAAACAGGAAAAATAAAGCAAAATACTGCTCAATAAAAATAATACATGTAAGTCCCACAAGGACTCATAACGTGCTTTTAAATAAAATAATCCTTTATAAGGGTTTCCCCATGCTATTCAAGCCCAGTCAGAGAGCTCTGATTGGTTGTTTCTCCCCACACTGTGCAATATCAGTCAAAGTGCCTTGATTGGTCGCTGACTGAGCTTGCATAGCATGGAAAAGTAGGGTATGGGTGGATAGTGGCTTGGAGACCAATAGTCAATCAGGTGAAGGCTAGTGGATATAACTTTTTATACATGATACAATAAGTCTCCCCCGTATATTTTAATATTGGCTCATCCATTTGCCATGAATGTCCTACATGCTTTAGAATTTTATCTTTGGGGGCATGGGCAGTGGACAGTGATTTGTGTTCTTTAAACTGAAGACCCCATTCAATGTCCACAGGTGTGGGCATGGTGGTGTGTGTTACTAGTAACTGGGAAACAATAGCCATTGGCTGCTTGCTGTTTAGCAGACATGCCCCCACTCCCAGCATGGTATAAAACCAATTAGGGGGTCGTCCTGACAGTTTTTAACTATTTCCCAGCTGCCTGTTAGTGCTGCCGGCTTGGAAATAGTTAAACCCAAATCTCAAAGCAGTTGAAATAACTCAGCAATTGCCCATCATATCATTTGCTTTTGGATTAGGATATGTGGTGGCTAGGATTTAAGTTTTTCAGCAGAATGGGTCTGATTTCAGCCAAATTGTGATTCTACCAAAACTAATTATCCAACACTGCAAATGATAAATCTTATTACACATTCTACTTTGATGCCACTGAGAAGAGACTCAACGGTCATTAGGACATAAACTATTTTGTGCATGTGATGTGTGTACACATATTCCAATAAATGGTAGCACTCACAGGACTTGCATAATGTGATTCATACTGTCAAGCTCCAGACATGACACAAACAGCAAATATGCAGTTCAGTGTTTTGTGCGATCATTATCTTTAACCCCTTAAGGACCAAACTTCTGGAATAAAAGGGAATCATGACATGTCACACATGTCATGTGTCCTTAAGGGGTTTAAATTGATAGGGTAAATCCTTTAATTGTACCACTGCTGCATTGCCTAATTGATCTTAATTAATATAAACAAACAAATTAAGTAGTATTTATTCACCTATAATCAACATCATTCCGAGATTGTAGAACCAGTATGTACTGTTTACAAGTCAATACGTAAAGGAAAAGTTATATCTTAGCAAAATAATATAGGTAAGACAGTTTTATAATTTATTATTTATCTGACAATATCAAAGTTTCCTTTTAATGGTAGAAGAAAGAGGTACATAGTACAAAGCTTCTAATTTCCATCTGTCAATAACTTTGTTAGATAGTGTGATTAATTCCTAAGTGTATTGAAACAACATGTCAGAGGTTTAAAAGTATTCAGACAATGCTTGTTGGGCAAATGCTCAGTACTTGTCAAAACTATTGTTAATTCCCCTAAGACTTAGCCATCATGTAAACCATCTCTTAATTTTCTAGGCTTTTAGAGAGCACAATTTCAATTCCCATCAGTGTAGCTCAATTTGAAAAATATGGGCAAAATAATTAGAAAGAATAATGCCATTGCATAAATGGCAATTATCCTTTTCCTTTTCCTTTTCGGAAGAGTACTAAAGAAATTGCACTTTGAATTTAGGTTGTAATGACAGTTTTGCATAAGTTATACTGTTTGTTGTGTATGTATACTTTGCTAAAAGTAATATGCTAGATCAATATGACCTGATTAGCCCAGAATTGGAGATAATAAAAGGTATAATGATACTAAAAAGAAAACAAATATCAGTAAAATAAATTTTGTGGAGAGATATTTTTTTTTCAAGTTAGTCTGTTTAAATTGCGCTATTTTAATAAGTAAATTCACCTTCCCAAATAAATTGTTACTGTTTATGTTTTTTTTAAAACTGTTATACCTAGAGATTGAAGATATAAGAATGATTAATAGAGACACTACAAGGGAGCATGCCAAGTAGCTTGACCATTGTAGTAGTTATGGTATCAGGAGTCAAATTAAAGAGTCAAACAATAGAAATGATTTGGCACAGGGACAACATACAGCTGTTTGGGCTCCTTGGCAAAATTAGATACTGGGCCCTTTAAAGTCCAATATATATGTATTAAGTAAATATAATTTTATTAATGCGTGTTTGCATTTCAGTGTTTAAAATCAGTGTGAATGGACCCTTTTTGTGCATATAACTCCAACATGAATGCATATGTCTTTTTGTAGAATATGTGTATATTCAATTAATTTCTTCAGTGTAGTGAAAGTGCGTGTGAATGGTGGGATGCATTCTGCTTACTGCAAGAATGTTAATTCAGTCCTGTATTTATATGTCATTTCAGATTCTAATTGTATGTATAAAGGAATGTGTGTAATGTTGATGTGTGTACCATGCAATACCAGTGTTATTTTGCATGTAGAATTGGTTAGAATGTAGAGCAAATGTGTGTTTAGGCAGGAGTATATTTATTGGGAATTATGGTATGTGAACTCAGTGGTGTATTTGTATGGATTTTTGCTGTGTGTGAATGCAGGAGCATATTAGTTTGTTGTGTCAGTATTTGTATAGGAGTGTTTTTTTGTGTAGTGGTTGTGACTATATAAAGGAGGGGATATGTAAATATTTGTATTTGTGTGGAAGATACTGTGTGTGTAAATGAATCTGTTGGTTTGTTGTATTAGTGAAAGGAAGAATCGTGAATAAGCAGCTCCTCACCCAACAATTTTCTTCTTTATAATAACAAATATCTATTGCCAGTGTTAAGAGAGTGAATTACTAAAATGGGTTTCCCTTTGGGAAATAGTTAACTATAAATGGTAACCATATAACATACAGCACTGCAGTGGTATACTTTCCCCTCTCCTACTTCCACTACAGCACAAAGTGATCCTCAGATATGCTCAGTATGCCTGTAGATGGCACCAAGTAGGGTGTCTTAATTGGACTCACACTGTAAAAAAAAGTCTTAATATCTCATTGCAAACCATTAGTTACAATTAGCCTAGAGGAAGTGCATTTAGCTTTCTATGAATTCTCAGAGTACACTATGAAGTCTCACTTTGGTAGATATTCCAGACAAATGGTTATGTACTATAGAATGAATTCAAAGTGATTTAAAAGAAAATTTCACATTTAAGACCAGAGTAGCCAAACTGAAAGTATAACTTTTGTCGTTAAATTTTAAATTAATTTTGAATTCATTTGAATTCTCAAATAACCCTGTGTGTGTCTGATGAAAATGTGTTACTCAAACCACAGCACCGTGTACATTCTGGAATTGTTTTCCCCCATGTCTGTTTGTACTAAATACAAATTTTATTGACTTAATTGGACACTCTAAGAAATAGAACTATTATAACTTAATGTAGTAGTTCTGATGCAAAGAGACGGTTCCTTTTTAAGAAAAGGCAGTTTTTGCATTCTTGTCTAATGCCACCTCTAGAGGCCATCAGTCAGACAGATACCACGGGGGCATCCTGGTGCCTTCCTGCAATCTTTGCAGGACTGACTTTCCATGACTCCACACACTGCATGCTCCCGTTAGAGATGCAATGAATCAATGTATCTCTATGAGAAGGTTTTGATTGATCTTGATGATTTGAGCCAGTGGAGGAGTGGCTGCATGTGCCTGTGGTGACCAGTGCAGCAGGAAAAACAAAAGTAAAAAAATAAATAAAATAAAAAGTTTTTATTTAACTACTTAGTGGGACCTTAATCTAAATTGCACATACACCAGTCCATTCCTGGCACCATAACCACTACAGTGTTGGAATGTTCCTCCAAATGGAATCTCAAATCACAATAAGCTCTACAGCTTGTAATAGCATCTCTGGTACAAAGACTCCATGTGTACAGTCATTCAGATTTTTGCCAAACTGGTTTCAACTGATTTTTACAAAAATTATATAAAAATTTGCATTTCTTACACTTAAAGACCACCTTTGAGCATGAAATGTCTAACAAGGAAGTTTCACTATCCTTCCAAATACAGCTCACTAGTAGACGTATAACAAGAAAGCTGAGTTTTCGGTTTTGACTGCTGAGTAATCCTAGATTTTTTTTCTTTTAATTAGAACACAATTTGACAAAAAAACAAGGGACTGCACCCATAACCCCTACAATACGTTATAGTGGATAAAGTGTCACTTTAAGTGTACATATTAGAATTGTCATGATAGGAAAAGGCTTTATGTAGAATTTGTTGCTGAATCGCATATAGTTTTAATTGCTATTTTGCCAACTTTACCTGCTGAGAAGGCCAAAGGTTATAAAATATGATCACATCTGTGAAGTCAGTTCCTTTCTGTTGTTGAAGGGCTTAGGAAAGTCAAACACTGATTTTACATCATTTTCTATAACTGTGTCCCAGTGTAGTTTTAAAACTATTGCTGGAACATTTTAATGAGACTTGCACTGAAGGCCTCCAGGGGAAGATTACCTGACTCCTTCTATATTGTAGTGATCCTAGTCATGCTGGACTCGTCTAAGACTGCTGTAACCACTTCTAACATATTTTGAGTTTGTAACAGGTGGTGTAAAATTACTTTTCTTTGTATATGTATCAGAGAGCATTGGGACTTATTTCAAGATTTCACCAGAGGGAAGAAAGGGTGTAGCAAACCATAAATGAGACCTCTGTAATGTGTTTTTACAATGCTATAATAGAAACATATGTCTTAGGCCTGACAAATTTATATTCTTTCCTAAAACTTACTGATATAAAATGAGAACTCATTTTTGCTGATCCTTATCTGCCTTGGCTATTCTTTTATTTGTGTTTTATTTAAAGGTACACTCCAAGATGTACTGCTTTTGCAGGTGGTAGCTAGTATTAGACACCATTTTCCATTTAAGTGGTGTCTGAGGTGCTAAAGTATCTGGGGATATGGATCCACAAAGACTCGAATTAATTGTATGCTAGACACTTCCTCCTCATACATTTGAGCTTTACAGATGGATTTGCCTGGACTGGAACACATTTGGTTCATTTAAAAACTGAATACTTGGGGGACAGCTCACTGGCCATGATTTAATTGGGGGAAGATAAGGCAGCTTGTTCGCTCCTGGATCAACTGGATATTGGGGCAACTCTAAGGGAATAATCATATAGAAGAGGCATATTGAACTTGTCTTCCTGTCCTTGCCCATTCTTTCCATTGTCCATTTACCTGGACTGTACTCTGCAGACTCTACCTCAAGGTACTGAAATTCCTGAACTATGGACCTGTGGTTCACTTGGCATTCATAAGCTCCCCTGGACTGGCCCACTTGAACTCCATAGGGGGGAATTGGACATCCCTCATAGGATTGATTTGTCAGCCAGAATGAAACCCAGTTATGAAGAGGCTTTTTCTTTATCAACTTCTGAATACCCCAGTGGAGCCATTCCTCTCAAAATTATGGAGTGATGGGATGATGATTTGGTAACTTTTTTTTTTTTTAAAGAGCAATGGTCCAAAATCTGTACTCTTCTTCATTGTTCCTCTTAGCTCCTCTATTCAGGATACAAATTATTATCACTGTGGTACCCGACACCTCACCTCCTCCACAAGCTGTTCCTTGACATATCTAACAAATGTTGGAGATGCGGGCAGGGTGTTGGCACCCTTCTTTACATATACTGGGATTGACTATGAATCAAATTGCTCTGGTTTCAAATATATAGAACTTTGCTCTCAATTGTGGGCAAAAGTGTCCTGTTCGCTCTGGCATCCCTGCCACTCAGTCATGTCACCATGCCTGTTCCTAAATTTGAAAAGTCTCTAAAAAATATTTTTTTCTGATGTGGTAAAGGTGTTGATCCCTGCTCTCTGGAAACAGACTTCAGCACCTAGCTTAGAACCTAGCTTAGACCAATGGATAGCTAAGATGTACGAGATTAGACACATGAAGGATATGATGGCAAACCTGTAGGGAAGGGAGGAGAAATTTGATTTGCCTCCCATGGCTGGATATGGTTACACATCTGGGGAGGGTGGTACAAGTGCGTGGCTGGGGACGAGCTCACTGCCTGTCTTCACGGAAAAGTGTGTGGATGCTGGGGAGTTGGAGTCTTCTCCTTTTATTTAGTTTTCTCTTGCGATTCATTCTTTCTCTCCTAATTTCTTCAGTTCTAATTTGGCTGTTTTTATCTCTTTTGCCCTACTCTTTTTAGCCTGCTGCTGGGGAGGAACACTTCAGAGACAACATAAAATTACAAGTTCATTTTTTTAACTGTTTGCTGTATAATTCTCCTGATGTTGATGTTATGATGTGTACAGATTGAAGATATTTTAAGGGACATAAATAAAGATTGTGCCTATTTAAATAGATTACAAAATATGCCTGGATCTGAAAAGGTCTGTAGTGTTTTCTTGACAAAAAAGGATATCTGGCAGGACATAAAGATCTTTATGCGAGCATTTAGCAAATCATTTGCAGATCTGGGGAAATGAACCATATTGGAGTCAAATAGTAAGTCAAAGACTGGCTTGAATTTGATGATGTCACAGGAAATTAAACAGCCATAGCACATACATTATCTGTGAAAATAACAAAATAATTGGATTTATTTTTAAATGGTTTCCAACCCAGACTTCCTTTTTCATGAATTCATGGCAGTTTTAATCTAAAACCAGACTTGCTCTTGAAGACCGTTCTCCCTGCATTGTGTCAAGGAATATTACAGCCTGGGTATACACATCCAAGGCTCCACATGCAATAGATGAGTATTAAAATAGCCAAAAAGGTATATTTTGAGGTTTTAGCACATAATAAATATTTCTCACATGCAATACTTCCCACATAGGGATCCAAGAAATAGAGACAAAAAAAAAAAAATGAATAGCTAAAAATGAGTCAGGTACACACTGGATATAAAGACTTCTCAAATGTGAACAGCCACGAGAGATGGAAATAGTTGGAAATAGTGTAGTTAGCGCTAGCTAGAAATGTCATGCAGGCTTAATGAGGTTTAGGGCCAAGAAAATTGGCTTCTTCTGCCTGTTAAAGGGTTCACAGCAGATATTGTCATTTGGAAATGAGGGACATTTTATTGCTATATTCTAATGGTTGACAGGAGCAGCAGGATCACAGCAGGTAGGCATTACTTCAGATAGATTACATTTTACATGTAGACCACTGAAGGTCGAATCGCAATGGGGGATATCTGACTAAATGCATATATGACGCATTCTATGTAGAACCAGAATGCTAGTTTGACGGTAACATGTGTGCTTTGGGTATGTCAGAGTATTTATATCGGCAGACATTTTGTGCTATGATAGAAACTAAAAGTGTATATTCTGAGTCACTCTGAACAGACCAGACTCCATTTTGTTACTCCAAGTTAACAAAACAAAGAGACACAGGATTTCTTTCTGTAAGACTGGCCTCTTTGCCAGAGCTAAGGAATGCATAGCATGGTATAAACAAGTGATAAGAAGAATATAATCAAATCTAAACCCAGACAATTGTGACAGAGAAGATTAAATAATAAAATTTAACTGTCTCTATATATATATATAAGGTACCATTGTATGGAAAAGGGTAAACTTAGTTCATGATCTGTCATATCAGAAATTATGGCAGGAATTGCAGACGCTAAGTCTGGACAAAATTTAAGAAATCCTTTGAAATTTTAAATTATGGCGCTATAAAGATAACGCAAAATGACGTCAAAGTAGCCACCAGGAAAAGTTAACTCTTTCCTGGATAGGTATGTTTAGTGGGACAAGACTGCCCTCTACAGACCAAATACCTAATTTGCGATCTGGAAGATAACCACACCTCTAGTGCTTCTACTGGGTTATCAACTGATGACGTACAGAGAGTCTGGCCCTTTAAAAGTTAAGACAAAGGGAAGATACAAGATACGAGAGGAGGCAGATGCAAGATATGCAAAGGAGAGGAGAGAGGAATTGGAAGTTTGGGGACTCCAACTCGGAAAACATCTGAGACTAACACTCTACTCCTAAAACTCTAACACTTAGAATTTACTGACTTTCTAACCAACACCTCCATGCAGAGAGACTACCAATCGGATGAAATATCTACTCAACTGGTAATTATACTGGTTTCATTTAATTAAATTAAATTAATTAAAATGTATTAATAGCATTATATATGACTGGATAAAGCACGGTCAGATTTCCATATTAAGAAATCTTAGTTAACTAAGAATATATAGTTATAAATATTCCATTCTGCAGGTGGAATTAAGAATAATTATATATTGATGTGATATTATCACGTGTTAGCATACCGCTGTTTTTATCCAGGTGTATTGATTTGCTCTAAATTAAGATAGATATCTTTTAGACAAATTAAAAATCTGCTTATATAATGTTAGATTCTCTTATTGGATGGTTTAAGAAAATTAATTTAAACTGGTTTAAATGTTATTTTATTTAAAAATTACATAAGAATAGATCTTAACTACCTAGGAGATCTAGCCAGCATTGAAAGGGTTATTCTAACTGTCTGCTAAACTTTACGACCTTACGCTGCACTCTGAGGAATTCTGTTCTTCGCTGTGAAAAGTTTCACTTTCAGTCTGTGAAAGATAGTCATAAATAGAAGTCTTGACAGATAATGCTGTTTAGCCATTGAAACGTAATACCCATTTCTTTGTATTGCATACCATTTTATACTGAATATTCATTGATTATTGTCATGCATGTTACATAATATTATTTGTTAATTATTGGTTATCATAAATAAAATCTATTTTTATACATTGTGATTATTTATATGAAATACTTTTCACTTAACACGATAAACGTTCTTTGGGATCTGAGAATTGAATTAGTGGGCAATTCTCACTGTTACTATTATTATCCCATAAATATCCCCACAGGTAGTAACCTTTTTAATCATGCTAAATGTTACTCAATATTGTACTGAGTTTGAATGTATAATTTATTAAATTTACATGTGTCACTTGTTTAATTAAAATATTCCACAAACCACACATTTCTTTTTTTATTAGAACGCTTTGCATTTTGAAGTTTACACAACCATCCTGCTGGGAACTTAAGCATTTTTATGTTTTATAGTACCTAATAACATGTTAGTGTTTATGGCCAATGTGTGATACAAATTAGCTTTTATATTCTAAAATACGCGTGCTTGCACCCTACTGAATCATGCAAACTATCTCTCATAATGTCATTTTAATGTACCAATACACGAATAACATATTTGGTCATTTGGAAGGATGATGTGGTAGCAAACAATCATAAGAGGTGACCTAAACAAGTTATTAGAAAATGATAATCCTTCTAATGCTTAAAGAATCCATATGATTTGCAGAGCACAAGCCATTGTAAACAAGGAAATGTGCCCATATTTATTGAAAGTCTCCATAGAAATAAGTTTATCATTCTCCCAAGGTTTATAAAGAGCAACAAAATCTGACCCTGTTTTAATATTTTGGATATGCTTTTCAAATTAATTTAATATTTTAAAAAATATCTTATTTCTTTAAATCAGTGGTAGGCAACCTACGGCACTCCAGATGTTGTGGACTACATCCCTCATAATGCTCTTACACCCATATTGTTGGCAAAGCATCATGGCAGGTGAAGTTCAAAACATTTGGAGTTCTGAAGGTTGCCTATGCCTGATTTCAATATATGAATATATTTTTATTTGTATATATATTTTTTGTATTTAAATTGTTTGTATTTTTTTTGTATTTTTATAAATGCTATGCAATTCTCAGATGTGGGAAAAGCCGGACAGTTAATTTACAAAAGCTATTAAAATGCAAATTGAAAAAAAAAACTATTGAAAAGCTTATCCAAGACTATTTAATTGAGGCCTATCTTGGCTAGTAGTACTATTATGTAAATATTTTTCAAAATAATTCAAAGGTCTGCAGAGTTATAATTGCACCACTCTTTATTTAATCTGAATAATGTTGTAAAATGTTTCACTGTGTTGTTATTTTAAAGTAAGATTTAAAAAAAATAATTAAAATGACCTAAAACAAAAAAATGCTAGTAACAGGTCTGGACTGGCCATCACACAAACTGGGCAAATGGTGGGCCTCAATGATTATAGACCAAGGGTTTGCAGTGGAGATGAGATATATCCTCAACTGGTCCATTTTCCTTTATGTTTACTTTTATCTCTGGTGCCAAAAAGTGACTAGCACTAAAAATAGGTTTTCAGTGTCACCATTGTGGTGTGGCCAACCCCTCTGTATCCCCAACCTCTAGAGTATCTTCAAATGTATAGCAATAATACACCGCGTGAAAAGGTTGATGATATGGAATGTCCACTCCCACATGTCACCAGTGCACTGGAACCATATTAAGGATGCTGGGGGGAGAGAGAAGATGGTGTAATAAGGAGAATACAGTCACATTTGATGGTGTAATAAGGAGAACACAATACACATGGTGTACTGAGAGGGAGCAGAGAAAAAATGGGGCAGCATTTAAAGAAAAATAGCTGTGATTGCTGAGTGAATGGAAGGTGGAAATATAGTTAATGGGAGGGGTGAAGGGAACAAGAGGTGCCAAGTGAATTAAAGATGGTGTGCAGACTAAATAGGAAAGGGTTGCAGATTCAATAGACGTGATTTGTAGAGTGAAAGGGTGGTCCATGTCAAGGTAAAGGTTCAGACTGAATGGGAGGCTTGTGATGAAATAAAATATTAAATACTGATACAGTATATCACAAATTCCCCTAAACACTGGAAAAAGATTAATACATGTCTGAGTCTAAACTTTTGATTACAATGGAATCTTTAAAAATGATCTGTCACTTTTTTTATTTTAACTAAAACAGGGCATACAATGTAATGCCTTTGACTCCCATGGTGCTTTGTGCAATAATATTACCTAGGCATCATAGAACTATGCATGCGCTTACATAACACTTGAGAAACAGATGCCTGAGCAGGAGTATGCATTATAGGAACGTGATTCCCATTGTAAAAGACAGGTGAACTAAGTGTGTTTTATACAGTTCCCTTTAAAATTATTATGTCAATGTTGCATTGGTATTTCAGTGAAAATTTCAACATAATCAAAAGATAGATTCAAATGAAAGAAGAGACGTCTTTAGGCATTTCAACATGACAAATGAACAGAATCAATTATTTTCTAGCTGTGTTGCCTTGACATGTACCCACCAGTTACACAAAGGCTTTACCTGCAACATTGTAAAATAGCTCAGTGGGCTAATGCATCATCAGTAGCTTCTGTTCAACACTTTGGTTGCAGGTTTGAATCCTGGCAGGGTTTATTTAGTTTGTCCACTTTGGAAGGATAAAGATCTGAGTACCCTCCAAATCAACAGTGCTACCATCAGCTCCACCACGCAGGCTTGCTGCCTAGGTGTTCTCTTTGACTCTGACCCCTCCTTTTAGCCTCATGTTCAATCTATCGCCAAATCCTGTCATTTCTATCTCAAAAACATTGCGTGCATCCGCCCCTACTTAACGCCAGATGCGACTAAGGTGTTGGTCCATTCCACTGTCCTTTCTCGCCTTGACTACTGTAATCCGCTTCTCAGTGGTCTTACATGCTCCCAACTAGCGCCATTACAGTCCATAATGAATGCGGCGGCTAGGCTCATCTTCCTGTCCGCCCGCACCTCCCATGCCTCACCCTTCTGTCAGTCCCTACATTGACTTCCTATAAAATATAGAGCTCAATTTAAAATTCTGGTTCTTGCTTTCAAATATCTACATAATCCTGCTCCCACCTATCTATCCTCCCTTATACACAAGTATGTCCCATCTAGGCCCTTACGATATATTATTGTTGTATTTGTGCACATAATGGAGGATTGCACTTTTTTTTTTCTTTTCAAATGTTTTATTGAAAGTTTTAAATATGATAATAAACCAAACAACAATAATGATAATAATAACATAAAAAACAATGAAAAGGGTCTAAATATACGAGTACTTTTAATCATCCAATACTATTTAAAAATGTATAATAATTAATAAATAATTTAAAGAAATTTTACAAAAAAAAGTACAACTTTACCATTGGTAGTTCCTTATTTAACAACCATAATGCAGTACAAAGTGAATTAACAATGCAAATATGCAAAGTTTGGTGACTGCACTTTTTGATGTGATCACATATACATGAGAGTACAGATATGGTATAACTCCTGGAATAACAGAAGAAAGCAAATAGCACTAAATTTGTTTAAAAAAAAATGTAGTTGAGTAGATCACACTCCATTCACATACTAGGTGCCACCTTCAGGCAGACTTGTTACATGCTTTTGTAACAATAAATTGATCTAGATATCAGTTGAAATACAGAAAAAATGTCTGGAATTCAAACTACTTTTTCTATTATAAACACTGTCTGTCTGTAAGTATTGAAGACAGACAGAAAACTGTATTTCTATCTTGTATCAGTGTGATGCTTTCAAGTAAGAGAATAATGGCATTTAAATAAATAATTGTAGCCTATGACACTGCGTTGTTCCAAAGGCAACATAGTACATTTACCAGACTGTATTGCTATGAATTCTACTATTTCACATAAAAAAGGAAGGCATATATTCTGTGCATATACTCCCCATACTCACATTTATTTAGCCATTATTGTTTTCAATCCCATGGTGCATCTTATCTAAACCATGAAGTGAATACTTCACAGCATACTAGTCAGACTCAAGAAACGTAGAGTGAGCAAATGTTTGCTCTGATACAGGTAACATTCTAAGTCCCCACCTCTCACAAATGGACCTGCAACTGGTGGAGAAAATATCCCTCCACAAGTTTAATCTCCCCAACTTGGGTTACCCTGCCCTTTATTTTGATACTTTAGATCTAGTGATGTCCCGAACGGTTCGCCGAATGGTTCGCCACGGACTCATCATTGAGTAAATTTTGACCCTGTACCTCACAGTCAGCAGACACATTCCAGCCAATCAGCATCAGACCCTCCCTCCCAGACCCTCCCACCTCCTGGACAGCATCAATTTTACATTCATTGTGAAGCTGCATTCTTAGTGAGCTGTCCAGGAGGTGGGAGGGTCTGGGAGGGAGGGTCTGCTGCTGATTGGCTGGAATGTGTCTGCTGACTGTGAGGTACAGGGTCAAAGTTTACTCAATGATGAGTCCGTGGCGAACCGTTCGTGGCGAACCGTTAGCGAACCGTTCGCGAACCGTTCGGGACTTCACTATTTAGATCCAATTGAACAATCACTGCTCTAACATTATTACATTATTTCTAAATTTGTAAAAGGATTCTAAAATCAGGTGGTGAATAAATAAATATAAATACATTTTCAAATTAAATTTATCCTGCTGCTGTGGCTCTCACTGTATTTTTAAATGCTTTTCATTGTAGTGGTTTCATTTTTCCTTGTTGACTCTTGTACTGTGACTGCATCTGGTAGCTCTGCAGATGCAGTTGGTAGACGCTGATAGAGCACTGTGTTTTTTTTCATGTTCACTGATGATACAGATGTATTGAAAAGCTTTGTTTTTGTCAGGATAGGTGTGAGTGGGTGGTCAATCGCCCATTGACTTTTTTCTTTCATTTGTGGATAAACCACTATTTTTAAATTAAAATGACTCCTGCTCCCCATTTTATATAATACAAGATATCAAAAGTAAAATGATTATAATTAAGCATTCTAAAACTAAGTTCTCTCACGTCTTATTTTTTTAATCTGGATATATAATATTCTAATTTTGGCAAATAAAATTTGGCATTGAAAAATGCCTGCTATTGCATAGTGATATTGTAGCTATCTTTGCATGCCATGGTCCATTTTTTCCTGCTATTTTGGCTGTCTGAAATTATGATACTGAAATTTGGCCATGCCAAACAACACCATGACCTAAATTCTGACAACTTTTTTTTTTTTAGGATGAAGTGTTTCAGAAGAACTGACATTTTTCACCCTGTACAACTATACTGTAATTAATGCTCCTGCTTTCAAGATAAAGTTTCTGATATTGTATTTACTTTTGATTTGAAGATCTGGTGCTCTTCAGTTTGTCTAGTGTGACGAATTTGCAATTAAGACATGACTTTCAATTCCAAGGTAAGATACCATATTCCCGAGAAGACCTGCTTGCCACTACAGACTATATTTTTATGCAACCCCCTATGATAAATTTAAGGGATACATTCAATATTGCCAACCTGGGCACAATTTGAATTGTCTATCTTTCTTCTCTTTCTTGGTTCTTCCTTATCTTTTCTTTTTCTATCTTTTCTTGCTCAACCTAAATGTTCTACTCTTTTTTTTTTTTAATTCTTTATTTATTGCGTGCAAAGAGATAACGTTGCTTGGTGCGCCACAACAGCTGCATCAAACAGAGAGATAAGAAGATGTACATGGTTATGGCATTTGCATAAGTTGCACATTTTTAAATTATATATTATACAGACTAAACAGGCTAAACAGTATAAGTCTAGAGTAACTGTTAGGGCTAATAACAACGCCAGTGTGGAAAACAAATATTAGGGTAGACTTTCTGAACTGCCCCAGCATGCATTATAAATGTGATTTCGCCTATACGCAGCCAGTGCACAATGTAGCTTATAACAATAAAGGAAATAGATAGAGAAACGGTAAAGCACGTTAGTAGAGAGAGAGACATGTTCAGCTTACGGTCTAGTATGCCGATGTGAGTCAATGTCCCGTATTCACGATGCATGCTGTAGGAATAAATGCCTAACTGAAAGAGTCAAAAACTTAAACTTAGTATATAGGGCATATAAGCCAATGGGTTTCCGCGTGTCCATGTGTTAATAATGTTACTGTCCGAACTGGGTCTTGTACCGGTGGTCAGTGGCACAGTGGGGTAGGTTGTCAATGATGGTCCCAAGGGTCACAGCCTAGGGCTGTTGGAGACCTGTCCTGCAGTGTGAGTCCATTATCAGCCGATGCCGGCGCTTGGGGGCTCGTTGTGGCTGTTGAGAAGCGGTGAAAAAGTGATCTTGCAGCGGTTCTCACATGAGCTGCGTCCTCGCTTTGGACCTTGTGCCTGGCTGGCAGCTCTTGCTGCAGGGGTGGGTACATAGACAGCTGTTCGACGGGGGTGAGGTACGTCCTCTCTCCAGCCCCGGGCCGGGATAAAGGCCGACATCTTTACTTTTCGGACCCAGGCACTTCTTTGGGCTGGGTCCATCCCATGGCGGGAGTAACGGGGGGAGCTGATGGTCTGCCGCTTTCTGTGGTGGCCGTCCCTCCGTCCATGTGGGTGATGCCTTCGGGTTGTGCCCTTGGTGGCCCTCGACCCAGGTGGGCCAGCAATGTGAGGTGCAGGTTTGTCTGGGCGCTTTAGGCCCGAGGAGGTCCTCCTCACCCTCCGTTTCTTGCCACCCCGTTCTCCATCTCGAGGATCGGGCGGTGTAGAGATTATGTGGGTCTCCAGTTTGACCCATAGCTGGTGGAAGTGCTCGCTTAGTCTCTGCATTATGCGGTCCACAGAGCGCAGGGCTGGCTCACTCTGTTCATTTGCCTTCTCTGTTGGCCATGTGGTAGCCGCCATTTTGGGTCGGGTCTCTCCGCTTGTTTGGGCCCCGAGCGAGGTCCGTTTGTCGAGTTGTTTGCTTAGGGCAGTCGAGTAGGGACCGGGATAACCCCCGCTGGTCCAAGGGGGGGGGAGGTAGAAGCTTGCATGATCTCGTTTGTTATCAGGAAGCAGGGAGGTCGGCCGCCTCTCTCCAGCTCCGGTTTAGTAGGCCGCAACGGCGTCTCTCTGGTCTCCCGCAAATTAAGGTCTTGGGGTTTATCTCTGTGTTCCCTCTGGGCTGTGCACTGCCCATCAGTGGGTTTGATCGCTGTTTGTTCAGGGTTAAATCTGCTTTTATTGCTTGTTTAGCAGGAGCTCAGGACCCACACGTCTGCTCCTCTTGCCTGTCAGGCTCCGCCCCCCAAATGTTCTACTCTTAAGACATATTAAACAAGTTTGGTAGTTGATAATTCCTTCATACAAGTAAAGTGTCAGATGGGAATGTACAAGTGTGATGTGGTATTCTTTTCAACATTGTCAATGGTTGAATATTATTGTTCACTGTCTGATGAGAAAAAAAAAAAAATTACAAAAAATTATCTGTCGTTTGATTTTATGGCGCATAAAAATAGTAAGTCCTATTTTATAATTAAAAGCACACAGACAAAACTACAATAGAAATATATAAGTACTGAAATAATAGCAAACATCACAGTTGCTTGATATCAGTGACTGAGGACATCTATCACATCGTCAAGAGATGGATATAATCATCGACCAGGCCTGCCTTTTGAACACCACAGGTGAAAAATACCTTACATGTACTGTATTGTTTTACACAATATCATCTTTACTATAAACAGAATACAACCGAAAGTTGCTGCAACCTCAAAGCAATCTGGTGACACATATGGTTAAATTCATAGGACACACTTCCAGATATAGGTCTAAAACATAGGGTTAACTTCCTGGTGCACACCTCCAGCCACAAGTATGTCAGGGAGTTCCCCATTCCACTTGTGCTTGAGCACACGTCATGGGCAATGTTCAATGTTCAACAGTGTAATTTCCAGAGACGTGACAGATTTCCAAACAGTTACTATAGGCACTTCTTGCATTCTAACAAAGTTTAACTCTGTGAAACTATGTTGGACGTCATCACACTTTGCATTAGAACATCAAGTGCCTTCAAAATCCCCACAGGAATGCATTGATTTAATGTTTTCCTATGGGGAAGCTCAAATAAGCGCGTGGCACTTGCTGCACATGCACATTAGGTTTCTCCATCGGTATAAAGGGGATAGCACTGGAATGAGGTAAGTGTAAAAAGGGGTTTTAACTCTTTATACGAGGAGGGGGGACAAGGTCTTGGGAAAGGGACACCATAGCGAAATAGACTCTATATATTGTTAAGAATACAGTTCTACATTACGAACGCTATAGTGTTCCTTTAAGCTAGAAATCCTATGCAGAAAGAGAAGCCAAGAAACAGGTGGTAGAGATATAAAATAGCTCACAATATCAGAACAAAGGAAGATACCAATCTTCGTACTTAATGGGACATTATAGGATGGGAATTAAAAACAGTTATGAAAGTTATTTTTGGTGTCTCTGCAAAGTTACATAAAAAATGCTATTTCCTAACTGGCATAACTTTCTTGAAACATCAGTTAGTAACAAACTCCAACTGGAGTACTGTGCTCCGCAGAAAAACATAAAAAAAAAATTGCAATCATTTTTGCAATTTACAAAATTGTGTTTCTCTTTCTGCAACTGAAAAAGCCTTTTTTTGGTAGTGAAATGTGAATCCTAGTGAGACCAGTATATGTCTCATTAGGCAAGTGGTACAACCATCTGTGATGCTATTAATAAGAGAAAGTCTATTACATTGTGAGTATATGATAAGATGGTTGGAAAAGTTTATCTTGGATTAGATAGATAGATAGATAGATAGACGGACTGCCTAAATTGCTTTGTTTAGGTTCAGATTTAATTCACACAAGTAAACAATTGAACCCTTGAAAGCTTGTTTTTACATTTTACCTTATGCATGTTTTAGATTTGTAAAATATTTGCACAATGTGTCTGCTATATGCAAATTGCAACTCGTGAGAAATCAAAGGCTTTTTTCCACACTCTCATTATTTATTGTGCAGTTACAAGATGCCACCCACAGTGACAATCCATTTATATCCATGTCTAATTAAGTAATTCATATGAATAACAGCAGTTAATTTCTCAGAATATACCTCTCACTTATTGGTGAATGGACTAAAATAAATTGATTTACATATTGACAAGACAAAACATGAAAAGCTGTCAGAAGCATATCTTGAAGTATGATCCCCCACATTCACGCAAATGTTGAAAAAGAGTTTGAAATATTCCTTTAGATTTTAATGCGAACCATAAAGCTGTCCATTCATTTCAAAAAGGGTTGTGCATTATAAGAACTAACTCTGAAATTCTGTTATTGATCATTAACAACATTTCAAATAAATATTGAATCTAAACCTACTGAATGCAGATAATATAATACTAGGGGTGGCTTAATAAAAGACCTCTTGCTTTCGTATAACTACTGAGTCCATAATGCTTTGCCAGTTGCGAGGGCACTTTTCTAACTTTTGGCTTCTGCTTTACAATGGAGTCCATCAACTGAAGTTCAATTCTCACCCATAAAGCACTTTAGCAAGCTGAAGTGCTTCAAATGTGTGGCGTGGTCCTTTAACTTTCCCTGAGATTTTGTATTTCTTAAACTAAAGTTTAATCAGTAAGCAGTATACAAGTATGAGCCAGGAAAATAAATGTGTCTGTGGCCCTGGAGGGCTTGAGTTTCATACCATGCTACACATTCTCTGCAGATTACTATATTTTAGATTAAAGGAAAAGAAATTGCATTTCTTACAAGACAGATAGAGTCAAGATAAAAGGGCCTTGCTACTGCAATTCATTGTACATCCCTATATCTCTTTTGCTTTATACCCACACAGAAAAATTATTAGCAGAAAAAAAATAAACCCAGAAGAAATTGTACTGCATAATAAAGGTTTTTCTTTAAAATATTACTTTAAAATACACACAAATTGACATCACACATTCAGCAATTGTCCTTATCCCCTTCAAGGTAATATTTAAGTAAGTGATTTTATATTATAAGATATCTTCCACTAGTTGTTAAATTGCAAGTCCTTAATGTATCATGCAGAGTGTTATCAAAATTGATAAATATCATCAAAGTGCATCTAGACAAAACAGCATGTTCAGTCAATTTCAGGTGAAAAGGTACATTAACCCCTTAAAAATGGGGGCAACTGTACACGATCAAAACAAAAAACAAGACTTAACCTAGAATTTGAGCTATATGTTGTTCACCCAGAGTTTCATATCAAATGCACCCACACTTATTATCTATCATTTTGTTCAGGAGAAATATGGCTTTCATTTCACATTAAGCAATTAAGATTAATTAAGTTCTGCATGACATTTTAACTGTGAATGTCATAATACTATCAGTGTTTAATGCAATAAATTACACATATTTGTGTACAGCAATGTCTAACGAGTACAACAGTGTAAAACCATGTACAAAACCCCAAGATTACAGGGTTAAATTGAGGACTTTCCCGTTTTCCATTTTTACACATTGAAATTTTGCCAGATTGGTTTACAAGGCCTATGTTGCCTTTGAGACCGTATGGCAGCCCAAGAATTAAGATGAATCCCAACATGGCATGCCACTTGCAAAAGTAGACAACCCAGAGTATTCAAAATGGGGTATGTTCAGTTATTTTTAGAAACTCTGGCCAAAGTTAGTGTTCATATTTATTTTTTGCATTATTCACAAAAATCTGCACTTTGACTGGTGAAAACAAAATTAGTCTGTCTTTAATTATATAATAGGTTTTAGTTCTGCAGGGCCTACTCCACCTCATTGACATCTGTTTGAATAAGCTTACTTGAGAGCATGGGGCAAGTTTGAAATCTTCCCTGTTTTAGCAATTGTTCCTATAAAGGCTTCCATGTAACATAACTTGTAACAGCCACTGTTGGTGGATTTAATCATGCAATGTAAAAATTGAAGTTGCAAAAAAAAACTAAGTTACAACTAAGGACCACTAAACCCAGGCCACTCCATTTTAATAAAGTGGCCTGGGATTATTTAGTGGTCTTTTAAGTCTTCATTGTTAATGTTAATGTTAATTTTGGCTAAATGCCTTATTTTGAAGACTAAAGACTGTATCGCTATTGCTCAGAGCATGTAAACTAGAAACACAGTAACGCTCTCCCTTATAACAGAAAAATGACAATACAGAAATGTATCAAACAAATGAACAAGGCCTCCCCCCCATATCATTGTTAAAAGTAAAGGCACCGCTTTACCTTAGCCAACAAATCTACTTTGTTAAAATAACCATATATGTAATTAGTTGATCATATACATATGTTACTTTTACCACTAACTTTGTGTAAAATACCATCAAGTAGTGATGGTTAGCTAGACAAGAAATTAAGAACAATATTTCCCTTAAGGAATATAACGCAGTGTTGGAATCTGTGAATGCTGCAGATAAGACAGAAATGGTCCTGATTTAACATTTTTGGATACGTTTTTCAAATGATTTCCTATTTTTTTATAAACGTTTAAAATGATTTAATATTTTAAAAAATGCGCTAAGATTTAGATTTTTTTTAAATATATTATTGATATACTTTTTATATATGATATATATTTTGATATTTTAATATTTTGAAAAATTAATTTAAAAATTTCATTATTAAAATTATTAAATCATTTTAAACATACCCATAAATATGAAATTACAGGGAATGAAATAAAAAAAAACTATTGTTCCAAAATAATTCTGTGTGTTTTAAGGCATAAAACAAAACAAAATACTGCAGGGAAGCAGCGAGGATATGGATAGTTTGCAATAAGCTAGGAATCTACAGTGCCAAATCCGCTACCATTACACGGTCACCTAGTGAGTTCTTAGTGCTTAAAAACTCCATTAACCAGGAGGATGCAAACCTCTGGCTGTATTTTAACATTGCAAGCATTAAAAATGAAAAATGCTAATTAGTTTCCAAAAAAATATAAGTGTACAAAGAATGAATTCACAATGAGTTATAGTAATTGTAATCAGTATTTAGCAGGAGGAAGCATATCTCTGGCTATATTACATTAGTATATAACAATGTTTACTGTTTTGAGGCAGTACCAGTTTATTTAATTTACATATAGGCTTAGTTCAGCACAGCCTGGGACAATAACCTGTTTGTTATACTTCCAAGAATAATTGTAATTGGTTACTTTTAAACACAGGTGATCAGACTTTGCTGGTAACAAGAAACAACAGGGGTTGAAAAGAGAGTAAAATAGAGTAACAGAAACCACAAGTTAGATATTGAAGCCTGTTAATCACACATACACGGAAAAATGCGAAAAACTATTAATTCTATAAATATATATATTTACTGCAGCACCACCTACTGTTGGAGTCTAGCAAACACACTCACTATATATGATAAATTATGTGGCTCACCCAGCAGTTCAGGGGGTGTTTTGGTAAATGGATGGTTTATAATCTGCCCCAGATAACGCTTAAAAGAACCCTATGGTATACAAACAGTGTTGGACTACCTATTTAGATCCCTGGTCTCCCTCAGAATCGGTTTAAAAGGTATTTTACTCACATTTTCTCCATCGCTGCGATGGTTTTACCATTGCTGGCACTGTTTGCATGGCTGAGATAATCAATCTTCATAATCTCAGTCAATTCAATTATTTTCCTTAGGAATACGTGGGGAGGCTAATGGGCAATGCTGAACACAGGTGCTGCACACAAGGCACCACTGAAACAAGAACCAACTCTAGTGGCCATCACTCTGTAAAGGCATACTTTACTTTAAAAAGGCTATAGGGACAGGCTATCGACACCAGAACCCCCACATTAAGCTGCAATGGTTCTGTTGACTGTAGTGTCCCTTTAAAACACAAGTATGAACAGAAACCCGCTTTCTAAAGCATTATTCATAGTGGTTCATGACAATACCAAATACAGTAGTGAAAGGTGATCATGAAGTGATGATAATGAGGAACAGCATTTCCTTATGTGATCAAGTCTAAGCGTTGCTAAATACAATTGCCAATATCCTTTTGCCTGCTGAATAAGCAACTGTACATTGGCTTCAGGCTGCAAAATGAAAGAAAAATCCTGAAAAATGAGAAGTCCGAAAATGCTTGCCATTTGGGGCCCAACATTGACTTTAGTTAGCATAGTTAATCACTCATGATCATCTTTGCAGATAAACTATGATTAGCATAAGCTAAGCTGCTGCTTTGGTGTCACTTAACTGCTTGGTCAGTGTCGTGTTTGGCATGTGTTTTTAAATGTAGTTTAAATGAGTAGAAACCATTTGGCTGTGTGAGAACACAAAGGCTGACTTGTATTGTTCTCTGTGTATGCTGAATATGACTGATTATTGTAGAAACGCTAACAACATATTCAAATATGTAATTTTTTTCAACAGTGTTGGAAACAATCAGCAACATGATTAGAAGTACTTGTGTCATTTGTTTTCTCCAAAAGAGGTGTAATTTACAAGTAACTGCTGCTGTCTCTTACGGTAACGTACCAAATTGAAAATTACCAGCAACAAAATCCATGGTGTAGTTAACAATTTTCAATTAGAGAGCAATATACTGTATTCCACTGGAAGAATTCACTTCATATTGCTTAGCATGGTATAGTCCAGGGATGGGCAACCTTTGGCACTCCAGATGTTTTAGGATACATCTCCCATAATGCTCTACTCTAACGCCCACAATGCTGGCAAAGCATCATGGGAGGTTTAGTCCAAAACATCTGGAGTGCCGAAGGTTGCCTATGCCTGGTATAGTCCTTCAACAAGACATTCCTCCTCATTGTAACATTGTTGTAACATGTTCAATAACCAACTGTCTAATTGTATATAAATAATTACAAAATGAAAATGGTTAAATCTAAATTATCAGTCTACCGCTCATTGTTTTGTTGTGAGGTTTAGCCTTAAACAACACATCATTTTTATTGCCTTTATTTTTGCACTTTCTTTCTGTGGTATATCTCTGGATTCATTTAAAAGAACACTACATCCAGACAACTGCAGCTTATTGAAGTGGTCTGGGTGCAGTATCCAAGGTCCCTACCCCCGGCAATTGTAATGATTGCAGTTTTTGATAAACTGCCATAATTTCATTGCAGAGTTAGCTCCAGACAGCCATGAGAGGGACTTCCAGGTGGTTAGGCGACTTTTGGTTCTCTAACTGAGGCTGGAGGTCCTCACGCTATGCATCACCCAAAACCCCATTGAAAATAATTATGCAATGCTTTCCTATAGGTGAAGCCCTAATGTGATCACGGAGCTCACTGTGCATGCGCATTAGGTCACCTCTCCCCCGGCTGATGTCGGCGGAGTAGCCTAAACCAGCACTGAGTGACATCGGCACTGGACTCAGGTAAGTGATAAACTTTTTTTAACCCCTTCAGCACCATGGTGGGAGTGAAGGGCGCAAGGGAAGGGGACAGCTTTGTTTTCCTAGCACTATAGTTTCCCTTTAAGTTAGATGACCTTATCTCTGGTAATTGATTATATTTTCCCATTGATTTCTACAGTATAAATACTTGGTATGATTGGTGTACATGCTATTCAATGTATCTAACAGAATCTAACCCTAAAAGAGGCCACATCTATTTTTCACTTAGCAAAGGAAGATGACTCTTCTACATCACAGCAAAATCACAAATTCTGGTTATTTAAAAATATTTAATAATAACAATAATAGTAGCCTTTGGCTTACAACTTATTTAATGATATAAAGGAAATTTATATAGATAATTAGCACACCTTGGAGAATTGAGTTAATATAAAAGTTACCTATTTTCCTTGTAGAACTTTTTCTTTATACTTATACTATACTTATATACTTATACATATACTTTGAGACTTTTCTCTTGGTTTTATATTTTATTATTTTTATTCATCACATGATTAGGATTTCTGTTTTTTGACATGAAGTGGCACATGATCATTAAAACGTCTGTTCTTTGCTTTGTTCTGCTAAGGTTGGGAGAACTGTAAACCTTAAAGGGACACTTTTGGCACTCAGGCCATTTCAGCCCATTGAAGTGGTCTGGGTGCAGTAGCCCATGCCCATTAACCCTGCAATTGTAATTATTGCAGTTATATTGTCTACCACACAGTCAAAAGAGGGACTTCTGGGTGGTTAGGTGACTTTTGGTCATCTAACTGACACTGGTCGTCCTCACACTATGCATGAGGACAGCCAACATCTCCCAAAACCCCATAGGAAAGCATTATATTGCTTTACGATGGAGGAAGTCCTAATGTAATCGCTGCACTCGCTACGCATGCACCTTAGGGTCCCCCCCAGCCAGCTGAAGCCAGCAGAAGAGTGAAGGCTGAACCAGGACATCAGCGCTGGAATAAGGTAAGTGACAGAAAGAACTTTTAACCCCTTCTGCACCACCATGTGGTGGTCCACGAGGAGAGAGGGGGGGGAGGGACACTATAGGGTGCTATAGTGCCACAAAAAACAACTCTGTTTTCAAAGCACTATAGCTTCCCTTTAAACAAAATATAACATCTTCCACTAGTTTTAAGTCCCTATAAACATTTGCCTCATTGCATTGTCACCTATTGACAAAATAAAATAAACTAAATTATTCTATCCTGAACTGAGGTGTTGCTTCAGCATAATAAACAATTTCTTCTCCCTCTGGCTTTGTCTCTTTGCTGAGATCATCATACAATGAAAAATATTAATTTGAAAAATATGAATTGTTTTCTGCTATTTTGTTTTGTTCTGGTGTTACCCCTGTAGGTGTTGTCTCAAAAAAATGATTAAGCATGATGCAGATTATTGGCAGCCCAGAATTTGTTTGTCAGTGTTTTTTTTTTTTTATTATTCATCCGTTTGTTTACCGTATGTATCTTCTAACTATAAATAGTGTTACTTATAAAAAAATAAATGATAATTTAATTTGAAATTATTCTGTAGGATCCTCAATAAATTGGTAAAACGAGTCATTGCTAAACACATACCTACAATATAGAAAATGCTCTCTCTTTTTTTAATTACATTTTTATTTTTCAATTGTTTGTGTATTGTTTAATTGTTTATTTTTTTATATTGATGTTTATTTGGCAGATATCTTGGGGCGCATGACTTCAAACTGACAGCTTCTCCATTGCTTAATGGGGAAGCTGTCAAATGCTTTCAGATTCAATATTCTGTACCATGCTATGCTGATTAATTAGATCCCATTGCTATTTACAGTCAACCTATTATTCCTAACTATTGGTAAATAGTAAAAGCTCACACAAAACTTTCAGCTCTCATAGGAAGTCTCTACCTTTCTAACAATAAATATATTCTCATTTCAACTGTTTTGAGAATTCAGTGTTGTTCAAAGCAGACCTTTTAAGTATTTTAATTCCAGTAGTTTTGTTATACAAAAAAAGGCATGCATGATTTATAAGGAAAAAACAAATAAACACCAAGATTTGAAGTTCTTGCACCTGGTTTCTTTTTTTTTTCAATTGGGTAAGTGAGACTTTTTCCTCCCATTACCAATTAAGTTTTATTATTCATGCTCTTTGAAAATGATTCTAAAATCTTAATTTTCACTAAACACTGCTATTCTGTTAAGCACTGTAACACTAAAATACTAAAGGCATTTCTTTCTAAATGTACTTGCAATAGAGATACTTTGTTTAGATGTAGTAGCATCTATCCATTTCGATAACAAATTCCACTGCATGTGGAACACGGAATTCCAATTATCTGTTCACACAGCATGGGTATCAGCATGCAGCACTTCTAAAATGTTCTTATAAACAGCAGTTTGGTTTTATATTGTACTATCAATAAGTTGAAAGACAAAATGTAATCTTTAACAATCAATAACTGTGTTAGAACCAAGGAAATGTGTTAATGATAAAATGTCCCATGAGTTTAAACTTCCACATTAGCAGTGTGTTGGCAATCATCGAGGAACATTTCACAGTGTGTCTTTTTAAACTGTAAAGACAATTGTTCTTCATTTAAAGGGACACTCCAGTGCCAGGAAAACATGTTTGTTTTCCTGGCACTGCAGGGCCCTACAGAGCCCCTCTCACCCCCCATCCCAAGTTGCTGAAGCGGTTAAAACTTTTTCTGGAAATTAATAAGTTCATTAGACATTGCAAATACGTCCATTGAGCATCATGCTATTTACTGTTTGAAACTATGTGTACTGATAGTTTTCACTGTAAACAAATGGATTTATTCCTTAACTGGATATTATGGTGAGTGGACAATGTAAATGAACATTTGAGTTCTAAATAGGAGAGCAGAGGGAGCTAATGTTTCTAGCTCTAATATTTTTAAAAAAGATGTTTGATTTCCTTCCCCTTTCTCCACAATTCCAGAACAAGCAATTGATTTGCCACATGAAGTAGGGTATTGTCAGGACCCCTGTCCCGTCTCACTCTCCTGGTGTTCCCTCACTGCGCCTCAATCCTCGGTCGATGTGGCCCCTCCTTGTTGCACGTTGTGTCCTTCGGCATTCTCACCAGCGAGGAGGGAGAGCTGGCATCTTCTGTATGAACAGAAGTGGTCCATTTAGTGCTTCGGTCTACACTGACCATGAGGGAACCCAGGAGGGAATAACCCCTCACAAATTAAATATCCCTTAGCCGCACATGCGCCTAAAAGACCACATCATAAAGGGGCAAATGATCAATTACCTCCCAAAGTTAATTACACAGTTACCAATAGTGTGGGAGAGGTGTGACCATCTCCCCTATGTAACCATATCTAACCCTATCCCCTATGCTTAGTTATATACTGTGCTTACTGTGGTGTTAACCTCATTGTGCTTAATCTGCTTTATCTGATTATCTGGAACCTGACCTTCTGCTAGTCTTATCGTCTGTGCACCTATGCTGCCTGTGCACCTACGCTGCTTGTCCTGACCTTTTGGCCTTCAATGACTATGTTTTTGCTTATTCCTTTCAGTGCCTCACATTGGCTTATTCCCGCTACCTGTACTCCTCCTGTGAAAATAAGTAACAAGCATATAATGTTTGTACTACATGCAGTTAGACCAAAATGTCCATTAACTAAATGGTGAAAGGGCGATTTTCTTGCCGATGCACGTACTTTGTTTTTAACTTTATGTTATCTGGGGTGTTTGCACTGTCTGGGTTTGCATGGTAATACAGAATTAGTAAGTACATTTACCTGCATCCCCCCTTAAAAAAATAAAAAAAATTCCCAACTATGTGTGTCTCTTTCTCCCCCAACCCTTTTGTGTGTCTTTTTCCCCTTCCACAACCCCTCTGTGTGTCTCTTACACCCCCCAGCTCTCTGTGTGTCTCTTCCCAACCCTTTTTATGTATTTTGTCTCCTCCAACCCCTCTGTGTGACCCTTTGTCCCCCAGATCCTCTATGTGTCTCTATGTCCCCCTAGCACCTCAGTGTGTCTCTTAATCCCAAACCTCTTTGTGTGTTTATTTTCCCCTTCCCCAGCCCTCTGTGTGTCTCTTTTTTCTAGCACCTTTGTTGGTCTCTTTCTCTTACCTCAGCCCCTTTGTGGGACTCTCTTATCCCCCCCAGCCTCTCTGTGTGTTTCTTTATCCCCCTCATCCTTCTGTGTATCTCTTTGCCCTCCCCTCATCCCTCTGTGTGCCTCTATGCCCCTTAGCCCTCTGTGAGTCTCACCCAGCTCCACTGTGTGATTCTTACCCTATTTCAGCCTCTCTGTATGACTTCCCCCATTCCTTTCCCCCCCAGTCCTCTGTGTGCCTCTCCTTCCCTCAGTCCTGTGTGTGCCTCTCAAACCCCAACCCTCTGTGTGTCACTCCACACCCCCTCAGTGTGCTATGTGTTTCTCTTTCTCCATAAGCACTCGGTGTGCCTATCCTACCCTCTGCCTTCTATGTATCTCTACTCCCCCTTCTCAGTTATCTGTTTGTTTCTCCCCCTTAGATCTCTGTGTGCCACTTTTCCACAGTCCTCTCTGTGCCTCATTTCCCCCCTCAGCAACCTTTGTGTGCCACTGCCCCCCCCAGCCTTCTGTGTACCACTCCTCCGCCCATCAGCCACTCCTTGTGTGCCTCTCCACCCTCAGTCCTCTGAGTGCCTCTCTCCTTCTCTCCTTTCCCTTCAGTCCTGTGTACCCCCTAATGCCAGCTTAGAGATTCTGAGATTCTTCAGATTTGGTGCTTTCAATAAGTACTTACAGTCAGGCTGGGTAGAGGATACAGAAGCTCCTCTACCACAGTCTGCAATGTGGACACACTACATGCTATGACCTACAGGATGGGAGTGCTGTGCTGTCTGCTCCTCTCCAGGCAGCCTCCGAGTTATTATTTCAGCCATGCTTAGCCCACAAACAAAGCAAGATAATCCTCTTATCTTCTCACCTGTACTGGTGAGACTGGAAGGATAGCTACACATTTAGAATTGTTTTCATTTGAAATAAAGAACACCATCTTGAAATAAACTTATTTTAAAGTATTTGAATACTAAAACTAAACCGGTAGAGTACAAACACGTTTCTTTTGAGGGTACTAACAAATATTTGAATGCATTAAAGGACAACGGGGATGTGCATGGGCAAACAATTTGGTTTGGTTTGGCACTTCCGAAATTCAGGACTTCAGCACTTCGGTTCGGGGCTTCGTCAATTCGGCACTTCAGTTCGGCACTTCCAAAATTCGGGACTTCAGCAATTTCCTAACCCTACCCCCAACACTAACCCTACCCCTATCCAATTGTCTGAATTGCCAAATTCGCCCAAATTTAAATTCGTACCAAAACGAATTGAACATGTCTAAAGGACAATAACAAGGAAAAAATGTAAACTCTGGTTTTAATGACTAAAACAAATAACACGATTCTGACATTCGAGATCTAGAAGGTTAACTTCTTAATCAGGAGCATAATTAGGGGTCATTTATAACAAGCTGTTTATTAAAGGCATTGGAGTGGGCTGTCTGATTTCTATAATTGGACACAGGGGAGGCAGGTTTGAGCACACTATGGATAGAAATTGTTAAACCTGTAATATACAGTAAGCCTTCATAGGGCAATATGTAATCATAGTATGTAAAATAAAAATATAACTTGGAGCATTCACAATCTTTTGAGCCTTATGAGTCAGCTCTAAACTGTAGTAGCGTGTTTGTAACTCCAATAAGATGGCTTTGGTAAAGATGACGGTCCCAGCATAAGTATTTTCCTTTTGGATGAAAAATTCAGGAACCAAAATAAATATACAAATACCTCTTTATTAAGAAATAAAATGAAAAATAGCACAACGCATTTTGACCACTCTCCTGATCTTCCTCAGGTGCAATAAACATAAATGTGAATAAAAATTTTAAATACCCTATACATAAGTAGCTAAACATAAAACATCTGTGTCAAATTCATATACAACCCACCCACAAATAGTCCATATATGGTACTTCCGTTTTTCTTCCCCTTCCATCATGGGGGATAAATGTTCCTTTCTTTATGGATAAACACAGAATCCGACCTTCTCAAAATGGCTGTGCGGTCCGGACGTTTCTCTCCCATCAGGTGACTTTTAGTGTTGAAATGGAACATCACTTCCATATTACGTCACTTCCTGTTTTCGTCATGTCACATCACTTTCTGTACTTTCGTGAATGGGTGCTCAAATTGTCAATCACATTGCCCTTACCTGTTAGGAGGGCGTGTTTTAGTTGATGCTAAACAGTCCTTAGTACTCACATTAGCCATTATGGAAAAAAGGTCGAAAGAGGATAGGAAAGTAAATAAAGGATTAATATACTTTCAGAAATTATTTCAAATGCGTATACAATGTATTAAAAAGGCATGTACCACCTACCTCCTTATATAAAAAATACACATTTATAATGATTTATATCAATTCCTATATTAAAAAAATATATTAATAAATAACATTTAAGGGTAAAAAATGGAATAAAAAAGGAATAGAATAAAAATATTTGATAATAGCATAAAATAAAAAATGAGCACATAAACAAAAATAAATTTTTAAAACCTACAAAATAGGTCCAATTTCAAAATCTATATTTAATCCCTTAGGGTATAATGTTTGCAAATCAAAGATCCAGGAGCATTCTTTTTTACTAAGGTTTAGTGCATTATTACCACCTCTCCAATGTGAAGAGACTTTTTGTATGGCCATAAATTCTAAATCTATAGGGTTAGATTGGTGTTTCTCTAAAAAGTGCTTAGATAAACTATGGTTTAAGAAACCTTTTTTTATGTTTCTTATATGCTCGGAACACATATTTTTAAAGGTCTGGAGGTTTTCCCTACATATTGTAGTCCACATTTACAGTTAAGAAGATAAATAACGTTATTTGAGTGACATGAAATAAAAGAAGGGACAGAAAAATGTTTTTTAGTTATTGAAGATATAAAAATGTATTTTTTCTGCCTTTCAACAATAGTATTTTTGCAAGCAATACAGTTGCCGCAATGAAAGTAGCCTTTTTGTTTATTTAACCAGTCATCTAAAAATTTAGTTTTTTCTTCCCTATTAACATAACTTGACGTTAGAATTTGTTTAAAATTTCTGGCACCTCTAAATACGAATTTTGTTTTTTGACCTAAGAATTCTCGAATATCATGTTCTTGCTGTAGAATGTGCCAGTTTTTATTAATAACCTTTTTAAGAATACCTAAATTACTAGAATAATTAAAAACAAAAGGAATTTGGTTAGATTTACTTATCTTCTTTTTTTTCTTTATATCTAAGCAGATCCAATCTATTCATTTCATTAACATTATTAATATTACTCTGGAGTTTCTCTTCTTTATAACCTTTTTGTAGAAATTGTTTTTTCAAAAGTGACGATTGCTCATTAAAATCTGTTTGTTCAGTACAGTTTAGTTTAAGACGTAGGAATTGGCCCTTAGTAATGTTTTGTAACCAAGAATCGTAATGACAACTTTTTGTCTTTATAAAGCTATTAATGTCTACTTGTTTAAAAAATGTCCTGGTTTTTATTTGATTATTAGAAATGTAAATATTGAGGTCTAGAAAATCTATAGTCAATGGACTGACATTTTTGGTTAATTTGATACCCCATTTGTTCTGGTTGAGGTAATTAAAAAATAAATTGAATTCACTTTCTGTGCCTTTCCATGCCATAAAGATATCATCAATATATATTTTATAGAGGACCAAGTTTGCCCCATAGTCATGTCCTTGGTATATGAAAATTCTTTCCCAAAATGACATGAATAAATTAGCGTAGCTTGGGGCAAACTTGGTCCCCATTGCTGTACCACGGATCTGAAGGTAAAAATTGTTTTCAAACCAAAAATAATTATTGGCTAAAATCATTAAAATTCCTTTGGTTAAAAATTCTATTTGTGCTTCTGTCAAATCATTAGATTGTTTCAAATAAAAATCTGCAGCTTCAAATCCTAGTCGATGCTCAATAATAGTGTAAAGGCTTGTCACATCGCATGTAATTAAGAGATATCCTTCTTCCCATATAAAATCATTTAAAATGTTTAAAAGGCTCATAGAGTCCTTCAAATATGATGGACAAGACTTCACAAGAGGTTGAAGAAAAAAATCTATGTACTGGGATAACTGAGTTAAAATGGAATCAATCCCTGAAACGATAGGTCTACCTGGTGGTTTATCTAGACTTTTGTGAATTTTTGGTAATACATAAATGACCAGTATCTTAGGATGTTCTATTTTTAAAAAGTTAGATTCATTTTTATTTAAAACATCATTATCTACTCCCTCTTTCAATAAATTCTCATATTTTATAGATATTTCCATTGTAGGAATTTTAATAAGTTTTTTTATATGTATTATCATCATTTAGCTGCCTTTTTATTTCATTTAAATATACATCCTTATCTAGGATGACAACCCCTCCCCCTTTATCAGCGGGTTTGATTATGATAGAATTATTCTGTTTCAGCTCTTTGATGGCTTGTCTTTCCTTAAATGTCAGATTTTGATTGTATTTAGTGAGTGGTTTAATTTTATATAGTTCATCCAGACATGCCTTCTCAAAGACTTTCATACTATTCGTTTTTAAAAATTGAGGGTAGAATTTCTATTTTAACTATTTCTTAATCCACAGATTAAATTACTAAAAATGGTATATGCTAAAAGCTATCTGGTGACACAACTTGTAATTTGGATTCATGCCAATGTTGCAAGTAGTGTGAATGTCTGGCAATGTGAAGATACAGGAGTCCATAGATGTATTATTGTTGTGGGCAAATGCAAATATTACAAGTTTTAGAATGAAATGTTGTATTTCTTAAACTGTGTACTTTGTCTTTAAGAGATATTGCAAATTGACAAGGTGTTAGAAATGGAACATATTGTTTTTCATAGATGTTTCTTTAAGCAATAACCTCAGTGCATAATATGTGTGTGCCATTTTGTCCCAGACGAATTACAATAACAATAATGCATAAACAAGCTTCAAGGCTATACTACGACTCTTTTAGTACACAATATACTGTTGTAACCCCAAGTTAATGAAACTTCCCCAAATCCGGGAATCTCCCACAACTGTGCACTTACGTCTTAGTATAAACAACAGATAAGCTATTCAGACTTTAAGATGCCATCTTGAACTAAGTCAGGACAATTTCCATGACGTATGCACCCTTTAGTTATTGCCTTGTATGTTTGCCAAGTTAAGGGAGGTCCTAAAATGAATAAAGTAAAAGAAGTGTTACTTTTTCATATATGAACTACGGTAACCCTAAAATGGAGACACCTAAGGTATAAATAGGTGTACTTTTAAATGTTAAGGCACAGAGGAGAGACTTGGAGACAGACACTGCTTCATCTTAAAATGACAGAGAGGCTGACATGATGACATGTTCAGAAGGGTATGTTAACCTATTAATGATATTTGCAAGCAAGTAATTTAATCTTATAAACTCTGCTATAATGGATTTTATATGTTTATATTTATATTTTAATATAATAAATATCTAAAGACAAAACTATTGGTTCTAAGACAATCCTTATTTTATATTGTATTCTCAATTATTTACATATTTTAAATAGAGAATCTCTTACACTAACTATATAAAATTATGGCTAAGATATCTGTATGGTTAGCCCTACTAAGTTCTATGCTTTAATACATTATAGTGGTAAATAAGGGAACCACCTGCGGTTACATTATCGTGCAACATAGCATGTAAAGTAAATCATCCTATTTTTATGTTTAACCCATGCCAAGTTCCACACAGCAACAAATGACAATTCATGAACAAATCTCAGTGGAAAACTATATACCAATTCCTTGCAATATGCAGCAGTGTGAATCAGACAAATCTATTATACTTCCAACTGGTCTCACTGTTGCAAAACTTCACTGACACAGGTAATAGACATAATTCCATGTGTTTAGTGTTTTCTGATGCCATTAAACTAATATTGGAGAGGTTAGGCAAATATATGTAATCATGCATATCAATAAGAATAAAAGAGGGAAAATATTACTCACTGAGATAAGATGAAAAAACCTCTGCAAGGGTTATTTACTAAAAGATGAATTAGCAAACGTAAATACAAGTGAACTAATTCATAGAAGGAGATTCAACAAAGTTGTAAAAATTGCTGTGAAAAAGTGAAGTCATCATTGGAATGTGGATAACGATTTTACTGGTTTCAATGCTGATTACAAGACTTCTGGTACTTTAGACCACTTTTTATAACACAACATATTAATAAATGTCCCTCAGAGTAATTTAATGTTAATGTGCCCATGAAATTCACAAAAAATATAATCAGATGAATTGTGCAAAATGTTGTTGTTCACAACATCTTGTAAGGAGGTACTCTGTAAAATAAAATCTCTGTTTAGTAGCTATACCCAGAATAAAAACATGCATACATTTAATTATGCATTTTCAATAGTGGTAAATCTTCTTGAGAAAGCTGTAGATCTCTCTCGTCTGCTGCCCTTCCCTTCTTCCTCAGCCCATACTTTCTACAGCTGTCCAAACACAGACTTAATAAATGTAGCTCAATGAGAAGTTTTTGCAAGGCAAGTGCTCTTGGCAATTGCTGCCTCTTGAGTTTAAATGGACACTGTAGGCACTTTAACAAGTTCATCTCATTTACGTTGTTATTTAGCCTGCAGTCTTGTTTGCTCTTGTTCTTCTCCCCAAAAACTCAATATTAAACTATATAGAGGACTTGTGATGTTATGTGCAGTGCCATCACAGTCAGCCACAGTGAATCACTGTATTCAATGGAGAAACTGTAGGCACATCGCAGGAAGTGCGGCTCATGTGCCTATGTTTCCCAATGCTCCCTTATAAAGAACATTGGATTGGCCTGTCATCCTGAAGTCACACCTATAGCAGGATGTAGCAAGAAGGTCAGGGCAGTGCCGAAGGCATAGAGTATCCGGAGTGCCAAGTGAAAAAAAAAATTACTTCCCTGTTTCACTTTGTTCTATCTATAAATGTAGTGAGTACCCTGAGGAGGATGGGGTGTGGGTGGGATGGGGTGGGGTGGGTGAGAAATCATCTATAAATGCTACCACTGCACAGGGTGTTAGCTGCAGTCATGGTAGAAAACTTATGTATGCTGTTGTTTTGGACACCGGCTGTAAAAGAGAGTTTAGGGTTAGACAAAACAGTAATTAGGGTGAAGGCGCATGCAGATATTGAGGCGAGAAAAAAAAATCTAGAAAAAAGCAGAAGAGAAAACATTTGAGATTTCAAGATACGAGAGAATGGGGGAGATCAAATAGGTTGGAAGGTTATTGTAAACTTTTAGGGGAGGTTATGGTTGGGGGTCTAGTGTTATGGATAGATATGTGAGGTTGTGACTACAAAAGGATTTTAGCTGGCTGACATACTTTATGAGTGGACATAGTGTAATCTGTTTTTTTAATTTTAAAAAGTGTAAATATCAATAGAAATTGGCACGTTTACAAATCAAACTTATTACAACCCTTGCTTTTCAAGCAGACAACAGGTCCTGTTACATCCTGGTTTGTTTATGGAATTGAAAGGACACTGTAGTGTTAGGAATACATATATGTATTTTTAATGCTACAGTCCTGAAGTTGGTAGATATTTTGAATCCCCCCCATCTGTATAAAAACTAAAGGAAATAAAAAATATAAATAAGTAATCGAATAAGCATCGAGTCTCCCATAGGAAAAGCACTGGATTGGCTGAAATCTTCAATAAAGCAAGATGGGAGTGGGGCCAAACGTGAATCTATGCATCTCTATGAGAAATTTTCAGCATCTGCATGCAGAGCGTGGAGACACTGAATGGCATTGCTGCCTACTGTGTAGCACTGTCTCAGGAAGCACCTCCAGTGGCCATATGAGGAGTGGCCACAGGAGGTATCCCTAGAAGTCAATGTAAACACTGCCTTTTCTCTGAAAAAGCAGTGTTTACATAAAAATGCATGCAGGGAATGATTATACTCACCAGAACAACTACATTAAGCTGTAGTTGTTTTGGTGACTATAGTGTCCCTTGATATAGATCCAATGTGATATTCGGTATATTCAAGGGAGTCCAAATTGTTATTTTAAGTGCACTTGGAGGAACGTGAATACAGACTCCAGACACCTGTTGGAAATCAAAATAAGCCTCTGTTGTTTATTTTTCAGTTGTGTTTTTATACATTAAAAAGTAAGTTCTTACGTGCAAATACTCATAGGACAGTAGTAGGAATGGAGTGAAAGGGTGAAGGAGTGCAGATAAGACATAGGGATGAACGTAATGTACATATAACAGATAAGTTCAGAGAAAGAGAAAGAACAGACTGATTGAGAAGAGACAGCTCGGGTGCTATCTGCTCCTGGAACTAGACATATATGGTATTAAGTGTCGTTTTAAGCATTAAGCATTTCCTGTGTCCAAGTTAACCAATTTTAATATAGGATATCTAATAAGACACCTATAAGCTTGAACCTTGGAATCAAAGTAAATTCTTACACACTCTGTAAATTCACTCTAGGAGCAAGGATTTCATTATTATCGGTAATGCTGATTTAATGCCACTTTGTTTTTTTAAACAATGATGATATTTAAAATTAACTGTTTCTATTAACATTTTAAACGTATATGATCCACAATAAATGGTACACATAATTTTCTTTCTTAAATTATTGTTGGTGAATGGAGTCATTTTTTTTTTTTTTTTATATCTCCAGTTTTAAAGATATACAAATGAAAAATAGCGAATTGTAAATGTTAAAAAATAATAAAGGTAAAGATAAAGTTCAGTAATATTATCTGTTTCTCCTGCAGTCAATATAATTTTTAGCCATAATACATTTTGATACCGTGAATGTGTTGAACATGCAAATTTAGTTTCCAGTGATGCATAAAACAATATTTGGCAGCCGTCCCTGAATTCTGTGTATTTGCAAATAACATTTGGATGTTTTAAAAGCGAAAAAAGTCATAAACAATTAAGCATGGATTTGCAAATCTCCATGGGACACTGCACCTGATGAAAGATACAAAATAAGTAAGCACCTGCACTGTATTTTTATTTTCTCATTTTTTGTTATCCATAAAATACATAGCGAAATACATCCAATGGAGTGACATAGTTTAGAGATGTAACTCAAACATTAGACTTCTGTCCAGTTGCTTTAATTACAGGAAACTTCTGTGTGACTTCTATCTCAGGAAGGAAATCAAATAATTACTATGGGGATCTCTTGACCATATCATTATTTATATAGTAACAACATATTCAACAGTGCTTTACAATTACAAAAAAATGAATATTCAGAGATGAAAAAATCCATGTTTAAATGAGCCTACAATATATGAGATTTGAGGTAGGCATATATATGATTTGGTTGCCTGGTCTAAGGAGACTTACTAGTGAGATGGTCTGACACTGACCGGGATTAAAACTTGTTTTGTTTTTTTAGTTCTAAGGCAGCAATGTTACCACTGTTCTAATAAGCCAAAAGTATTTAAAGCAATTATGAATACATGCTCAGAAACGACATGACTTAACAAGTAGTAAAACTCATTTTATATCTGGACCTCTTCAAGGTATATAGAAAGGCATAGCTTGTAATTTGGGAGGGGTTACCATTCTCACTAGGCCAATACCGCCTGGTTCAGCCCACCCACCCTCTCCTTTTTCAATTTGGTGGGCTTTATTTACAGGCCTACTCGAACATTGGTTTTGGCACACCACAACCGACTTATACCACTTTCTGACTTATACTATCATCAATGTTGTTACTTGGCTTATTGTCCCCGACCACAAATTAATATTTACTTATCTTCACAGACTTTTTGTGCCTGAGTAATTACTCATGAAAATACAGCAAAACACCTTAGCACGTGGCTTCTGCTGACAACAGAGTTCTATTCATTGAATCTGATGACAAGATAAATGTAGATTAAGGAACAGCACACACAAAAAAAATACAGTGTGACGGAGCTCCTGAACTCCGCTTCCTAGCTGCTTGCAGGGACCCTGGAACACTTCAGCCATAAGCTTGACAGGGGTCCTTCTGGAGCTTTTCCACCTGACCGGGCTGAAGTTCTCCTTCCATGCAGGTATAGTCCACTCTTCCTCTTCAGCCCTTCTTCCAGGCAGGTATCCACAACCGCCTGCAATGTTATAGCACTGTCTATAAAAAGACACTTCCCAGGACTAGAGGTATCCTGCAACCAGCATACAGGTCCGAAGACTCTGTCACTGGAACCCCTACAAATCCACACAGGACACAAGTTCCAAAAGGAACTGACGTACAACACTTGATTTTACTTGGAACTAGCCCATATGATCGTTACATATACATTGCTGTGACAAACATAATAAAATTCAAATCCTGGAACACACATTTCTAAGTAGTTGTGCTGCCGTAAAGACCATATATATACAAAATACAGATTAAGGAGCAGCACACACAAAAAATAGTAGGTCTGAGAACTATATCAACTCTTTATGATAGATAAGTTCTGCATTCACCTATTTTATGTTTGTTTCTTTTTTAAATGTGCACAACATTAAATAGTTTTAACAGTTCAATGCATAGTTAATGCAAGAAAAACTATTTTGTCTATATGTTGTTTTTCCCAGGTTTAGAAAAAACAAAGCTACGTATTTTTTCAATTAAATTTTTTCAACACTTATAGAAATATAGTGAGGAAGAAAATTTTAATTTATATTGCAATCATTAATTCTTATTTACTCACTTAGGCCTCGATTAAACATTGTTGGATAAGCTTTCCAAATGATTTCATGTGTTTGGATAAACTTTTAAAATAATTTTTGAAAAATATTAACATTTCAAAACATATTACATATGCAAAAACATATCAATATATATAAAAAATATATATTTCAAAGTTAAAAAATCTTTGATAACATTAAATCATTTTAAAACTTTTTGTAAACAATGGACAATGTGCAGTTATTGGGGCCTTGCATAGTTTTGTTTTTTTCTCAAGGTCAAACAAAGACTTTCGAGAAAGCAACTGAAATGTTAAGAAACCTTACTCTGTTGTAAATAAAGCACTCTTGTCCAATGTAAAAATTACTTGTACATTTGTTGCTTTTTACTCAAAGACTACGAAAAACATTGAGTTCGTACAGGAATAAAGCACATCAGTTGTTCTACAAACTTCAGAACACAGTTTTCCCCAAGGAGAAAACCAGCATTCATTTTGAACTCAATCCAGCAAAAACATTGAGAAACAATTCTCTGACATGACAAAACCAAATGATAACATGCCATGGCAAATTCAAACAGACTATTTTCAGAAATGTAACAGAGCAGAAGTATCCACTTAGGAAGGTCAGAGTTTGCCAATTAGGCATGTGTGGTCCCTTATCTAAGGACAGCTTGTCCAATAAAGAGAGAATATACCAGTACAAATACATCTGGCATGAAACAAAATGGGCCTGTGATAACCCAATGAGTCAGAACTGATATTACAGGCTAGCTTCAATCACAGAAGTGCAGCTAGAGTTCATTTAAAGAAATATTATTGTTAAGTTATCCAGCTATCAAAATGAATTATAATGAAAGTGGTAAAATTAGATTTGCGAATATAAAATATGTGATATTCTATATTTCCATGATTAAATCTACTACTGCCTTCTAAAATAATAAATAAAAATCACTTTTAGGTAGATATATCCCCAATGAAAACATGCATTTATTTATTTTTTCATTGGGGGTATATATAAGAACAGCTTTAAATAGCAGTAGATCGCTTTTTAATTTGGTTCCACTGAGCTGAACAAACATGAAGTAACAGAATGGGTTGTCTGATTGACAACCAGGGGAGGGTAGGGGGATTTAAGGTTGGTTTAGAAAAGTATAAATTTCTATTGAAATCTGCACATTTTGTAAAATAAAAAAAGAAGACACACTGTTCACATATAAAGCAAGCTAAAGTGCTTTATGTGTCTGGAGTATCCCTTTTTTGTAAATATATTTTATTGAAAATTATTGTATAGGTGTACCATTTAAGAAATCAGGTACTTGCAGGTCCCAAAACATGAAAATAAACAATAGGAAAATACAACAAAATAGAGGTCTCTAATGATTAAATATGCGTTCCGGAAGATGCAGATGACAATATCAACGGCAATCGTTTTTATCATGTGAGATACGCAGATCTCAACTTGAATGATGAGTGTTTGGCACTGTCCTTCAGGAAGTACCATTTTTAGAGAACAATAAGTATCTACCCGCCTACCCCACCTTTAAAGGATAATTACTGATGCGCTGTGTTTGTCACCTGTCCCAAAACACTACCCTCATGGGGCTCCCAACTCCCAGCCCATCTTCGCCTTCGACATCTTTAGCAACCTGTTACAAACTCCCAGTGGCGTCTCCAGGATTCATACTTGAGGGGGGGGCACATAAGGGGCAAGGGACAAAAGTAGGGAGTCAGTTATTAAACGTGTATATATGTGTTTGTGTGTATATATGTATGTAAGTATGTATATATATATATATATATATATATATATATCTGTGGGAAAAGCAAGTCTTATGGCTTGACTGGTGTGCAGATTTTTGTTTAGCATTGTATTAACTATCTATATATATATATATATATATATGTAAAGGTGGAGCAGATATAAGAACTGACCAATACAAACAGACTGACCCACCACACACCTACAGACTGATCCCCACACACAAACAGACTGAGCCCCCCCACACAAACAGACTGACCCCCTCCTCCCATAGACTGACACACACACAGACTGACTGATACACAGACAGACTGAGCCCCCTGACACACACAGACTGAGCCCCCCACACACACTGAATCCCCCACCCCCACACACAGAGACCGAACCATACAGACACACACTGACTCCAACTTACCAGCAGCTGCCTGGATGCCTCTGTGCAGATCTGAGCTTCCTCTCCCTGTCTCTCCCCTGCGCTGCTCTATATGACCCAGGAGGAATCCCTCCCAGCACAGTTCCACAGTGACAGTGCTGCTGCAGCTTGTGAAGGGAGACACAGAGCTCCCGACTCCAATTTCAATTGGGGGGGGGGCACAAGTGGTTGCACTGCATGATATAGGGGGGCCATGGCCCACTTTGCCCCCCCCCTCCCCCCAAGTTATGCCATTGCAGACTTCCCCATCAAGCTGTTATGTGGTATCTTGTGCTTTTGGCAAGGTGGAGTGTCCACTCACCGATATGGTGTCTACGATCCCCTGACAGCACTTAACCAAAACCCAATTGTGATTTGTTTCAGAGATGTTCTGCAATGGCACAAGATGAGCTAAAACCATCTTGATGTCACATCCTGTTCCTCGCTACGGATCATTCTGGCAATGGCTTCTGGTATCCAGTACTCTTTTTGCTGTCCTTGCTTGGTTTTTCTGGTTTTCTGGTCTATGTCTGGTTTTCTTTGTTGCTGGGTTTCTGGGTTCATTCTTATATTCCTTCCTTGTATTGTGGTTTAGTGTGGTTGGTTTAGCTTGCATTAGGCAGTGTAGGGCCTGCCAGATATGGGGTACATTGGCGTTGTTGGCAGGCTTGTGCAATGTATGATCATATAATGTGACTAAATCCCCATACTTTTCATATATAGTGCTTAGTTATGTCTCCTCTTGTTTTACCTTGTATCTCTTGTCTTGTAATCCCAGTCCATGTACAGTCCTGTCCAGTCATGCCCATGTTATGTTCTTGTTTTCCTCATGTCTTGTATACATGTTCTGGGTTCTGCTTTCTGCCCTGCTCTGGTTCTGTTTTCTCCTAGTCTTGCCTTGTTTTCATGCATGGTGCCTATCTCTAGTCTTGCCTTGTTCTCCTAGTCTTGTCTTGTTTTCATGCATGGTGCCTATTTCTAGTCTTGCCTTGCATCAGTACTGGATACATCCCTCCTGCAGAGCCTCCCTATTCAGCTCCTGGGAGGTCTGCAAATTTAGCTCCTAGTTCCTGGGATCCACATAAGCTGAACACCAGGGGGCATGTGGTTACCCTGCACCAGACCCTGCTAATCCACCTCCACACTGTGACTCCTACTCTGAACATCAGGCATACATGGGTCCAGGTCCACGCACCACCGCCCGGACAGTGTCTGGGTCCCGGGCACTGGACCGCCACCCTGAACCTTGAGAACTAAGTGGGGACCCACTGAAGGGCAGGCTATTTCAGCTGCTGCCTGTTCTAAGTATTCTCTTGCTCCCTGTTTTTTGCTCTCCAATTGTTACCTATTCTATCTTGGTATGTGATACTCTGGTGCATCTTTTCCCTTCCTGAGTCAACATTATAGTGGTCTATATGCCTATAAATGAGCAAAATAAATTGCAGTGAGAGAGAAGAAGAGGAAAGAACGTGAAGGTATGTAAGTGGGTATTGAAGTCCTTTTTTATCAACAACTTGTGTACAAGGTTACAATACTTTTTCTATGACATGGCTAAGCCATTGGCTCCATTCAGTCTCACTGCATGATGCAAATTAGCTATACATGATGCTTATAGCCAGTTTTAATTTATAATTCTTGCTTCTTGACCTCTCTGTAATTATTATGTATAGCCAAGATTGTTACCTCCATTCTCCAGCTAAAAAACATTAGTGATCCTAAATTAAATGCAATAAGTTATTTTTTGGTGGTACCACATATACATTCAGTTATTGAAAGGATATTCTTGTGCAACACCAAACTGAAATTAAATTTTAACAAACAGTCAAGAAGCTGTTAACTGTTTGGACTAAATAATAGGAATAGCAATAATGTCACAAAACAAAAAAAGTTAAACACTGACGGTATTAAAAGTACTAGATATGATTTGGGAATTGAAGCCAGAATGTTGCAATTCACAGTTTCAGAAATTGAGGTTGAGGTTTTGCAAGTTTAAAAAAATAAATAAATACAATCTCAAATGTACCTATATTGAGGAATGCATTTTAACCCCTTCAATAACAAAATCACGTATTTAAGTTATTATTTGCATGTATTATGCTGCATAAAATCTAAAGCCTCATGTATTCTTTATTTATGATTACCATCCCAAATAATTTTTCATGTCGTACCCTTTGACATAGTGTACCAACATCGTGGTACCCCCTGAAAAAACACACAGATGCGCACACACACAAACAGATACACACAATGACACAAAAACACACACACTTGCTAGGAGTGCTGCTATCATGGTGCTGTCTGCTGCTGGCTGAAGCTAAAGTATTGCGGGCTGCTGCTCACTCCTTGCTGCTGCCTCTCTCTGTCCAGCCGGCATGCTCACGGTCTGGGAGGAAACGACAGGCTGTCACTTCCTCCTAGCATCCAATACTACAGGGGCCCGGTCACTCTCTTAAACAGCCGCAGTGCCTGACCAGGCCCATGTTCAGCAATGCCAATTGAGTGACTCTAAGTGCTTGGTCCACCCTATGGGCAAATCTCCGTGGAAGCCCAATTTGGTACAACAATTTAGAAATGCTGCTGTAGAGGAACACATTTTGCTTTTTGCATTCGGGTGCCATTTTCAGTAAGCTGCAATGCTAGTATGTCTTCAGAGTCCTTAAAATACTAAATATATTTGACTTTTTTATTTATAGATTTTTGTAACATCTACCTTTTTATGTTAAAAATTGCCTTCTTGCTTTTACACTAACATTTCAACCCTTAGTGAAAAATTTTGTAAGAAAATGGACACTGTATATTGTCTAACGTTGTCTGAAGTGCAAAATAAAAATTGTGTAAATTTTCACATTTAATGTTGTAAGTATGTCTGCAAAGTTGCCTGTGTGTTGTGATATGTTTATAAGCTAGCTACAGATCAAACGCTTCAAATATATGTTATGCTAACATTGTATTCAAACAAAAAGTGGTAGGCAATGGAGGGGTTACTTCTGGATAATTTAACATGTCATTCATGCAAATGTAATCTCCCACATCTAATATGTAAATATATAGCCATTAGCCATATGTCTAATTGAAAAGAGTTTGATACCCAAATTTGATTTTTTTTCCATCCAGTTCTGATAAATTTACAGTTTTTGTTTATCCATATCCAACATCCAACAACTGACAAGGACAAAAGTAGGGCATGAAGAAATTATTAATTAAGAAAACAAGGGAAAAGAAATGTCTAAGCCACACAACTGCATGCCATTGGCTGACATGAAGTCCATGGTGTATCATCCAAGCCTCCTGTGTTTGCAGCAAAATGCTCCAGACAACAGGAGAGCTATTCATTGTAAGAGATACAAAGGTTCAAAATCACGTGGCCAATAAAGTACAAGAAACAGTACAGTCAACTGAGAATGAAACAGAAATCATGGTGATATTGTGCAGAGCTCCAACGACATATATAATGCATTTGAAATAGAATGATTTGCTTGCTACGAAGGAGTATACATTAATGTGAGGTCTGAAATAGTTCTACATTTGGTAGGTAACCTAGTGACTGGAAGTATAAACTAATGAACATAATAATAGTAAGAATGGATACAAGCATGCTAATGAAACACTATTGGTAATAATCAGTGGTGGAGCTAAAGTAGAGCGGGCCCTGAAGCAGAATTTTTTTTGGACTACCCTCTTGCAAGGATGAAAAAAAGGTAGATCCCCATCTGTGCTTAGCTGGCTGGGGATCTACCATTTGCTCATCTTTGTAGAGGTGTATTTGTGTGTAGTGTTGTGTGTTTTATGTACTGTTGCCATTTGTATACAGTGGTTTACTTGTGTGTAGTGTTTGCCTTTGAATGTAGAGGGTGTGTGTAGTATTGGAGTTTGAATTCTGATATGTATATACATATACACTGCCACACACACACACACACTGACACATCCATATACACAGACACACACTGATACATACAGATACAAACACTTACACACATGCAGATGCACATACACATCCATACCCAGGGGTACACATTGTCCCACAGATACACATACAGACACACAGATACACATAACATATACACACACATATAATACACATATATACAAAGATAACACACACACAGATAACACACTCAAATAAAACATACACAGACATACGCACTCAAAGATCACATTACATATATTTTCCATACCTTTAGGTGCAGAAGGGTGGCTTCCCTGGGTTCAAGTGGACTCTGGCTGCGTTTGATGGGAGTCTGGGCCAGTCTTGGCTCTCACACTCCCTTCTCTCGTGTCCTCCCCTACCTGTCTCCTGCGCAGCTCGATGGTAAGCTGGGAGGAAGTAACTTGTGCTCTTCTCACAGATCAGGTGGCCTTGTCGCGCTATTAACGGGACACAGTGCCTGCCTGTATTCCTTGTCAGAGATGGCCATCAGGTGGCAATAAGTAAATGGGCCACCTAATGGGTGCACTGTGCTTGTGGGCCACAGTGCGGCTGCACTGGCGGTACTTCTGCCACTGTTAATACAAATAATATTATTGAATGTTTTAAAACAGCATTTTCGTTCTACTGCACACCGGATCGCACTAACATAAACCTTCTTTTAATACTTATTGACAATAAATGTATTTATTCATTCAAAATGTGTTCAATAACTGTTACCACACTACAGTTCTTCTACAGAACAGTATGTTTTACTCTATTACCTTAGTATGGCAGGTCAGCATAGGGAATTTTCATTAGATGGAATGATTTATGAAAGGCTTATATACCTGACAATTTAAATTCACAGTTTCTCTATTCACTTTATGGATACAAGAACCATCTCCGAATTCTGTAATTTTATCCCATGGGTTTCACTACATTAGCCGATTCTTCAACGTTGAATTGAAAATAAGTGGATTAGATGTAATTTTAAAAAACGTTTTCAACTACGCCAGTGGATTAGAAATGTAAATGTAGGCAGTTGGAGCTTTAGAAATAAAAGCTGGGATAAGTAGGTTGACTAAAAAGTAGGCAAACAGGCCAATGAATTCAATGAATAATATATTTTGGGCAGTAACAATTGGCCATAAAAAAAAGAAGGAAAAAAAAAGAAACAAAAAACTACAAATGAAAAGGGAACTAATATAAAACATTGTTAATAGAGTCCGATAAGTAAATCCAGTTAACAGAACCTGCCCGACATGCCCTTTACATACTGTTAAGTCTAAAAGAGTTGTTACCTTAACAGGATTTTAAAATGATTCCATCCTGATCCAGAGACAAAAGTTGTCTGCCTTATCTGGCTGGAACACAAGTTATTTTAACAGGAAATGTATGAAAATATAATTTAACCTTTCACACTTTCAATTTAATATTTCTAATATAATAACTACCATCCAACTGCACAAAATGCAGAACTTTCTTCCAATTTGTGAGGCGTAGACTATCCACGTCTATCTATTTCTATGCCACATATAGACTGACTAGTATATGTCTCACATACAGGAAGAAAGTTCTGAATTTGAAGCATTTGGACAGTAGATATTATTTTAAAATGAATACATTTGCTCAATGGAAATTGGGTCAGCTAAAATAGAAACTGAAAAAGAATATGAGGGAAAAAAAAAGAACCAATTTTAAAAATCCTTTTTCTAAGTATTGCCGTGGATTAGAAATGTCAAAATGGAAATATAGGTAGTTGGAGTCTCTGAAATAGAAGAAAGGTATGAACAAGTTGATTAAAATTAGACAAGGTGGCCTGTGATTTCAATGAATAACATTTATGCCAGTAACAAATGATCCAATCAAACTATTAATGATAGTGGAAATAATACACATCGATAATAAAGCATGATAAGTAAATTTAAAGAAACCATTATAGTTAAAATAAGTTGTTTGGGTTGAGTTTTTTTTCTGGCTCAGAGACTTTTGTTCGGACAGCCACTAGATGGCTACAGGAATCCACATGGACTTTTTGGTCCTCACAGACTTCCAGCGTTCGATTTTCCCCATAGGAAAGCACTGAATATTAGCACTGAATGTCCAAAATTATCAGATTCATCATCATCATCAGTTTTTAATAGCAATATATTCTTGTAAGATAATTTTTAGTGCCATCTATTTTACCTGTTCTGTTGGTTATATCATAAAAGACAACAAGGGAAAATAAATGCCTAAGTCACAGAACTACATGCTTTTGGTTGACCAGAAGAATTTAATAATGCTAAGTTATGGTGTCTCACCCATGCCTGTTGCATTTGAAGCAAAATGCTCAGGACAACAGGAAAGCTACAAAGTGCATGAGATCCAAAGATCCAAAATCAAGAGGTCAACATAGTATGAGACACAGTCAACCAAAGATGAAACAGAGCTAGTTCTGAAACTATATCCTCACACCTAATTTACATATTTAGATAATATAGAGGAATTATACTAACTCTGTACAACAGCCAAAACACTGCTAATCCCAACAATTATTGCCAGTGGAAACTGGAGTCAATTGGTTGAAGTGTTATTTTCCTTTTAGCTGCTTCAAGGTTCTGGGCTGTCAAGGTTCTTCAAAGTCATGTCTTTGATGTTGAAGTGTTGTGATTTCAGATGATCGGATATTCAAATAATTAAAAGATTTTTTTTTTTTCACTTAGTTTAGTCTTTTAAAGCATTCCAAATCCGGGCTAACAGTGCAATTTTTGAAGCTTAGAAGTCTTACCGGGTGCAGCAGAAATCTTTTTTATTTTATTTTTTAATTATATTATATTTTCATAATAGAAAACCATTAGAAATATAATTGCTCACAAATAGAACTTAGAAAAAATGTTCAAGGAGACAGATACATGTTAAATCTTAATAATGATCGTCCCTAATGATTATCATTAGATATCATGCATCATTTCTTGCATTCTTTACATTACTCTTCAATGTCATTCTGCTTCTTTGCCTAATTGCCTGTTTGCTATTGAATTTAATTACCCATTTTGAACAGTTTCTGTGTTTCTTTTCACTTATAAATACAAGCGGAGGTTTAGATAATTAATGGAAAACTCTAGCATAAAAAATAACTAAATATATTCATGTACCATGTTAGAATTTCTTCAGTTTACATTATGGGCTCCTCTTCCACCCTGTAAGATATAGGAAGGTCTTCCGAGACTATCATATTGGATGATCTTTGATCATCTGGTCAATGGGGACCTACTAGTCATGTGTGGCCAATGCTGTGCTCAGTTAATCAGATACTTAACAAAATAAAGCAATACGTTCAATGCTTCTCTATGATAAGCATTCAACGCCTTTAGCAGCACCAAACATGAAGGATTTCAATTAATAAATGTCTTCCAATGGAAGTTTACATAGGCTTTAAAGGGACACTCTTTACTCTTTATCTAAATGCAGTAGTTTGGGTGCATAAACCCTGTTCCTGCAGTCTGACAAATGTAAATAATGACCATTATGAGAAAACGGTAATGCTTACATTGGTCAGTGTGGGTGCCTCTAGTGGTTGTCTTATTGAGGCACCCAGACTGACCAATGTAAGCATTGCCATTTCTCAGAAAGGTCATTATTTACATTAGTTAAACTGGAGTAAAAGGGTTTATGATAACAGATGTTATGCCAGGGACAAAGGTTTCAAAATACACAAACATGTCTTGGCCGGTTTTTGTACTCACTCATTAATCTGAATTTAAATACATATTTGATAATAATCAAATAACAATAATACTAATTTCATAAACTTTTACACTTAGTGGAACATGGCTTTTTGATTTCAAAATCACAAATGGCATATTATTATTCCCAAGTGTTATTCTTCATGTTACAGTCCCATTTTAAGTCCTGTGTCCTAGACTTCCTTCCTACTTTGTTTCTTCAATGTCTTACTTCTATGTGATTCAAGAGAGAAGTAGTTTGAATTCCCAGCTTAGGATATTCTGCTACTGCAAAGCTTGATACGGTATCTGCAAAACTGATTTATATGTGACTTGCACTAACTCAGGTCGGCAGGCCTCACTGGTAATAGATGAAACAGTAACGTAGCAGTGGCTAATTTAGTATACCAGCAAGGAAGACATCTGCATGCTCTGAATATAGTCTAGAGAATATATTACTAGTGAAATGGAAAGTCAGGAGGAGTCCAAAGTGCAGATCTAATTCTAACTGTAACTTCCAAATAATGGCAGACTCAAATGGGAGTGTTATTACATATACTTGTTCTTGTCACACCACCCGATTGGGTGTGGTGATGCTGATGGAGAGGGATGCTTCTTACTTGGTTCCCAGTGTCTTTCTGCCTAAGCCGCGTCTGCTGCAGCTCCCATATCCAGTATCATTAAGGCACGTTTTTCACGCTGCACGAATGTTCTGGGATCATAGGACCCCTTTAAACCAATATGCAGGTTTTTTGCGTTATTTAAACCCAAATCTGCTTGTTTTGAATTGCCCTGTTGTGGTTTCCACTAGCTGGTTATTTGAAGCTCGTTCTGTAAGTTTGTAATATGGCTATTTGATCTTGGCTTGTTCCTGACTATCCTTATTTCTGGTATTCTTGACCCTTTGGCTGTGTTTACTTGTTAATGTTTCTGTCTGTGTCCCTGACCTCGGCTTTGTTGTTGACTATTCTATTTATGTTAAATCCAGCCAATTTTAAGGCCCGGTAATACGTTAATCTAATTTAGTCTATTCATTGTGTTTAACTTGGTTCTTGGTTGTGCCTCAGTCTTAGCCTGACAGTTCTTAACATAAATATAATTTTTATCTGGAAATAAGTTTGCAATAAATGCTATATCCTGGTGATTTATATAAAACAATTAAATATATAGCTTTAACAGATAATACCGCCTCTGCATAGCTATTCTCTCGGCATAGTTGTCTGAGCTACATTATATTTAAAGCACAATTTCTCACATACAATAGAAATGTAATCACTCATATTAGCACACTGTGATTTATAGGTTATAGCTGCTAATCTTTGTTGTGAATAAAGTTATCTTTTAACAAAATTGTCAACAGGGACCGAAATATTAAATCATAATTCACAGTTCGAGGTTGTGAAAATCTATCCCCTTTTTTCATCTGCTTTGTTGGGCTTCTTGTCTTTACTGTGATACAAATTCCCATAGAGAAGCATTTGTTCAGCAGAGAACGTAATAACGTTACTATTACACTAACAAAGTTTCTCCAAGATGAATTATAAAACATTGTATTGATTGATAATTGACATAAGAAAAAAATAGATAAAAATATTATTCATTTTTACAAAATAGCACAGTAGTTAATTATTCTTTCTTTCTTTTTTCTTTCTCAGTGGGAAAATATATTTCCTAGTAAGAAGAGTTTCTCATGTAGTTGCATTTTCATTGTCACCTTTTATTTTATTATGCATCAAAAACATATCAACGTTGAGATATTGTACGAGTTCAAATTTGTAACGACTAACATTAAATATTTATAGGTGCTGTGATTTCTTGCTTTGGTTTTTAATAAAGGGAAACAATTATAAAGGACTTATGTTTGTACTCTGCAGTCAGGATTGATGAGTTATTTAAACTTTCCTTTTGAATCTTTAAAGTAAATTGATTTAATACAAATGAATAAAACTAACTACGTCTAATATGACTTTAAAAACAGTAATTAATAACAAACATACCATAAAAGAAGAAAAAAACATGTAAAGGCAATACGAGAATAAAAGTCACCCATGAAGGTATTCTAAATCTATTTTGTCATTCATAAGCTTTTTCAGGCTATTCCACCATCAAGATTATAAACTGTAGCAAAAATTCTACTCTCATACCTTGCTTTATATTTTATATCAATGTTCCCAGAGATGAAAATGTTCAAAGAATCAAACAGAATGTCCAGACACAAATACAAGTGTATCGGTTATGAATACAGAGAAGCATGGCAAATTAAAGGGGCATCCCAAACCGATAAAGCACTTCAATTGTTCCAATTCATAAAAGTGCCATTTCAAGAGACTGAGTTAGAACAATTTAGAAACAGCAACTGGCTGTCAAGCTGACAGCCTGATGGGTTGCTTGGTTTTCTATTCTAGAATGATCATTCTAGCAGAAGAGGTTTAGTATGGAAGTATTAGTCAATGCTTCCCTGTGAGAAGCATTCTCTTGAGCGAAAATTGCACTTTGCTGGTGCAATTGCTGTTTCCACTAACAGTCTCACTGGAATAAGAGGGTATACAAAGGAATAGTGTGCAGCGTAAATATGTGATACCACAAAATGGAGTGTAATACATGCACTGTGGAGGAATAAATACCCACTAAAAACACACAAATACCCAAATATATAAACAGGATCAGATGTTAACCAGGAATCAAATGCTGGAGGGTTCAATAATATAACCCTTTTCTGACAGTCTATTTTCGGGTGATGGTGTTTGCAGAAAAAAAATGCAAAGGGTATTCCTCTATGTGAAGCTTGTTCCTCAAAATGAATGGTATAGAACAGGCACACCAATTACAAAAGCAAGTATTCACATTTATTTATAAAAAGTATAAAAATTCTTACATAAAAGTTGTAGTGATGCTGTTAACAGGTAGATACCATAAGCACAACGCGTTTCGACGAACACACTCGTCTTCCTCAGGTGCAGTAACATTTCACAAGCTTCAAACACATTTAAATACACATATTAGTGCGGGAAAACGGGTACTTTCAACCCGCCTCTTTTGCCAGATAACCAATCAGCAATGTTGTCTGTAGTCTTCTTTTTTGGTCCCATCGGGTTGCTGTAGTCGCGGCAAATTACTTCCGGTTTCCGGTACTTCGCGCTTTACTTCCGGATTCTGTGCATTCCACGAACTGCCAATGATAGTTCGCATGCGTTCCATATACCACGCATATAATATCTGAATACTGATGGATCGTAACTTATGATCCATATGAGTCCATAATAAAGTCCATACATAAATAAAAAATATAAAAAAGGGGGTTAAAACATACATAAAAAAGAGAGATAATAATAGAGAATACCTACATAATAATATTTAGAAAATCGTAATATTAAATATAATTATACATATCAAAATCAATATTTAACCCATGGGGAGAGAGGGTTTCTAAATCAAAGATCCATTTCATCTCTGTCTTATTAAGGATCCTTAAATAGTCATCCCCTCTCCAGGGTTTCAAAACCTTTTGAATCCCCATAAAGTGCAAAACTTTTGTATCTCCATTATGATTTTCATGGATATGTGCAGATACAGAATGGGTTAATACTCCGTTCTGTACGTTCCTTAAGTGTTCACTAATTCTAGTCTTTAGTGGTTGGATAGTCCGCCCCACATATTGTAAACCACATATGCATGTTAATAAATAAATAATATTATTGGAACTGCAGGTTATAAATTCCTTTTTTGTGGTATTAGACTGGAATTTTTCTGTTTTCTTAGTTAAAATTCTACTAGTTTTACAAGCTCTACAGTTCCCACAGTTATAAAAGCCTTTCAAAGAATTGCCATATACATCCTTATTGGATCGGAAACCGGAAGTAATTTGCCGCGACTACAGCAACCCGACGGGACCAAAAAAGAAGACTACAGACAACATTGCTAATTGGTTATCTGGCGAAGGAGGCGGGTTGAAAGTACCCGTTTTCCCGCACTGATATGTGTATTTAAATGTGTTTGAAGCTTGTGAAATGTTACTGCACCTGAGGAAGACGAGTGTGTTTGTCGAAACTTATTGTGCTTATGGTATCTACCTGTGAACAGCATCACTACAACTTTTATGTAAGAATTTTTATACTTTTTTATGAATAAATGTGAATACTTGCTTTTGTAAATGGTGTGCCTGTTCTATACCATTCATTTTGAGGAACAAGCTTCACATAGAGGAATACCCTTTGGATTTTTCTTCTGCAAACACTATCACCCGAAAATAGACTTTCAGAAAAGGGTTATATTATTGAACCCTCCAGCATTTGATTCCTGGTTAACATCTGATCCTGTTTATATATTTGGGTATTTGTGTGTTTTTATTGGGTATTTATACCTCCACAGTGCATGTATTACACTCCATTTTGTGGTATCACATATTTGCGCTGCACACTATTCCTTTGTATACATTCACTTTCCTGTAGGATTTTTGTGATTATTCCCACTTAGTGTGTTCTAGCTGCTTTGTCTAGCGCCACGGTTTATACTGCTTTTTTTCTCACTGGAATAAGAGGACATGCCACTAGAGAAAAAGGTGAGTAATATTTATATTTAGATTTGGGAGAGAATGCCTGTCATTCATAAGGTCAAAATAACTCCCCATAATGTAAAACTGAACATCACTTTTAATATCAGAGTTATTAGAGAATTAAAGCAATGATGATACTATACAAAGATATACACAGGGACTCAAAAGTCTAGAACTAGTCTTGACTCACATGTCTCTGTGTCCAGAAAGAACTATTTCATTCCAGGGTGCTGGGAGCAGCTCTCTCACTCCCAAATTATAAGGAAACAGTCTGCAACACAAGGATGCAAGGAATTGTGGGATGCAGTTTGTGACAAGTTTACACTAAGTGATCTTTAGTTAGTTATATCATTTAATTTATAAATGTACTTGTGATTTTGCCAGCACAATGTGTAGATATGTCTATACCTGTCTGAATGTAAACTTGCTATAAACACGATTTGTGGACTACTAGTCTACGTTAATAATATTAATAAGACAATCATGGTCAGTATTTCCACATTGAGTTGAAATCCAACTTTCCAGACAAATCAGAGGATCTGTTTCCATAGTTTTATTTGCTTCACAACGTGTTGTGACAGAGTGTTGGGGATGGTGGTCACCCAGACTTTTACGCAGCCACTATCCTGACATGTGGGTAATTAAGTTGAAATGTAGGTTTTTTCTATGTTGTTATTTGGGTCCCTGGGGTGGAGTATTCAGGAGGGCAGGGTGGGCCAATTCTCCACCCACTGTCAGAGTGGCTGTGCATGAGTCCAGTGCAGGTATTCTGAGGAGTTCTGGCTCACTAAATAATGAGGTCATTAGCCTCACCTGTAGGGGCTGTGATCAGCCATATGACTGCAGTTAAAGCAGGGTGGAGTGAGGGAAGTGTTTTGAGGAGAAAGAAGGTTTGCTGCCTGTTGTATCCGGTTGTATCCTGTTGTATCCTGCTTCTTCTTAACAACAGAAAATAAACAGGCCAGAGGCCTTTGAAACTGGACTTTGTATTGGCCTGGCTTCCTTACCCTTGAAGGCTGTGCGGTTGCCAAAGGATCCTGGACAAACACACACAGGGAAGTAAGTTTGTCACAGTGTATACTACAGCTGGGAATAAGAAAGAAGAAACATTATAGAAATGCTAAAGGTTCGATGTTCCTACTCAGAATTTGTGCCATTAAAAACATTTCAGGAGAAAGTAGTGAGGCTACAAAAACAGCTGTCTTTGAAATTGTTTTCCAATCTGGCTACTTTGCAAATATCCTTCCATGAGCTAAATTGACATTATACTAACTTCATCTGTTAACATCTAATTACCTAATGTACAGGAATATACATTGAAATTAGATTTAGCATGACATAGTACACACAGATAGAGACCACTAAAGGCTCACCTGTCTCCAAAACCAAGTGAAACTTGGTCCTGCAAACAAATGTTGCTGATAGCAGCATTTGGTTAGCGATGCACAATATTTTCCCACGAATATGCTCTCTGATCCAATGCTTGTCAATGAGAAGGATTGGATGACATAAAAGGCGACGTCAGCATGCTTGCTGACATCACTGAAGGAGAACCTGGAGGCTGTATTGGACCAGTCTCAGCACAGGGTTCCGGATTCCTAGTAAGGTATTCATAAGTAAGTGCTGACTACACAATTGTATGCACATCTTTTTTTACGGTATCTGTATCTTCACTATAAAGTGCCATCAATGTTGATAAATATGCTTTCTTTGCTGTGTCTTTAAACAAGAATTCACCAATATCTCTGTATGTTAAAATCATATTATTAGAAAAAACATTCATTCTACTGGTAAGAAAATGCTGCACAATTTAGTTTCCACCAAAGAGAAGCGATAGGAATAATGTTTTACAAGGCATGCACATTATGTTGATTGTTTTTTTAATTAGAAGTCAAAGATTAATTTCTTTAGATGATGTTTTAGAGAAAATCTATTATTTCTTTCTTCACAAAGCCTCTCTGGGGCTTATTTTGTGACATTATTTTGGTTTAGGGAAGACATCCAACAGTACTAAATGGGTACTCCAGACACTAACACAACTTTTTACATTTTATTGCTTTTGGCTGAAATAATTAGTGAATAATAATTTTATCATGCTTAATTCTTTATGGCATTTACAAATAAATATATATTCCTTATTTTAACCCTGTCTCATTTGTCCAATTTCCTGCATTCTATGTACTTCCTCCTTGGCAGTTATGTCACAGCTTTGTAAGTCAATATTTTCAGTTTGCAGTGTTTTCTCAAACATAAAGCTGTTAACGGAACTACATGTAGCAGAAACTTCCTGCTCTGAGCAGAACTGGAGATGGGCACAGAGAGCTTTGAAATCTGCTAGTCAGCACTTTCCATCTATACACTTTTTTTTCACACGGTTTTGGATTGATACATTTACATTTTCTTTTTCTTTTTGTTTAGTTTATTTGTTTTAACTATTTTCACAGCAGTGTGCATTTAGTTACAATAAAGGACATTTTAGAAGTACATAGGTCTGGTGAAGAACAGACAATACATCTTTGGCCCTTTTTTTATCCATTCATCTGTGAATTAATCTTTATTTCTGTTTGTTGTTTAATTTGTTGCATACAATAAAGCTTATTACAAACAACTGAATAGCAGAATTTATTGCAATTCTCATTTTTGGGATGAGAATCAGCAAAACATTTCCTACACTGCTACACTTTACTTGTTACCAAATAGGAATCTTTTCCTTAATCTAACTAGATGCATGTGAGTAAAAAAAAACTGTTCAAATCACACACAGAACATGCATTTTTTTTATTAGCAGTTCTGCTGTAGCTTAAAATGGTCTAAGAACATATTTAATACACAAGTCCAGCTTGGCGCACACATACGTAAAATGTTGCAAAACATTTTTATTTGAACCTTTTTTGCAAAGATTTCTGAAAAAAAATCTTTCAAGGCTATTTGTCTCACATACGAAATATAGGAATTTAGTTAGATCACATGTAAAAATTATTTTCAAACCCACCGCTCTTTACAGTGTAGCTCGATATCACTGGGACCTAAACTAAATATTTAATTTCAATGTGGGTAAAATATATACTCCTAGCTTTATTACTTACATCACTGCTATCTGATTCAACTCTCCTACATTTTAAAGAAACACTCTAAACACCAAAACAACTTTAACTTAATAAAAATGTGTTTGGTGTATAGATCTTATACCTGTACTGTCACTGCTCAATTTTCTGCTGTTTAGGAATTACATTTCTTCTTTATGTTGCCGTAAATACCCTCAACCCCTCCTGGCTGAGGACTTCTATTATTGCACAATGTGTTTAATTTAGACATTAATTTCTCCATTTCTCAGGCTCTATTTATTCCCTTTACAGCCTGCAGCAGGCTCCTTTGCGTAATTAAAATTGAATTAACCGAGCAAGTGATTTAACTCCTCAATTACAGATAATTAGGCAGTGTCACTTCAGTGGCATGATCTATACACCAAAATTGCTTCATTAAAGCCATAGTTGTTTTGATTCTTAGAGTATCCCTTTGAGCAAACACAAGTGCTCCATAATAAGTGTCCTGAAAATATGCTTACATTGTTGTAGATAAAAGAACAGAATGTTTATGTCGATGAGTTAACATTCTCTATCTATTTATCTATCTATCCTTATTGTTGTGCATCAAATGCATATTTCAATATCTCAAGTTGTACTTTGAAAGGATCTCCTCACAGAAATGTGAGGTCACTTGTTTCCACAGCTTTCCCAGAGTTCCCAGCTTAATATGCAAATGAGTACATAGATGCATTGTCTTTTAGACTAAATCTTGCATTTCTGTAGGTTCTCTTAGCATATTAAACCATTTTAAACACATCTCTTTTTTTTTTCTTCTTTTTTTTAAATAAAATCATAGGGTATGATACAAAAGGACCAACGACCAGACACTAGTCATGGACTGTACAGTTTCACCCTTTTGAGTCTCATCAGCATAGTGCTGGTTCTTGTCTGGAGGTTGAAGTCTCTCTGAGAGCATATAGATAAGTGCCAAAACAATTTGTGGTGAAACCAAATAAATCTCCCCACAGTAAATACAAACAAATTACTGTTGTGCATTCACTGGATAACTCAAATTAGACTTTGAAAAGTCCCTCTTGGGCACAGAAACTTGAAATATAATGTTTCAACTAATATACCAGGCATCCCAGCTTTATGACATGCAAATAAGCACAGGCATCATGTTTTAGACTTCACATTGCATTTCTACTTATCATTATATTTATAAACAAATATAAAAGAAATATACAAGTAAAACAATAAAATAAGATATTCAATTTCAAGAATTTGGGTAATATGTATAAAAAAAAGAAACAAATAAATGAATATCAATCATAAAAAGAATGTTGAATGGAAAAAAATGATAGCACATGATCTTGTGTCTATGATCTAGATCTAGATAAAAGAATACAACCTTTCAAAAGTTTCAAAATATTGATGAATAGAAACCAAACCCTTATAAAACTAGAAGACGATGAAGAAAACCGTTAAGACAAAGTCAATTACCGCTTGAAATACAGGACACGAGAACAAGATGATAAGTCTAATAAATCTATCTGATTTTTATTTGACATGGGCACAAGATTGCATATATGAAAAAGGTTTATTATTTGCAACAGGTAATCAGTTTCATTTTAAGCAAATTTAGATGTTAATAAAAATAAAATTATCTCAGAAAACAACTGTATATGCATTGTTATTATTTAAAAATACATTAATTAATTAAAGTTATGTAAATTCCCATCTTTAATTTTTCTATAATATGGGAAGGTGAAAGGTTTTTACAGGTTTAGGGAATAAGGCAAGCTTCCGTTATATATAAAGGCTTACTTTGTTGTGTTGAGTTCTAGGTACTTGGTAACCTAGCAATTACTGGGAAGCTTGCTTAGAGAGAACATGGATTTGCCTGGTGTATTGAGATGGAAGTATAAGGAGGTAGCACTAAGATTAAGAAAAGATGCCAAGGCAGGATTTACCCTCCTTGCTATACATATAGTGTCTATATCTGGGATTACCCTCCTTGCTATATGTATAGTATCTATATAAGTGTATGTTTTGGGAAAAACAATGGGGTGGCAACAAGTGTGTGTGTGTGTGTGTGTAGGGGGGGGCTGAGGCTGTTGTGTGTGTGTGTGGGGGGAAATTGGGGTTGTAGAAAATGTATGGAGGATCAGATCAGTAGTGTATGTGAGAGAGAACAGGAGCTGTAGCGTGCATTTTGGTGTGATAGGAACAGTTATGTGTTGTGGGAGAGACGTTGACTGTTATGTGTGTTTTGAGGGGGAGGAGGGAATGTTGGGGATATTATATGGATAATGGACATGTTGGAGGGGACAGGATCCATAGTAATAAAAATAATGCAATAATAAATTATTTTGAAAATGTATTGTTTGATACATACATATATCTATTGCAAGGAAATTATACCTCCAAGAGATCATTGTAACAAAAGTAATACTACAGTAAGTTATGTCAATATATGCTAATGTATCAGGAAAATGTTCTTAAAAATTATAACAACTTTAACCCCCTTAAGGACACATGACATGTGTGAAATGTCATGATTCCCTTTTATTCCAGAAGTTTGGTCCTTAAGGGGTTAATCTGGAAGATAACCGTATCAGAAAAAAATGTTTTCCCTCTTTTACCCTTCCCTCCCTTCAAACACATACTTATCGATCTTTTACAGCTGCATTCCCAATTAACTTCAAGTACAATTTATAACAATGACAGGTCAAGTCCAACTAATGCATTGTTAAAAAAAAAAAATCAATGAGCAGACTGATAAATATTTAGTGCCATTCGCATTCAAATTATGCTGCAATCAATTGTTTGTTTTACAACAATCAGTTGTATTTTTTACTTTCAGAAAATGACATTCAAAATCAGGCAGATCTGTCTCTTAGTTCACACATAAATCTATCTATCTATTTACAAATCTATCTAATTTCTATCTACTCATCCAACCATCATTCCACTTATACACATACAAACACAGATACACACACTGGCACATAGACACACACAGTGATACACATGCAGATACACAGACACACAGATACACACACTGACACACATGCAGATACACAGCCACACTTACAGATACACAAAAACACAGATACACACATTGATTTGCATGCAGATACACAGATGCAAACATTGACAAAAATAGAAGGGAGGAGAGATCATAAAGCAACCTGTCATTAAAGGGGTGAATTGGTATGACAGTGGCATGTCATAAAAGAGGCGGATTTACAAATTGACCATACATATTTTATCGGTAGTTTAAAACCTTTGTAAAGTTGGTATATTAGTGCCTATTACTTCAAAATTGTATACTTTTAGTATACTTTATCTGTATGCATGTTTTACAAATACATGCACAGCATTAATATGCTGCTGTGAATTTTGTATCCAAGTGTACCCAATTAACTTCTTAAACTAACGCCATAAACCATAAAGTCTATATTCATGGCATGCCCATGTTCCTTTCAATTTCCAAACTTGGAACTGTGACAAATTGATTTGTGGACCTAAAGTGTATATTAGCTGGCCATCAATTCAAATCAATTCTGTGAGCGTAAACATATCCCTACGTGACATTTTGGACTTGCATTGTCAGACATCCACCAGTTCATATTATCTCAGTGAAAATGTGCATTTGTAAAACATGTTTATGGGTAATTATAGAATGAAATTACTGCCACAAATAAATGATTTTTGCACGCAATTGTAACACACATATTGCACCAGTGTTCTCGATTTTAAAAGTTTAATATGTTTTATGATGTTTTTGGATTTAACAGCAGTAAAGAAAAATGCAATATGTGTCGAGTACCATCCCTTGAGTACAACAATCTCACACACACACACGAATGCCATTCTCATGTGTTTACATATTTGTTTATTCAACGTTAAAATGCAAATATTGCTATACAGGCACCAAATTTTATTGGACTTTAATTCTGCAGTACATCATTTTACCTGTTCCAGTAATATCACACTGTGTCAATATTTGGGCAGCCATTTTGACACCAATCTCTGCTAAGGTAAGAACTTGTATATCGTAAGAACTGTGCATATGTCACTCTCAAATTACATCTTGTCAGTAGATTTCACAAGTAGGCTTCCTGATCACTGTAGGATTTTGTAATCAATTAGTTGTAATTAATCGGCAAACAGAATCACTTTTGGATGTTTGCAGAGACTGAAAAAGTAAATAAACTCAACGTTCAAATTAGCAGTGAGTCCTTACTGAAAGACCCCGGGAACACCTCGTGTGAAAAGTGAGATATTGTCTAAGGTGCAGGCTGATGCTGCAGCAAGCTACACAATGTTTGTTTTCTTTTTTATCAACACTAAAAATAATTGAGCAATGACAAAAATGCAACATGTCTTTGAGTCCAAAACCTATTAAGTGCATTTGTACCAATAGTGTCCCTTTAGATATCAACAAACCTCAGGTCCTTGTGAGAAATGTCAGCTGAAGTGATGTAAAATTCATAGTTATTATTCACTTACACAAGGCTTTAAGTCATATCTATGCTATCACTAGTTCCTAGTTTTAGAGTCTTTGGACATATGGATTTGCACTGCCTACTGAATAACAGTTCCTTCAGTCTATGGTAAAATTATGATTCATTTATTCACTAACTAGAGTATTTTTGTCAATTCTCCACATATGTACTTCATTTAAACAGAAACATACAATGTACACATTGATCTCAGCTTGAGATTATTTTCCAACTTTGATAGCTTGGTCTAAAATTTGCAAGTCTATAGTCGTCACAAAAATTACAGGTTTAGAGAATAAACCCCTAGGAATTAAGGAATAATAATAAAAATAAAAAAAAAGACATTTCATATTGCATTCATTATACTCTTTCTTCAAACACAGACAGAGATTTGTTCTGCTGGTCTTATGACGCTAACATTTAAGTGCCCTTTCTGACACGAAGAACCAAATATTGAAAACAGATTACGTAACGGACTGGAAATCAATAGTGATAAAAAAATGTCTTGATCCATTTGTATTATTGAGTTTGTTTACAACATCTGCCAAAGCTTTATTGGGGAATGAAAAGAATCATAGGTGTTTTAACACTAAGTAATTCTATTATAGCACAGAGGGTTGTAATGGAAACATAGAAGACGAGCTTCCTATTTTTTATTAAAAAAAGTAGAAAAAAATGCCATTGGATCGAACAAGGGGAGTATGGCAGGTAAATTAAAGCAATAAATCCGAAATACATAAATACAAGACAACATTGAAAAAAGCAATACTATCATATATGTTATTTAATTGAGATAGTCCACATACCAACAAACTTTTATACCTTCATGTCTAAATGTATATATATTTTTATTTGTGCGATACATTTTGCGATACATTTTGTATAATTTGTGAAAATAAAAAAATAAAATAAATACAAACATTACAGCAATCTGTATCATAAACCTAAATCATATCTCAAACTTTTAGTATTCTAAAATAGAGAAAATTTATGACAAACTTACCGTAATTTTCTTTTCCTGGCTATTTCTCATGGCAGCATCACTTACGGGGTAGCTCCTCCCTTAGCAGTCACAGGAAATAAATTATTTATATTAATTAATCAGACTGATAGGTATAAAGAGTCCCTCCTCCCCCTACACCTCACTCCAATTATAAAGCTGAAAAAAAAAGAACGGGCGGGAACCCTGATGCTGCCATGAGAAATAGCCAGGAAAAGAAAATTACGGTAAGTTTGTCTTAAATTTTCTCTATTCCTGGCTAATCATGGCAGCATCACTTATGGGTAATACCCAAGCTTCACAGAAATATAGGGTGGGAATAATAATCCAAGAAATTACACCAAACTGAATCACATGCAGCAAAGAAAAGTTTAATATCAACGGGATAAAGAAACCGTAGACAGGATACTCTTCCCAAAGGAGGATGAAGGAGAATCCACATCTAGTTTGTAGTGCTTCATGAATGTCATCAGAGAAGACCAGGTGGCTGCTCTGCAAATATCATCGTATGGAACCTCTGCCCAGCTAGCCCCTGAAGTTGATAATGCTCTAGTAGAATGAGTTCTTATCTCCTGTGGGGGTGATATACCATTAGAGATATACGCCTTCTTAATAACCAGAGAAATCCAACGTTTCAACGTAGATAAAGAAGCCGCCTCACCTCTCCTTGCTCCCGACGGCAAAACAAAGAGTTGGTCCGTTTTACGGAAAGACTCAGAACGCTTAAGATATGCAGACAGGCAGTTCATGACATCCAAACGTTGCCATCTAACCTCCTCCTGAGAAGAGGGGTTGGGGTAAAATGATGGAAGAACCACTTCTTGAGAGAGATGAAACTGAGAAACCACCTTAGGAAGAAACTCTGGTTTGGTTTCAGACACACCCTATCTTGGTAGAATCGTAAACAAGAAGATGATGTAGAAAATGCCTTAATCTCTGAAATCCGTCTTGCGGAAGTAATTGCCACCAAACACAAAGTTTTATACGTCAGGAGAGTAGCATCCAAACTTTCAAGAGGAACAAACAGATCCTCAGTGAGATAATTGAGCACCAGAGGAAGGTCCCAAGGAGGGGTAGTAGATCTGGAAGGAGGCCTCAACCTGAAGGCCACTTTGAAGAACCTGGAAATCAAAGGATCCGAAGCCCATGAGATGTTGCACAAAGCTGAAAGTGCCGAAGACTGAACCTTCAGGGTGCTGAGGCTAAGGCTCTTGTCCAGGCCCTCTTGCAGAAACTCCAAAACTTCAGTATTGCTAGGATGCAGGAAGTCCACATTATTAGACGATGCCCATTCTTGGAACACATCCCAGATCCTATGGTAGCATGAGGAAGTGGAAGCCTTCCTGGAGAGCAGTATTGATCACTGCCTCTGAGAGACCTAGTAATTGGAGTCTTTCTTTCTCAAGACCCATACCCCCAGCTTGAGGTGTTCCGGATGAGGATGGAATACAGGGCCCTGCGTGAGCAGATCCTCCATCACTGGAAGAGGCCAAGGTTGTTCCTGGCTCATCATGGCCAATAGGGGAAACCAAGGTCTCCGAGGCCAAATTGGAATTATGGCAATAACTTTCTTGCCTTCCGACCAAACCTTCCGCAGGAACCTGGGTATCATGGGTAGGGGAGGGAAAGCATACACCAGATCGAACGACCAAGGCAGAGAGAGAGCATCCTGGCCCAGTGCCTGACAATCCAGGTGGAGAGAGAAGTAATTCTTCACCTGATGATTCTGAGATGATGCCATCAGGTCGATCTGGGGCATGCCCCACCGATGTGCAATTTCTGCAAAGATCGCTGGGTGAAGTTGCCGTTCTCCCAGAAGAATTTCCTTTCTGCTGAGGAAGTCTGCCGTCACGTTCTCCGAACCTGGGAGATAAATCGCCTTCAGGCCTTGAAGATAGGTCATGGCTATAGCCATTAAGGGAGCCAGCTCTTCCAGGAGCAACCTGCTCCTCGTGCCACCTTGGTTGTTCACATATGAGGCAACCGTTCTGTTGTCTGTCTTGATTAGAACCCAAGAATTCCTTACCCTTGGCAGGAATCTCAAAATGGCCTTGTAAACCGCTCTCAGTTCCCTTACGTTTGAGTGTAGGTGACTTTCTTCTTGGGTCCACTTCCCTTGAGTCCATACAGAACTGAAGTGGGCACCCCATCCAAAAGAACTGGCATCTGTCGTAATAACCTTCCAAGGGGGATCTTCCAACGGGAGGCCTGTTGTCAAATTCCTCTCGCTCTTCCACCAGTTTAAGCCTTTCCTTACGGGGAGGGGAAGAGATATCATCTGTTCCCAATCCGCTTCCACTCTGTTGAACTGGAGAAAGAAGCAGTTCTGGACCGGACGGAACTTCCACTGGGCCCACTTCACCAACCCTATTGTTGATGTCAAGGAACCCAGGAGACTCATGACTTCTCTTGCAGGTGCAGTTTCGAGATCTTGCAGCTTCCTTACTTTGTCTCTGATCTTCGTGACCCTTTCTGGAGACAGGAACACATGTGCAGACACGGTATTCACCACTGCACCCAGGAAAATGATAGTTTGCACAGGAACGAGGGAGCTCTTTTCTACGTTCAGAAGCCAACCATGGTCTTGAAGAATGGACATTGCCACTGACGTATGCTGAGCTACAATTCGTCGTCCAAATAATGGAAGATCTCGATACCCTTTTCCCTTATAAAGGCTATTAAGGTGACCAGAACTTTTGAGAACGTTCTTGGAGCCAGGCTGAGGCCAAACGGTAGTCCCCAGAACTGGAAGTGCCTTCCTAGCGCCCAAAACCTGAGAAACTGTATGTGATCTTGATGTATTGGGATATGATAGTAAGCATCCCTTAAGTCTATTGAGGTCATCCAGTCTCCCTTTTTGACACACTTCAAGATGGTCCTCAAGGATTCCATTTTGAATGTCCTTACGTCGAGCAAGGAGTTTACGCCTTTCAAATTCAAAATGAGACGTCACTTTCCCTGTGGTTTGGAGGCCAAGAACACTGTGGAGTAAATGCCCGGAACCTTTCCGGTTTGGAACTTCTTCCACCACTTTTTGTTCCAGGAGTACAGAAATGCAGGACCTCATGGCCCTTCGTTTGATGCCTACTGACACCTTTGATTTTCGGAAGAATGCAGTTTTCGGGTAAGATGAGAATTCTATTTTGTAACCTTCCTTTACCATGGAAGTGACCCATAGGTCCGAAATATTGCTGGCCCATACAGGGTAGAAGAACTTCAGTCTTCCTCCCACCGTCCCCGAACGGGCCTGGAGACCTTCAGAAGTTCTTCCCTGGGATCCTAGCACCCCTTCCTCTGGAAGGCTTATTGGAAGATGAATGCGAGAAGGACTTCCATGAAGAATTCCTGGAAAAGTCCCTTCCAGGTTTATAGCTCCTGCTGTCCCGAAAGGACCTATCCTTGAAGCGCTTGGTCTTCCACGAGGGGGGAAAACTCTTCCTGCCGGTTTGAGGTAAAAACGCCTTTTTCCCATCAGCAGCTTTTTGAATAGCCTCTTCCAGAATTTTCCCAAAAAGGAGATCCCCTTGGAACAGAAGTGCACACAGGGAAGCCTTAGAAGCATAATCAGCACCCCACCAATGAAGCCACAGAGCCCTTCTAGAAGCCACAGATAGGGCCATGCTTTTTGCAAACATGCGAGTGATGTCCAGGGAGGCTTCTGAACAGAATTCCGTGGCCAGACTAAAGTCCTTGAGGCTCTCCAACAGATGCTCCCTATGGACACCCTGATCAATGTACTCCCTCAGATTAGCGAGCCACACTTTCAAGGCTCTGGAGAGAGTAGTCAGTGCCACTGACGGATGAAGGGCGGACCCTAGGGCCAAGTAGGCTTTAATCAGGTCTCCATCCATACGCTTCTCCATAGGCTCTCTTAGATATGCCATGGAGTCAATAGGCAGTGTCGTTTTCTTAGCCATATGGATCACTGCAGCGTCAATTTTAGGAACTGAGTTCCACAGGCAGCAGTCCACTGTAGAGTACGGATAAACCCTCGTGAACTTATTTTTTAAGGTGGACTTCTTTTCCGGCTTATTCCATTCCTGAAGGATCATATCCCTGATTGATGCATGCACCGGGAAAGTCGGTCTGTTAGGTTTTAGGTCCTCAAAAAAACCTGTCAGCCTCTTTTAATTCAGACCTTTCTTCAGTGAGACTAAGTGTGTCTCTGAGAAGGGTAATAAGTCTATCAACAGACCTGGAGTCAAGAGACCTGGAGGCATATTCAGTTTCCTCCTCACCTTCATCCGAGCCCTTCCACACATCAGGGTCTTCATCAGAGCTGGAAGACTGAGGTTCCGCTCTGCGTCTCTTACTCTGACCACTAGATCCCATGGTAGCCTTAAAGCCCTCAGCAATAGCCTGGAAAATCCAGAGTTTAAGGTTGTCCTGTGGAGAACCCCTACCGAGGGCGTCTGCGACTTCCAACAAGCAATCCCTGCAAAGGTTCCTTCCATTCGGAGCAGGCGATGAACAATTAATGCATTTATTTGACTTTTCCCGTGATTTTCTTGCTGGAGAATCCAAATGAATGCTGGGGCTGGAATAAAGCCATATATTATTATTATTATTATTATTATCATTTATATAGCGCCAACAGATTCCGTAGCGCTTTACAATATTTTGAGAGGGGGGATGCAACAATAAATAGGACAATTACAAGAAAACTTACAGGAACAATAGGTTGAAGAGGATCCTGCTCAAACGAGCTTACAGACTATAGCTTACAGACTATAGGAGGTGGGGTATTAGAAACATTATGACATATATTACAGGCTTAGTATGGCACTCTTTTAACAACCCCCCCATAAATTTAATAAATGGCTCACCTATGTTTTCTAGAGAGGGATCTTGCAGAGGCAGAGAGAGAATCCATACTGTAAAAAAGAACCAAAGGAAATTCAAGACCTAATTTCATAAATGGATAAGAGGCAAGCTGATAAAAAAGCAAACTTCCAATCAGTAGAAGAACAGAAATCCTACCTTAAAGAAGAAAAATTCCACCAAGCAGCCAGGTAACAGGAGAAGCAGCTGAACACAACTGGAAGAGGCCAAGGTTGTGGTAAGAAATCAATTCCTTGGGGGAACACAATCTAGGACTGCAGATACAGCACAAGAAAACTGCATCTGAGGCTTTAAATAGGACCGGGCACTGAAACAGCTGATTGCCCGGTCCGCGCATGCGCAGAGCGCTGGAACGCACGCCATGCGTTCCAAACGCTCGTGGCCGGCATGCAATTCACTTCTGGTTTCGCCGAAACCGGCCGCGAGCATCATACAGTCGGCTGGAACGCAGAATGCGTTCCAGCCCCCAACGCCCGGACGCCCAAGGAGGCCCAGGGAGCAGGAAGCCTTTCTGGAGACAGGAACACCCAGACGGCCACTGAAAGGTACCAAACCACACAAGCCCCTAAGTATGGATTCAAAAGGCTGCCATCCAAGCATGGGGGGGATATATGGCCGCAATTAGTAGGGGCAGGTTAAAAACCAGGGGAATTTTTAAGGCTAAACCAACCCCACAAATAAACACAACAGTGTTTCCCTCAAACACTTACTTCCCACGCTGTAGTTCAGTACTTACACTGAACCTGACCCAGTTAGTCCTGCTCATGCAGGCTGTTTACTGGGTCCTTCAAATGAAGAGAGGCTGAACTTCATTTGGAACGAACCCACGACAAACGCAGGAAGGTGGCCATAAAATAAAATGTAAAAAAGTCCTGTAGAACTTGCTAAGGACAGGAAAAAAGACTGAGGTGTAGGGGGAGGAGGGACTTTTTATACCTATCAGTCTGATTAATTAATATAATTAATTCCTGTCCTGAGACTGCTAAGGGAGGAGCTACCCCGTAAGTGATGCTGCCATGATTAGCCAGGAATACTCCCTTCTTGCTGGTTATTGTACCCTTTTTCACCCTTTTTTTTCTTGCCTGCATTGTCCAATAACACATTTGTATATGTGATCAGGAAGCACTGTAACATTTTCTCGAAGCTGTAACTGAGCTAACAATTTCTCAAACCTAATCACTGGAATCCCTGCTCTGAGCAGAAGTGAGGCTGTGCAATGAGAGCTTTGAAATCTTACAATGAGCCTTTCCAACTACACTTTAACTTTTGTAGTGTTTAACTGTTTAGATTTCATATACCAGAATATGTGCAATCTGCACAAAAAGAAGCAGAAATGACTGTCAAACCATTTGCTTGGAATGCAAATAGACAAATATGGTTCATTTCGTTAGATTTACAAACCTGAAAATCCTAGTGGACGAGTCCAGACCTGGATAGCTGATAGACAACCACTCAAGCACCAATACCAGCACACCACCAGTTAAAAATCGTAAGAAGAACAGTGGTGTGTGTGTCAAGCTCCGCCCCCGGGTTATGCATATCTTAATGCAATATTAATACAACACAATAAAAAAAGTGTAATTTGCAATCTAAAATGTCCCTTTAAACATAATGACACAGATTTAAAATGCCAAGGATCAGTGAAACTCGTCTTCGGGGACACCTTAGTGGACTTTTCGTTGAGACTTTATTGTTTTTATTAATTTAAGGTTTTTTTTATTTGTTGATTTTATTTATAGTTTTGTTTAAATAAAACAAATTCATTTTTATTACATAGTGCTGTGGATCCTTTTCGCCCTACCTGATCCAGTATTAAAATAAGGGATTGTGACCCTCTTTATTGGCACAACTACTCCTTTACATAGAACCAGGTTACAAGGGCTCTAGACCAGTGTTTCCCAACTCAGTCCTTGTGGACCATCAACAGTCCAGGATTTATGTATTTCCCTATTTTATTCCAATAAAGATACTGACAAAACCTCGACTATTGGTGGTCCATAAGGACTAGGTTGGGGAACACTGTGTCACGGGTGGTCATCCAAAGACCGGGACCCCTGTGTGCCTGATGAGGATGCTGGGAATCTCAGCGTGGAAATAGACAATCAGGGTCTGGTGCAGGGTAACCACACACCCCCTGGTGTTGAACACCAGGGTTTGTGTGGCACATACCAGAGCCCTGATGCAGCTTAGCAGAAGCCAGGAGCTAGATGATACGCTGAGATGTATTAGGTATTAGAAACAAGGTAAGACTAGAACAGGCGCAAAACATGAAAACAAGACAAGTCTAGAAGAACCCAGAACCGGAGCAGGACAGAAAGCAGAACCCAGAACATGTACATAATACATAAGCGAAACAAGAACAGGACATGGACAGGGCAGGACAGGACAGTACATGAACTGGGAATACAAGACAAAATAAAACAAGACAAGAGTTACAAGGCAAAGCAAGAGGAGACATAACTAAGTACTATATATGTAATAAACATTGGAAATTTAGACATACATAAATGGCCAAGTTGTATTCAGCCCTCCACTGCGCCAAAGTACTCCAATTACGGTGGGTCCTAACTGCCTAGATATGCATGACTAAATAAACAACAATAAAACACACACAGTACTTACCTGCAAAGAAAGGAGCAGAGGAAATGAGACCACTGCTTGCAGGAACAGACTGAAACAAAAATGATTAATGGCAAAGGAATGGGTGTGGCAACAAAATCCAAACATTTAAAGGAATCCAGGAGACTGGGAATTCCAGGAACGAAATAAAGGAATGAACCCAGAAAACCCAGCATAAAGAAAACCAGACATAGAAAAGATAACCAGAAAAAACAAGAAAAATTAAACAAGAATTGTAAAAAGAGTACTAGATACCAGAAGCCATGGCCAGACATCTTAACAGAATGGAACAGGACATGAAACACTGCTCTAGATCAAGTGAGCAGTCTGAGATTTTTTGTGTTGTATATCCACCTGAATTTATACAATCTGCGCAAGACGTTTTCCCTTTTTCTCACAGAAGTTACCCTAATACAGATGTTGCTCTCTTTAACAGTTCCTTTTAATTTTATTTTCAAAAGGTGTCTTAAAGATTTCATATTATATCTCATTAAAAGAATTCCGCAATTTCATTTGTATTACATTTTAATTTTAACAAATGCTGCATTTTTTCAGTAAGCGCAATTAAAAAATACACAGTACATAAGCTGTAGTACATGTTTTATCCAATATAACGAGCATCCAGTTGGTTTAATTATCTAGAAGGCTTTCACACCAAGCACAATAGCAAACTCAAAAGATGTTACTTGTAGGCGGTTATAAATAACACTATTGTGTGAGGGCAAATCTTTCTAGAAAGTAGAGAAATGGAATTATAAACACAACTTATAATGAGATTTGTTAAAATGCATCACCAATTTTCAAACCCATCACATAATTCTTAGAATACTGATACATTATTACTAAAAACCATTCTATTCCTGAAAACCAGTGAACATAGAAAAAAACCTCTGAAACGTAAAAAAAATTATAGTCAATCATCGATTGTAAAATTGAAGAATGGTAATTTGGATTTTTTTATACATAATACTATTAAGCCATTAGTGTCCTTGTTTTTTTAATTTTTTGTCCATATTTTTTCAGGATAATTTCTTAAAGTTACAATAAACATTTATAGACACAATTTTATTATTTTATAGTTACAATATACGTCTCTGCACTTGGACAATTCCTTCATACATCACTCAGCAACCTCTACAAACCCAGAATCATAATCACTGTGTACACTTCAGAGATTAAAAATAAAAATAAAAATCGAATAGAAATGTTTTAGGAACGTTTTTTAAATCCTTGAAAGTACGATTGCCAATCTAATGTCACATACACATAAAGATTAACATAAAACTGTTGCAACAGGTCTACTCAATAGATGTAAGACATTTTGCTACATTTTAGAAACATAGAAGGTAATGGCATATAAGAACCACTCAGACCATCTAGGCTTCCCAAATTTCTAAATACTTTCATTAGCTTGGTTGCTTCATCTAAGTGCTGCTTCTAAGTATGTGGTTGGAGATATTCTGGAGAGTTTTACAGAAGCTTCAACAGTCTAAGAGTTTACAAATAGTTTTCTTTTCTACTGTTACAGGTAAGATTCATCTGTAGTAAAAGGTTACTGATTATACAAGGTTTGATTCCCTGTTGCTTCTAAGTGCTGCTTCTAAGTGTGTGGTTGGAGATATTCTGGAGATAAACTGGAGGTAATCTGAGGTATTCAGGAGGACTAAATATTTAAGATTTGTTTGATTTAAATTATTCACCTCATTTAAATTATTCACCTCATTCACCTCAAATGGCAGACTTTGTTCAGTGTAATAGTTGTTATGCATTTGTTTCACGTTCCACTTTTTGGAGATTGGATGCTGTTTAATCTGTAGACAGTTCTCTATATTGCGGCAGGAGATTGTATTTTTGAAGTCTGAGATTCGTAAATTATCTGGTAAACAAACTCAGGCTGGAACTGCTGCAAAGCCACTGCCGCAGAGACGTCCTATGAATGCCAGATGAATTACTGTAGGATCTGGTAGACTTAGAGTTGTGGATAGAAGGCATATTGCACAGTCTGTTACTCTACATAATTAATTTTCTGCACTTTCAGAGTGTAATGGTGTTATGGAGACAGGCTCAGGTACTGAGGATAGTGGTGTTATGGAGACAGGCACTGAGGGTAGTGGTGTTGTGGAGAAAGGCTTGGAGACTGTGGTGAGGCCTAATAGAAAGCAGTTGTTGTTGTTGTTGGGGGATTCCATCATAAGAGGTGTGGAGATGGACAATGAGGGTCTTGTGAGATGTCTTCCCAGAGCTACCGCTCACAGAGACAGGAGACGTATTTGTAATATTGTTAAGCGAGCAAAGCAGGAAGGGGAATTGGATGTACTTGTCCATCTAGGGACAAATGACTTGGCTTGCAATGAGGTTTCAGAGGTTAAGGAAGTTTTTAGTGTTTTTGCCAATGATATACGGCAGGTTGCTTCCACACTGTCATTCTCTGAAGTTCTGCCTGTGCATACCACTCAGAACGACAGGCGGATGCGTATTTGGGACTTTAACTTATGGCTTGGTGATTGGTGTCGGAAGCAAGGATTTGGCTTTATTTCTCATGGTAGCTCTGTTTGGAATGTAAATAAACTGTACAAAAGAGATGGTTTGCCTCTTTCTCAAAAGGGAACAAATGTTCTCAGTGAGCAGTTCAGAGGTTTTGCTAGGATGTATTTAAACTAGGAGGGGGGGGCAAAAGGGTGATAAAACATCAATCAAATTGCCCCCCAAAACAAGGACAGAAGGTGCCATTAGCAAGTGTGTTAAAAAAGGATAAGCTTAGAGTCATGTCTACAAATGCTTGCAGTTTAGGGAATAAGATCCATGAACTTGTGGCAATAATGGCAACTGATAATGTAGATTTAGTCGCTGTTACTGAGACATGGTATAATGAGAAAAATAACTGGGACATAGCAATACCAGGGTACTTTTTATATAGAAAAGACAGGGAAGGCAAGAAAGGGGGAGGGGTGGCCCTGTATGTGAAGGATAGAATAAAATCTAGCCTAGTAAAAGTTAGTGAGGCGAACATAGAGACCGTTTGGGTTACGTTGGAATTTGGTAGTCACATGGTGGCTCGTGTAGGTGTGATTTATAGGCCCCCAGGACAAATACAAGAGTTAGATAATCAACTAGTTGAGGAAATAGCTAAAATGACAATAAAGGGGGAAGTTATCATCATGGGTGACTTTAATCTTCCTGATGTGAATTGGAAAACAAAATTAGCTACTTGTGCCAGGAACACACATATTCTAAACTCCCTACTGGGATTGTCTCTAAAACAAGTCGTTGAGGAGCCAACTCGTAAGGAGGCCATACTAGATTTAGTGTTAACAAATGGAGATTTGGTATTAGATATTACTGTAGGTGAAAGTTTAGGATCCAGTGATCATAGTCAGTGTGGTTTAATATAAGAACAGTGACTGAGTCACACCACACAAAAACAAAAGTTTTAGACTTTAAAAAAACAGACTTTTCTAAAATTAGAATATGTGTAAAGGAGTCATTATCAAATTGGAGCAATTTAAATGGAGTCCAAGAGAAATGGGATTATTTAAAAGTTGCACTGCTGAAGGCCACATAAAATTGCATTAGACTTGTCAGTAAAAGCAAGAAATTCAAGAAACCACTATGGTACTCCGCAGATGTGGCCAAAATAGTAAAAAATAAAAAGTTATCATTTAGTAATTATAAAAAAACCCAGAGTGAGGGAGACAGAATGCTCTATAAGATTAGGCAGAAAGAGGCTAAGCAAGTTATGAGCTTCCAAATCACACTCAGAAGAGAAAATAGCACAGTCAGTAAAAAAAGGGGACAAACATTTTTTAGATACATAAATGAGAAAAGAAAAGTAAAACAAGGATTAGTTAGATTAAAAAAAAAAAGAAGGAAGGTATGTAGAAGAGGATAAAGGTCTAGCTGACTACCTCCTTTAATATTTTTGTTCAGTATTTACAGATGAAAATGAAGGAAAGGGACCTCAGTTAGGAAAAAGGACAAATTAGTCATTTATTACATGTGAGTTTACAGAGGAAGAGGTTTTATTTCAACTGTAAAAATTAAAGACAAATAAGTCAATGGGACTTGAAGGAATACACCCAAAGTTATTAAAAGAGCTTAGTGGTGTACTAGCAAAACCATTAACAGATTTATTTAACCAATCATTGTTAACAGGAGTAGTCTCAGAGGATTGGAAGTTAGCGAATGTTGTGCCCATTCATAAGAAAGGTAGTAGGGAGGAGTCGGGCAACTATAGGCCAGTAAGCCTTACTTCAGTAGTGGAAAACATGTTAAAGGATAGGATTGTTGAACATCTAAAAACACATGGATTTCAAGATCAGAGACAACATGGGTTTACTTCAGGGAGATCATGCCAAACTAATCTTATTGATTTTTTGATTGGGTAACTAAAATAATAGATCAGGGTGGTGCAGTAGACATTGCTTACCTAGATTTCAGTAAGGCTTTTGACACTGTTGCACATAGAAGGCTTATCAATAAACTGTAATCTTTAAGTTTGGATTCCAATATTGTTGAATGGGTAAGGCAGTGGCTGAGTTACAGGCAACAGAGGGTTGTAGTCAATGGAGTATATTCGAAGCTTGGGCTTGTCACCAGTGGGGTACCTAAGGGATCTGTACTTGGACCCATTCTCTTTCATATTTTTATTAGTGATATTGCAGGAGGACTTGATGGTAAGGCATGTCTTTTTGCTAATAAATATAAGAATTTTGGGAAAAACGGTACAAAATGGTGCTACTATCACCTAATGTGAATCACTCAACCACACAATTAAAGTGTACAAAAAATATAAAAAACGGTGAGAGCACTCTAAAGCATGCAATTAAAATTATTACCATGTTAATCTTGAGTTCAACTCTAAAAAACAACAAGACAAAAGGAACATAGAGTAATATTGACAGATTACAAATATTATTTGTAAAATACTGGAAAAACTCACATGTTACTGAGTCACTTTAATAAGCTGACTCAGACTAAAAGCTTGTAATGGAGATGAATACTCCTTTGAACTGGACGTCTTTTGGATGGATTTCTTCTGGATATTAATATAATAATTATTCCAGGATACAATTCCAAAGTAAAACTAATTTATTGATTAAAACAAAAGTTTTTTAAAACAAACATAAAATAAAGTTGTCCATATGCAGTTACCACGACGCGTTTCGGCAAAAATAGCCTTTCTCAAGTGGTTTGTATTCATCTCCATGATTGCAGCTTTAAATTCCAAAGTTTGGCGCCCTTTCTCACAGTCTCCAGTTCTCTTTACTTCCGTTTTCGTCATCGGTAATCGTCCGACGTGTCCCACACGTCATGACGTCATCTTTCGTCGTCCGACGTGTCCCACACGTCATGACGTCATTCCGGCACCCCGGACCGGAAGTATTGCGGGCGCCATTTTTAAAAGTCCTTTCAATACTTATTTTGCCAGGTCTTTCTCGAATGATGAGCAATTAAAACATAATAAAGTTATATATACAGATTTTTTGTATAGACCTTCTCCAAATAAAGGGGGAAACATATATATTATTAAACAAGAGGAAATATCATATACAATATATGCAAAATAAGATCCAAACAAATATATAATAAAAAATAGTTATAATAATAATAACTTAGAATAATTAAAATATATTTATATATAGGAATTGACCTCAAAAATCTATATTTAGACCACATGGGGACAGAGTTTGCATATTGAAACTCCATTTCATTTCGGTTTTATTCAGGAGATTTTCTATGTCTCCTCCCCTCCAATGTGTTTTAACCCCTTCTATACCCATAAAGTCAAAACCTTGTATGTTACCCCCATGTACTTCTAAAAAGTGTTTAGACACATTATGTAATTCCCATGTTTTATATGTTTTACATAATGTGTCTAAACACTTTTTAGAAGTACATGGGGGTAACATACAAGGTTTTGACTTTATGGGTATAGAAGGGGTTAAAACACATTGGAGGGGAGGAGACATAGAAAAGGTCTATACAAAAAATCTGTATATATAACTTTATTATGTTTTAATTGCTCATCATTCGAGAAAGACCTGGCAAAATAAGTATTGAAAGGACTTTTAAAAATGGCGCCCGCAATACTTCCGGTCCGGGGTGCCGGAATGACGTCATGACGTGTGGGACACGTCGGACGACGAAAGATGACGTCATGACGTGTGGGACACGTCGGACGATTACCGATGACGAAAACGGAAGTAAAGAGAACTGGAGACTGTGAGAAAGGGCGCCAAACTTTGGAATTTAAAGCTGCAATCATGGAGATGAATACAAACCACTTGAGAAAGGCTATTTTTGCCGAAACGCGTCGTGGTAACTGCATATGGACAACTTTATTTTATGTTTGTTTTAAAAAACTTTTGTTTTAATCAATAAATTAGTTTTACTTTGGAATTGTATCCTGGAATAATTATTATATTAATATCCAGAAGAAATCCATCCAAAAGACGTCCAGTTCAAAGGAGTATTCATCTCCATTACAAGCTTTTAGTCTGAGTCAGCTTATTAAAGTGACTCAGTAACATGTGAGTTTTTCCAGTATTTTACAAATAATATTTGTAATCTGTCAATATTACTCTATGTTCCTTTTGTCTTGTTGTTTTTTAGAGTTGAACTCAAGATTAACCTGGTAATAATTTTAATTGCATGCTTTAGAGTGCTCTCACCGTTTTTTATATTTTTTATGTCTTTTTGCTGATGATACTAAGATATGTAACAGGATTGATGTTCCAGGAGGGACAAGCCAAATGGCAAATGATTTAGGTAAACTAGAAAAATGGTCAGAGTTGTGGCAACTGACATTTAATGTGGATAAGTGCAAGATAATGCATTTTGGACGTAAAAACCCAAGGGCAGAGTACAGAATATTTGATAGAGTCCTAACCTCAACATCTGAGGAAAGGGATTTAGGGGTGATTATTTCTGATGACTTAAAAGTAGGCAGACAATGTAATAGAGCAGCAGGAAATGCTAGCAGAATGCTTGGTTGTATAGGGAGAGGTATTAGCAGTAGAAAGAGAGAAGTGCTCATGCCATTGTACAGAACACTGGTGAGACCTCACTTGGAGTATTGTACACAGTACTGGAGACCGTATCTTCAGAAGGATATTGATACTTTAGAGAGAGTTCAGAGAAGGGCTACTAAACTGGTTCATGGATTGCAGGATAAAACTTAGCAGGAAAGGTTAAAGGATCGTAACATGTATAGCTTGGAGGAAAGACAAGACAGGGGGATATGATAGAATCAACACAATAAAGGAGGAGATCATATTTAAAAGAAGAAAAACTACCACAACAAGAGGACATAATCTTAAATTAGAGGGACAAAGGTTTACAAATAATATCAAGAAGTACTACTTTACTGAGAGAGTAGTGGATGCATGGAATAGCCTTCCAGCTGAAGTGGTAGAGATTAACACAGTAAAGGAGTTTAAGTATGCGTTGGATAGGCATAAGGCTATCCTAACTATAAGATAAGGCCAGGGACTAATAAAAGTATTTAGAAAATTGGGCAGACTAGATGGGCCGAATGGTTCTTATCTGCTGTCACATTCTTTTTTTTATTATAATTAAATATTTTTTATTGGTTTTATCACAAAATACATAAAACTCAAAAAAAATACAAATTTCTTCACAATAATTTCACTTTGACACAATGTTACATTAAACATAAAAAACAATCGACCTGTCAGTTAACAATATATTATAATACTATTATAACACAGTACAGGTATTACCCTATAACTCAATTGCCTCAACATATTGTCCTCATCCCGGCTCTTACGCAATTTCCCCTATAACAAACACATTCCCCAATCCTCCATCTTAATCAATTTTTAACACCCATACCCTAAAAAGGAGGATAAGCTAAATATATGACCAACTTCTATACTAAAAGAGGAGACGCTATACAAATATATATAAAAAATTGAAAAATATAAAGATCATAAAAAATAAATAAATAACTGAATAAATAAAAAAATAAAATAAAAATAACTTTAAGCCTAGGAATGAGACAAATCCCAAGAGTTATCTTTGGGTACCTATACTTAAACTACCACACACATACTGCATTCATTGTTCCAAGGATCTAAAGAGACAGTGGGCTGATGAAGAAGAGGAGTAACTATAATAAGTTTTATCCAAGGGTCAAACAGTAATCATCCCAGAGTGCCCATCTATATTTCAATTCTGTAGAAGCCCCTAAGTGCCCATCTTCTCTTTCTAATGTTCTATTTCTCTGCATCACCCTCTCTACTTCTGACCACTTTGGGAGCTTTCCTCCCTTCCAATTTACAGAAATTAACCATTTCTAAATCGATAGACTCTGAAGGAGAAGGGATTTTAATTCTTTCATACAATGACAAGGTAAAAGATGGAATAAAGCCAGTTCTGGGGTTAAGGTAATATTTTCACCTACAATTCGAGATATCCCAATATTTACCGCCTGCCAGTAAATTTGAATGTAGAGGCAGGACCACCACATAAGCATTGCTGAGCCTACTTGATTACAGCCCCGCCAACATAATTTATATGTATCATCTTTCTTTATTTTCCAAAGTTTTAGCGGAGTTACATACCATCTATTTAAAATGTTAAAGTACGTTTCCCTGTATGAAACATGTTTAATTAATTTATCGGTTGAGGTGAAAGCTCCCACCCATACTTCTATGGGCCAGGATTGACTCAATTCTTCTTCCCAAATTCTTATACTTAGAGATTTAGTAACCAACTCCCTATCTCTTAAAATATTTAAACATTTTGACAGCAAATGCTTCTTATTTATTGAGCTTATTATTTTTTTCACAAGCTGTCAATTGTCTAAATGATAACGTGAGGATCAAATTTTAGACTTCAACTGGTTATATTCCATCCATAAACTAGAAGGGACCTTAAAGATAGATTGTAGATACTCACATGAAAAAAATTGATTATTAACATATAAATCCTTTAAGTGTCTACATCCCAGTTTCCACAGCCTCTCAAGCAAGGGAGACTGAATATGTTCCCACATCCAAACAGTAGGAGTAATAGGGCTTGGTAATGGAATCAGAGAATATTTACAGTTCAATTTCAGCCAACATTTAGCAATATACCAAGTTTTCGAATCTTTACTATGCATTAGGATACCGGATACATTAGCTTGATAGATTATTGAGTTCAGATGTGTTTGTTTAAAAAAAAAAAACTTCTATCGACATCCAATTACTGTTCTTTTCCTTTTCCTCCCATCTTAGGGTGTGTGCCAATAGGGCGGTTTCCTGATATCTCTTAATGTCTGGGTATGCTAACCCTCCATTAGAGAATTTTTTAACCAAAATCAGTATCTTAAAGGACCACTCTAGGCACCCAGACCACTTCAGCTTAATGAGGTGGTCTGAGTGCCTTGTCCAGCTAGGTTTAACCCTTTCTTCTATAAACATAGCAGTTTCAGAGAAACTGCTATGTTTATATTAGGGTTAATCTAGCCTCTAGTGGCTGTTTAATTGACAGCCGCTAGAGGGCTTCCACGCTTCTCACTGTGACATTGTGAATGCTTTCCTATGAGACTGGCTGAATGCACGTGCTGTAGGGCAATATAGTGCCAGGAAAACGAGTATGTTTTCCTGGCACTATAGTGGTCCTTTAATTCGCATTCTTTTATTCTGATGGATAAATAGATCAATCGCCCTCTGCACCTTACTAAGCAAATAAATGGGACACTGCCAGGTTATTCAGCACATGATATAGATGATCGTAGGTAATATTGTCATTTTAATCGCTGCTATTCTACCCGACCAGGAGATATTGAGATTTTTCCATGTAGCCAAAATTTGCATTATATTCGAGTAAACTAATTAATAATTAACTGTCAGTGTTCTTTTCATTTCAACAAAGAGTTTTATCCCTAAATGAGTTATTGAATGTTGCCAGTTAAATGGATATAATTGAATTAATGCATTTTTCACAATTCGTCCCATATTAAATGGCAATGCTTCATATTTCTTTACATTTAACTTATAATTGGAAACTACACTGTACTTGGTTCTAATATCTTGAAGAGCTTTTAAAGATTTTTCAGGATTTCCTAGTGTTATTATTACGTCACCCGCATAAAGCGAAATGACTTGGTGCCTTTGGTTTCCTTCTATTTCTGTTATATCTGAAGATTCCCTAATCGCAATTACCAATGGTTCAATGATTAAGGCAAAAAACTAATGGAGAGAGTGGGCAACCTTGCCTGGTGCCGTTTGAAATACCAAACCTCCCTGAACGAAAGTTTTGGCCGATAACACTAGCAGTCAGTGAAGAGTATAATGCAGCTATCGCCTTGGTGGCAAATTCACCTAGACCATATTTAGACAGGGTGAGGAACATAAAGTCCCAAATCCACCCTGTCGAAGGCTTTCTCAGCGTCAAAGCCTACGAAGATTGCAGCTATTTTATTATATTTGATTACTGAGATTAAATTTAATAATTTCCTAATATTATCTGAACCCAATCTCCCCTGAATAAAACCTGTTTGATACAAATTAATCAGTTTGTGGATATATTGATTCAATCTCTCCGCTAAAATTTTAGCGTAAATCTTTATATCTACAGATATATGTCTAAAATCACTGCATTCTGGTGTTGGTTTATTTGTTTTAGAAATTTTAATTATTTGTGCTTCCAACAACTCCGGGTGCGCTTGGCCTGCTTTCTTAATTTCATTTAATGTTTTGGACAGGTAGTTAGAGATCTCCTCTTTGCAGAGTGAGTAATATTGATTATTTAACCCATCTGGGCCAGACGCTGAGCCCATTCTCAATTTTGAGATTGCCCACTTAACTTCCTGTTCCGTAATATCTTTGTTTAACTTTATCAACTCTATTTGGGAAACTTTAGGAAGAAAAATTTTTATCCAAAAAGTCAGCTATTTTCCTTTTTTTCCCATCATTCTCCATACTTGGGGGGTGTAGATTATAAAGATCATGGTAATATTTTTCAAAACATGCAGCAGTATCTCCCAGCTTAACAAAAATGTCTTTATTATATAATAACTTATTTATTCTACCCTTATTTAAATTTAGTTTCAACTTGTTGGCCATCAATTTCCCTTCTCTATTTTGACCATGATATAATCTTTGTTGCATAGCCCATACTGATTTATCCACCAGAAGTTGCTGAATTCTTTTTATTTGTAATTGTATTTCTCGGATTTTATTTATGTTTAAATCAGAAGGAGATTTTTTATTTTCTCTATCTATTATAATAAGTTCTATATGCAACTCTCTTAGTGATTTACCTCTCTGCTTACTTAACCTTGACTGCCATTTTATCATTATATAAGCTTTATGAGAGAGCCATACCATTTGTTTCGAATCTACAGAGCCGTCGTTACTTAAATAAAATGCTGCTGTTTCATTTTTTCAATTGTTTAATATTTCCAGGTCCTTTAGTAAATGCATCTCCATTCTTCATAGCCTACTTTTCTTTGCAGAAAGATCATTGCTCAAAGTTACTCCCACCAACCCATGATCAGACCAGGTAATCACTCCTATTTCTGCATATTTAATTTCGGAAATGCCCTGGCCATCCATAAAAATATAATCCAATCTACTGTACATTTTATGTCTATGAGAAAAGAAAGAATAATCCCTCTCTAACGGATGAAAAGTTCTCCAAGTATCATATAGATTATATTTAAGTAGCAGTTTGTAAAACCTTTTAGAGTTTTGGACTAACTGGGGGTCAGCTTTTGTTTCTCCTATAGAGTTTCTATCCATAGATGGATCAAAAGGTAAATTAAAATCTCCGCATACAACCAAAGTACCTGCAAAAAATTTCCTCATAGTTTTTAATATCTCACTGATAAACGTAATTTGCCCTTTATTGGGGGCATACATATTTAAGATTGTAAATTTCTGAGAATTGATCAAACCTGCCCAAAGAAGATACCATACTTTTTTCTCTTTTTTTGATAATTTCTTCTTTTATTAATACTGATTTATTAAATATTATTGAAACCCCTCTCGATTTACCTTTCAAATAAGTAGCACTATAAGGATTAGAATAATATCTATTACCAAAAAGTTGAAGTTTCCCTACTGTGTTTAACCCCTTAACATTTTGGCTAGTAATCCTCAGAGACGTAGACCAATCCAGCCATGAATCTGAGGACCCTCTAATCCACCTTCATCTGCACCTTCCTTCCCACACCCCGGAACTTCCCACAAAACAAGACAAACACATTCACAACCATTCATACTTAGCATTAAAAAAAACTGTGACATCATCATCTTTTTAGAAGATCTACGTACTTAGAAAATTCCCACTCCTCCCTCTACCTCCCAAAAAGTGGAGAATCAAACTAAGTTTCACCGAACTGACTTAGTTCAAGACCTTGGCGGAGTTCACCAGTTGAGCATTCCAATGGTCTTTATATTAATCAACCTAAAACAGCCCAGGTCTGAAAGGTCTCTCTTAACTATAACACAAAGTCAATTAATAAAGTAGTATGGGTAAGCAATCCATAGGGACTCACAAAGACCCATAAAGGAAAGGAAAAAAAAAGTAAAAGGTTTGGCCGTAGGCGTGAAACCAAACATCCAAGAGCCAGAGGAGGGAGGATGTTCAATGAGAGAGAAAAAATAATCCCTAAGTTTAGCTACCCCAAGATATAAGCCCATTTCATCGCCCCTATATAGGCTCCACTTAACTTTCCCAATCTTATGGGCCCTGTTACTACTTTAAATAGAGAAAGCAATTGGAGATAGGAGAGAGTGCTTTATGATTGTTAACCTCCCTGTTCTGAACATTCGATTCAGCATGTTGGGAAAGGTGAATTACCTTCATTACCTAAATAACTTCTGTAATACAATAACCCCTTTTTAAATCTCCCAAACCTTTATCCTGTGAAAATATCCTATTTTGTGCAATTTCCCATTTACTTATTATTTATTTTGTGAAATTTATAAAATATATCTTTATTACTTAAAGACATCCTATAATATCCTCCTTTTATTACCATAAATATTTATCCAATAAAGATTCCCTATTGTGTGCATTTTTCAATATAACAATTAATATTACCATTAATATAAGCATAACATTCTTTGTGAACCAATACAGACCCTTAGTGTGATTTGTCAGTTGTGTCTTCCTTACTCAAAAAAAACTCTATATTATCTGCTTTTAACTACAATAAGTATTTATCCAATACAGAATATCCCATTTTGTGCAATTTTTCAAAATAGCAATTAATATTATCACCAACATTAAACATAATCTTAACATTGTATCAAACAAGGCCCTATATGGCCATTCCATTAACAGTTGTTTCAAACATTGTGCAGTTTTGACCTCATTAATTTGCATATTCACCAATACTATACTTATCATAAAATCACTTAATTCTATCTAATACCAACCATTTTAATTTAAATAAACATGTATCCAATAACACCATTTCATTTGTGCAATCCTCCAAATGTATTATAGCACATGAGTTTATCCCATTATAATAGATAACCTTATATTTTTATCCAAAAAAGTCATCTATAGCTACTTTATAAAAATGTAATTATTACTAAAAAAGCACCCTAATGTAAAAAAGTATTCACCAGATTTCTCTACTTATAAGTGGATTCCTTTTACCCAAAGTATTCCACATTCTAACAAAATAGCCAAAATGTTCTACAGAGTAACACCAGTTACACCCCCTTCAAGATGAGCATCTTGACACAACTATATTTTGGTTCTGTTCCTTCTCTCTATTTTCTCCATTTAGCTATATCTTAAGACTTCACCGAAGGTTCTATGTCTTTAAGAAACCTCTCCCCCTCTTGCAGGGAGTTTATTACTTTAATCTCCCTTTCACATTAAGTAGTTTAGTTGGAAAACCCCATTTGTAAGAAATATTTTTTTCCCTTAATGCTTTGGTTATCGTTCTAAATTCTCTACGTTCCATAATCACTTCTCCTGATATATCCGGGAAGATTTTCAATTGCTCATATGGAGTCTGAAAGATTTTACTTTCAAAGACCTTATGTAATATTTTATGTTTGACGGTAAAAAAAATTTAATTTCACTATCACATCTCGAGGCAATTCCCTTGAAGCATTACGTGAAAGAGTTAATATTTATTTATTTATTTATAAAATATTTTACCAGGAAAGATACATTGAGATTTCTCTCATTTTCAAGTATGTCCTGGGTCCACAAATCATTGCATTGTTACATTAGGTACAACAAAATACAAAAACAATATTAATACACAATATATACAAAATTTAACATAGAACAAGCAGGAAATATATAATCAACCATGACACGTGCATTCTGTTTTGAGGTATGTAGAGAGGGATCTCTTAAATGACTTTAGGCTTAGGGAAGATTTTAAATTGTGCGGGAGGTCGTTCCACAATTGCGGTGCTCTGTACGAGAAGGAGGATCGGGGCGCTTTCTTTTTGTATTGAGGTAGACTAAGTAAAGTGCTTGTACTGGATCGGAGCTTATAGAAAGTGGGAACAGCTTGGGAAAGCATTTTGTTCAGGTAGGGTGGGAGTTTCCCAGAAAAGCTCTTAAAAACAAGGCTAGCATGTAGGCCCTCTCAAATTCTGGGATAACCAGACAGTTTAAAAATGTTTTCACGTAATTAGGGATTTCCGCCTTCCCTACTGTTTCAGGTATCCGAAAATTATTTTGTCTAGAGAAATTATCCAATCTACTATATTTCTGTTTGTGGTCTAAAAGTTCCTCTTCAATTTCTGTATTTCCAAATTGGAGTGATTCTGTGATTTTATTACAGAGTCCTGTTGGGTACCCAACTCTACTACTTTCTTTGATAAAGTATTAAGATCTTTGGTATTTTTAGCAATCTCCTTTGTAAATTCCTGTACATTTGAACTTTTTAAATCTTTCAATAGGTCAATCATTATTTCTTTCATATTGTTTGTCATAAGATGTTCCTCCCTCTGACTCTTCACCTCTCCTGGATTATCTACTAATGATGACTCAGCTGATGTCATTAGGCTATCTGAATGTTCTAAATCTTTTTGCATTCCTGATGTTAAAACTAACTCCTCAGAGTTTTTACGTTTATTAATTGGAGAAAAAAGATTCCTTGTCAGATTTCCATTTTCTTTCTCCTTCCCTTTCCCTTTACCCCTTGTGCTTTGATTATGCTAACTTTTCATTTTGTTCCCTCTTTTACCAGTGGTTATAAAGTATTAAGAGGAGAAGGTCAAAAAATCCCAATTTGCAAACACCATAAATCAGATATGTACACTAGTAGAAGAAAAAAAAAAAAAGGGGAGGGGAGGGGAGAACCCCGGTTAAGCTGTATTACAACTGGCTTCTGCCAAATTCTGCCACAGGTCCCTTGTTATATATGTATACTAGGTCTTCAATTCTCTGTAGGAGCCTGGATATATGTGAGAGCCTAAAGCGGAGTTGTCCCTTTGATCAGTTCTTATATTCCAATTATACCTTAAACCTTAATCCGTTTATTTCATAGGACACCAGAACATAGACCCAACCTTTATAAAAAATTCCAGCTTTTGCCAACTTCAGCCACAAGGCCCTTATTTTGTATATATACTGATCACTCAGATATCTGAGTTGTCTATAGGGAGCCTGGGTACATATCCAAATGTAAAACAAAATTGGCCCTTTAATTCGTTCTTATATTCGATTTGTACTTTAAGCCTTAAACCACTTTTATTTCATAAGCCGTCAAAAAAGTGGGTCCTGTTTAAAGAATTCCAGGAAGCAGATCTTTCATGCATCAACGTATCAGCACTGAGTGCGAAAAAAAAAAAGTGCTCCAATGATTTCCCAATTTCATAGCCAGAAAATACACACTCATTTGCTTCTTTTATACCAGCGTTTAGATTCAGGGTATAAAATAACCCACATAGCGGATTCTCCCCTTTGGCAATATTTAGGCGATATTTGAGTTCGCAGAGATTTAACTAGCAGCAATACTGAGGAATCATTTCAGAACCACCTCTCCAAAAGACAGATAGGAAGTAAAAAACAAATATATATATAATATATTGGAGCGGTCTCACCCACGTTTCCCTCCGCAGGTTACTGCGGTCGGCGGACGTCAGGAATGCAAAGCAGAGCAGCAATGCTTAGGCAATAATGAGCCTTATGAGATGTTAATTCTTAGCTGGATATCGGGAGGGATGAGTTGGGGATAGATGGGGGTATTCTCCCCTCTCTTCTGCTCTCTTTGCTCTTGCTTTATCTTACCCCCTCTCTCTTCTCCACTTTCAATGCCGTGCTTTACTTTATCTGAATTTTTTCACTGGCTGTTTTATTCTCATTTGCTCCTTTGCTCTCTTTAGCTCAAACCCTTTTTTTTTTTCTTCTGGACCTTCACTTTAATTATTTTTCCTGCTTCCTCTTCGCACTTTTAGCCTCTAATCTTCTCTTTTTTTCCAATTCTACTCACGGTGGCATCGGAGAACACTTCCACCGAGTCTCTCACTTCACCAGCGGCATTTAAACAAAGAAGCCTCGTGTTGCGCCATCAGACCGCATAAGACCACATCTGATGCTTGACCGACCATCACCCCCTAGCGTCTCGCACTAACTACATCTGGGGCGTGGCCACATATTCACGCGGTCAAAAATCTGCCTTCACATTCTATGTTTCTATGTTTCTAGTACCATTCAAAGTTTAATGGGGAAATCTTGCATCATGCAAATGGCAAGATAAGCATATATTTTGGTGCTGGTGTAAATTTCAATACATGGATTCCATAGAGCTGTTCTTAAACTAAATTCCTTGTTCATTAAAAAGGGTTTATGAGCTAGCGTCAGTAAGACCAATAAATGAGCAAAGTGGCATAATTTGGAAAATTGTTTCATACTTACCTTAAGTTTCTTTTCCTGATCACTATACATGGCAGCATTTACTCATGGGTTAGCTCCTCCCCTCACAGCAGAAAGGACAGGAAATAGAACTCTGAAATTGGTATAAATAGATCCCTCAAAGGCATTTAATTTAGGTAGTAGTGAAAGAATATCAGGATAAACCCTAGACTATGTGTCAGCAACTAAATTATAAGTAAGAAATGTAAGCCAACAGCATAAGAACATACATTCAAAGATTAAAATACTGTGTATAGTACAGATTATGCCAAACAAAAGAATCAAAATGATTAGAGACTGTTGATCAATATAAGTAGGTAAAATGTTATAGGTAGATACCAATGAAAAGGTTTTAACCAGAGTCACAGGTTACATTGTGGTAAGAGACACATAAATAAGCAGAATTGATGGAGATATTCAATTGTCCTTATGAGAACAAACAACCACGTACTCACGCCGACCTTATGTTCAGATAATGATTGTGACAGACTGCCTGGCACCCTGACTGAGTACCTCTGTCAAACTTGCTTCCTAGCTATTACCGGGACACCAGTAGTGCTTCAGCCCCTAGGCAGGGCAGCTTGGCTCTCCATCACTTCCCGTCCTGGAACAAGGTCCTGGGTACAGCTTAAAATGATTAAGCTATCATGTAGAGAGTATGATCCATCCAAACACTATCCCTGACTGAGTGAAGGGTGGTAAGGAACTGGTTTATTATGGCCAAGTTTCCTACAAAGGCAAACATGAAAATATAAAACATAAAAATACCCCAAAACATCATAAAAATATAAAATAACCCAACAAATAATACATCCACAAATAGCCCTGAACTTAACGCCCAAGATATTCAAATAGCGCTCAGATCCATGCAGTGTAGGGGAAACACCACTGTATAAGTTCACGTGGTCCTATGCCCAAAACAGTTCCAGGGCGTTCGGTGCTTTTGCCGGTCAACTGTTGGGAGCTCCTGTGGACAATATACACGGTGCTCTCCCTAGGTCTCTGGTAGCATTTGTTCCCCTTAGTCTCAGGCACCTTCCCTCCAAAAAGTGGTTCAAAACCATGAACCAAGTTGTCCGGGAACCTCACGGTCACCTCATGCCTAAAACAGTTCCATAACATTGGCGCCTAAATCCCGCTTAGGAAACCGGGAATCCACAAAGTCCTCATGGTGAAATTAGTTCAATAGTGATCGTGGCTAAGTACCGCTAAGGACTATTCGTGGGTTTGGTTCTTGTGAAAGGCTGCCAGAGAGCCAGTGTTTGGTTCAATTCACATGAAGGGAAAATGCCGAACCAGGGGCACCCAGGGCAAGCTACAAATGGCAGCTGGGGAGGTTTAACTCTTTGTATATGGCCCATAGTCCTTGGGCAGGAGGCTAGCAAGCAGGCTCCTCCAGGAGCTCCTGGCATAGGCACATTTGCTGCAGTGATAAAGGACTTAAGCAAAGCCTATGGTGATAATAGGATCCTTGTGCATTTTTTTTTATCTGCAAATATATCAACATCAGTCCAAGCATATAATTCACGAATATTACATCAATGCAATGTTAGGAGTGACCCTCACACATATGAATCTAGGTTCAGAGACCATGAGAAATATATCACAAGCAAGATATAATACCATATTATACATGATGACTCCACAGCCTAACTCAGCAAAGTCCAGATAGGACAGAATCCCCTTGAACATCAGAGCAGAGATCAGTAAAGGGACTTTATATTCAGGTATTGCCCTTGTTACTCTGGTAGCAAGTGAAATTTACCCCTGAAATAGTAAACTTGGCAGTATGGCCTGGTGACTGAAGAGACCTACCATTGGTAATCAAAACATTTTCTTTTAGCAAAACCCAGCATTAAAATAACATGGAGGAAATTAAAATGTTTCCCTTGAGGAACTCACAACAGGGTAATGAGGGAACTTCTGATCCTTAACACCTTAAGAACCCCCAAAATGCCATCCCTGACATACAATAAAGGGATTGTCAAACTCAAGGTCCTCAAGGGATCAAGAAGTTTTATAAACCAGACCAAGAGTAAATTTTTGTAATATATTTATTTATTTATTTTAGGCAAATGTTGACATTGTTTGCCCATACCAGAATCAGTCATGACCAGTCCTGTTTATCTCCTGGTATGTGACCAGGCTAAACCAGCCCAGACTAGAGAAGTCAAAAGTTGTGATCTGGTGATAAAAAACAATATTCACAGCTTTAGAATCAAAGTCAAATTATATTTGAGAAAGTAAAGCATACCAATAAAAACAGTCAGGTAATTGCTTCAGAGAGTTCCCAGCTCATAGGAGCAATACATAACCCAATATGTGTATTTGCAAACATCAATATCTACTAAGCTGTACACCTGCAATCAGCAATATATACTATGGTAACACACAGCCACCCAACTCAAAAAACATTCATTATCTTGATCAATGGTACCTGGCAAGAGAAATACTTTGGTAACAAATTCTCTCATGTATATGCATAGGTGTGCATACATAAAGCAATGTTAACTGTTCTTAAACATTACCAGCCTACATTTTGGAAATCAGGATTGCTTCTTTTCAGTGGGAGGGGTACCCAGACAGGTTCAGTAACACCTGCAGTCCATCTAAAGTGGTTTGTAGCTAATCCAGAAATACATGTGTGGGAGAAGAACACTAATGCAAAAAGCAGCATGTTTCTCTTATATTCTTCATTTAGAAAAGAGAAACCACAGTTTGTAATAGGCACTTACCCAGGGAAACAGTCAGGGCCGGCACGTCCATAAGGCGCACCGGCCCGGGGGCGCAAATGTCCGGGTGGCCGGCAGGAGGGAAGCGCACAGTGCCCCTCTCCTGATGGTGACTTCTTGTAGCGTGGCCGAGCACCAACCTGCAGTGCCGCGGACTGTGTGGAGGGGGCGGGGATATGAACGTGTCGTATCCCTGCTCCCTCTGTAGCACACAGCGCGGCTGGCGCCCAGCAGGGGAGGAGCTACCACCGGCCCCCTTCTCATCAGCATGGAAGGACTTCCTCCCAAGAAGACTAAAGCAGAGAGGAGGGGGGCTGGGCAGGACTAGCTCCAACTCCCAACTACCTCAGCACTCTGGATCCCAGGTAAGCCACCTCCTGTGTATGGCTAGAAAGGTGTATATTTTGACCAGCATGTGTGTGTATCTGTGTGTATGTCTGTTAGTGTGTATCTATATGTCTGTCAGTGTCTGTGTGTGTGTATATGTCTGTCTGTCAGTGTGTCTGTGTGTGTATGTCTGTCTGTTAGTGTGTTTGTGTGTGTGTGTGTGTGTGTGTCTGTCTGTTAGTGTGTATTTGTGTGTGTGTGTGTATGTCTGTCAGTGTGTCTGTGTGTGTATCTGTATGTCTATCATTGTGTATGTGTGTATCTGTATGTCTGTCAGTTTGTCTGTATGTCAGTGTGTGTTTATCTGTATATCTGTCAGTGTTTGTGTGTATCTGTATATGTGTGTGTATCTGTATGTCTGTCTATCTGAATGTGTATCAGTTTGTGTATATATGTATCTGCATGTGTGTCAGTGTGTGTATCTTCGTGTATGTGTATCACAGTATGTGCGTGTGTGGCAGTGTATGTGTATATGTGCATACATCTCAACATTCAAACACCAAGACTACACACAAATAAACACCTGCATGCAAACTTCAACACTACATACAAACACACCCCTGCATTTAAAACCTCTGTATCAGACACCAAAATTATATATAAACACACACCTGCATTCAAAAAACTAACACTACACTTAAATGCATGCTTGCATTCAAACGCAAACACTACATACAAACTCACCCCTAAATTCACACAAACATACTCTATACAAACAAATGCTTACATTCAAACACACAAATACTGCTCCATGCTAAATACAATCCTGCAAGCATGGGGAATCGGTAGAGCCCCAGCTTTTAAAGCATTGTTGAAGTTGCACGACAGATGGGATCTATCTTTTAGCCATCCTGTGTACATACACAGACATACATACACAGACCGTCATACAGAGACACACAGTCTGTATGTCTCTGTATGATGGTCTGTGTATGTATTCAAAAGGAATAAACGCAGGCAAAACTCCAATAGTAAGGATGGTATATTTATTGATAGGTGAACCACCCCAAAGAAAGTGCGACTTTTCGGCTCAGGAGAGCCTTATTGCATGATTAAGGCTCTGCTGAGCCAAAATGTTACACTTTCTATGGGGTGGTTCACCTATAAATAAATACACCATCCTTACTATTGGAGTGCTACCTGCGTTTATTACGGCCCTTCATTTTAAAACCCTTCACAATATTGACCCTAAGAAACTACAATTTTCAGGATTTCAAAAGGTGAAAATAAATTGATGGGGAGATGACGTAATTAAAATAATGGGTCAATCAGAAATTAGATGGATCTTTGACCTAGACACTTTACATCCAACGGGTTTAAACAATGACTTTGACCTTTGTCATATTTTTATAATCATTTCTCATAATAATTTTTTAGTAGTTTAGTATTTATATCTTTTAATATTTTTATATATACCCTTTAAATATTTTCTGTATATGTTTTTTGGGTGTTTGGTTTGTTATGGATTAAACTCTTGACTTCACATTAGCAACTATGTATTAATGTTATCGTATATTATATATGTCAGCTTACTAAGTTATGCAAATTTCAAGATTTAATTTGTTTTATTTAGGATCTAAAACAAATATAAGTGAAGTCAGGAATGCACCCCTATGAAAAACATATATTTTTTAAGAAGAACGTGTTTTACTAACTTCCCCTTTCCTCTTCTGTTTTGTCTCTATACATTTATACACTGTATTGAAACTGATATTGCCAATTGAATTGCTATTGGGCAACAAGAACTAAAGTCTGTTCGTTATGTTGCTTTGCACGGATTAATGGGGCAAATGCCAACACTGAAAATGGCGAATTGACAGAACCGGAAGTGACGTTATGAAAACTCTGACACGTCATTTCCGTTCATGTAAAGGGAACTACTATCAGCTGAGTGGGAACACATCTCCGCACACGGGCTGGCTGATTGGCTTACAACGGGGCACAAGAACCAATTAAAATATGATCTCCCGGTATATACACGGGAAACAAACGAGGAGCAGGAATCTGATTGAGAAAGCCTTTGAACAAGGTGAAACGTGTCTCGGACGATCAGGACACTATTTTGGACTACTACCTCATGGTATTTTAATTTATTTGTACTTATTTTAATCATTTTGGTTTGAATAAATTGTTTTAATTTAGCCCTGTGAGTTCCTGCAACTTCCTGCTTTAAAAAGAAGAGTTGTGCCCTCTTAAAGGCACAGTGCCCATAACACTGAGAGCCCAGATTTTTTTGGCTCTCGAAAACGTAAGCAGTTACCTGCATCATTTAATTTGTATTTATGTACTGAGGATAATACACTAGGAACTGTGTTTCATTTCCCACTTTTTCTCCTGAGCACCTGGGTCTTCACGTAGAAGAAGTTTGGTATTATCTATAAATACCACTGTGATTGTGACCTGAGCCTATCCTTCCTAGGCTCTATGTCATGTGAGTGTGTTGCATATATATTTTTTAAACCACTCCAGCTGTTAATATATACTGCACCAGATTTTGTCTATTTGTTTTCTTTTTTAGATATTTGGTTTATTAACTATTCCCTTACTTAAGGGTAAGTGTTTAATATTAGTGCTCCACTGGGTCTATTTCATGTGGTACATCTTTCCACTCAAAACACTCCACATTTGTTTTGCATGAGTTTAATTTAAGAGGTACTTACACGTGTATTGAGCTGCTAACTAAATTTGTTTCTGTACTATATCTTTAAGAGCCTCATATTTGCACAGTGCACTTTGTTTGTAATTCACTGAGTGTACATTTCCTCATGAGGCATTATCAGAAGACATGCATATATGTTTGATAGATGTTCCAGTAAAGGGTAAAAAGCTAAATTGCATTTCAATAAGATTAAAAGTCCCAATTGTATATAAGATGAATGTACGGTACAGTAGTGTAACAGTCTTAGCATATGTGATACATTTCATACTGAAGTACTTATTCATCTTCTGCTATGCATAGTAAGTAAACAAAATGAGTGTGAAACAAGTATGAAACCTTCTAAAATGTAGACATGTAAAATATTGAAATCACATATGTAAATTACTAAGAATATAGTAGACAATAAAAAACGCTATTTCACATTTAACTAGTTTCTTAAAATCTGCAAGTTAGAATATTAAGATATATACTCCATTGTTTAACCCCTTAAGGGGAAATAGTTTTATTATGTTGTACTTTAGGACACAAGCAATGAGAAAAGTGAAGATGGGTCTATGTCCCCCAACCCTGATGCTAACCTTAATGCTAATGTCAAAGATAACCCTAATGCTAACTCTAATGTTAAACATCACCATGACACTAACCCTAACCATGAACTGTAATTCTAATCTTAAACATGAATATCAACTAATCTACACTTCTCAAAAAAAAGGGAACACTTAAACAACACAATGTAACTCCAAGTCAATCACACTTCTGTGAAATCAAACTGTCCACTTAGGAAGCAACACAGAGTGACAATCAATTTCACATGCTGTTGTGCAAATGGGATAGACAGGTGGAAATTATAGGCAATTAGCAAGACACCCCCAATAAAGGAGTGGTTATGCAGGTGGTGACCACGGACCACTTCTCAGTTCCTATACTTCCTGGCTGATGTTTTGGTCACTTTTGAATGCTGGTGGTGCTTTCACTCTAGTGGTAGTATGAGACAGAGTCTACAACCCACACAAGTGGCTCAGGTAGTGCAGCTCATCCAGGATGGCACATCAATGCGAGCTGTGGCAAGAAGGTTTGCTGTGTCTGTCAGTGTAGTGTCCAGAGCATGGAGGCGCTTCCAGGAGACAGGCCAGTACATCAGGAGACGTGGAGGAGGCTGTAGGAGGGCAACAACCCAGCAGCAGGACCGCTACCTCCGCCTTTGTGCAAGGAGGAACAGGAGGAGCACTGCCAGAGTCCTGCAAAATGACCTCCAGCAGGCCACAAATGTGCATGAGTCTGCTCAAACAGTCAGAAACAGACTCCATGAGGGTGGTATGAGGGCCCGACATCCACAGGTGGGGGTTGTGCTTACAGCCCAACACCATGCAGGACGTTTGGCATTTGCCAGAGATCACCAAGATTGGCAAATTCGCAACTGGCGCCCTGTGCTCTTCACAGATGAAAGCAGGTTCACACTGAGCACATGTGACAGACATGACAGAGTCTGGAGACTCTTTTTTTATTTATGTGTGATTTTATTGTCAGCACATTCAACTATGTAAAGAACAAAGTATTTCAGAAGAAAATTTAATTCATTCAGATCTAGGATGTGTTATTTTTGTGTTCCCTTTATTTTTTTGAGCAGTGTATAATCCTAAACAGTAAAACTAACTGACCCCAACTCCTAAACCTTAACTATAATCCTGACCTTAAACTATAACCCTTTAGTAGATAAATAATATAAAAAAACACTCAGAAGTCTGGAATGTATCCCGGAGCCCTGTCAAACTCACATCAAAAAGCTCCAATGTAATAATAATAGTATCAAAAGGAAAAAAAGAAAGGGAAAAAAGAAAAAACTTTTTACATTAAGCCAACGGTGGAGTCCAGCATCCATAGCTGGGCTGGTCGGTCCCAGCACATACATCAACCAAACACAGTCCATGGATAGGCCAGCTAACTCTCAGAATCATGTATAAAGTAGATGAAATCCTTGGTTGTATAAAACCTATAATCTATCCTCAATTTACCTATTACGAAAATTGTGAATGTAACTGAGATTCTTGATACCCTTCAGTGTGATCTTGCTGGTTCCATGTTCAACTTGTTTTCTGTTATCTTGACCCAGGATTTTTCCTGATATTTATTTATACATAGAACATTGACTTCTGCCTTAGGATCTAAGACTGGCCTCGACCCTCAGTGCCACTCTAGAGCTAAACCCATGCTGGTAACAGTAGCTAAATATAACTACATAAATATGCCTTGCATGATAATTATGGATATATATACATTGATAAACTATATAGCTTACAGAAGATACACAATAAAAAAAATAGCTCTATCTGTAATCTTCCTGAATCACTTGAAAAGTCTGCTTCTCATTAGGGATGGTCATAGGTAAATATCGATTTCGACAAACTGTTCATAGGTAAATATCGATTCCGACAAACCAAATTTCAGAAATTTAAAACCCATTATTCAAAGTGACATGGTAGCAATTTATGCAGAATAAATAATGGTTCAGGATCTCCATGATAACAAAATTATTGGGGAAAAAGCAGTAACATTTCGACCCTACTTGATAAGGACTGGGTTGCTGCTTTTGCCCCGATAAAGCTGCTATTTTTGTTATCCCGGTGTGCCTATTTATTCTCATATATTGGAAGGGAGGTCTGGCCAGCCCTGGCTTCAGCGCACCTGGGTTATTTGGTGAGTGCGGTATCTAGTACGTCTGTACTATGGTACCAATTTAGACGGCTGTCTGCTAAATAGCTGAAAGATAAAAATGACTAAAATCCCTTTCGATAATTATGCTCTTTCAGTTCTTTATTATTGCATTCCCACATAGGATAGTAAATTAGCGAGTTTTCTGCTAAACTAGTGAAAGAGCAAAATTAAGAAAATTACTCATTCTTTTTTTTTTCCACTTTTTGTAAAATGAACATAAAAAAAGTATTTTAGCGAGGTGAAGTGCTTTAGGGGTCTGGAGCGTCCCTTTAATGAAAGCACCCACTCTAATACCATCCTCTAAACCTCAAATGTTCACTTGTCTCCATCTCTGCTTGTTGCAATGAGCTCCTCTCCTAAGTCATGTGACCTACCTTGAACATATATAATGTGCACCTGACTGCATTTTAACCGCCTATGTTTGAACTAAAGATTTAAGTGATTGATTAAATCTTTTCTTTTGATCTCACTATTTACCATGCAAGTTACAGTGACATTTTCTTATACGCCAGAATTTTACTAACACTTGAGTTATCTCCATACACTGATTTTGCCATTGTGTTATAAAATTGCACATACTTTATTTCTGTATTAGGAGGGCAGCATGTTGCTAGTTGTTACAGCAACTGGTAAATCAACCCCATGTCTATAGATCTCTAAAAGCAATTTTATTTGTATTTTATATAGGAACCTGTATTATATGTGTCTCGAATAGCTGGAATTTTCTCTTGGCTTTACATATAATTTAGGTTTATGTATTTGCAATGCAAGTGTTACAACTGAATGCTCTAAAGTTTGTATGATCCAGGGGGCTATAAAACCAACAAAACACTCTGTCGCTTCAGAGATATAATTGAAACAAAAATTTGTACAAATGCAAAGTTTTGATTTTTGTAAGCCGAGGTTTGTGCCGTCTAGATGGCGTGTTTTGTTGGATTTTAAAGCCCCATGGATTAAGGCTCTTATTTTAATAGGAAAGGAATGTAAACATTTTAGCATATTATATATCATTTTTCATACATATTTATCACACACCTGAGGGGATTGTCACTATTGTAAGTAATTATATTTGTTTTATAAATATGTATGAGATTGTGAGACTGTTAAAGCATGTGAGATGCTTTAATATAGCACTGAAACATTGCCTCTCCTAATAATAAGTCTGCTATGGATGACCTGTGTGTGTCTGGACATCCCATTGCTCTTTTGAATGTATGGGAGTCTTAGCCACACATTGTATCTCTAGAGTACAATGTAGGAGGAGTCCATTTGGATTTAATGCATGTGCTGTCTTTCAGCTTGTGTTATTTAAAAGCACTACTGCTGTAACTTAAAGAGTTATTCACTATACACTGGATTTTGTTAGAAGGTCAACATCTGATGAAATAACAAGAATCTGGTCTGCCTGAGCAAATTTGTAAGAATCGCCTGGATGTATTTGGTGTCAAGAGTAAAATCAATGGTTTTGCATTCATAGTTACCGTACATAGTTACATAGCCGAAAAGAGACTTGCGTCCATCAAGTTCAGCCTTCCTCACATATGTTGTTGCTGTTGATCCAAAAGAAAACCTAGTCTGAAGCGCTTCCAATTTTGCAACAAACTAGGAAACAATTCCTTCTTGACCCCAAAATAGCAGTCAGATGTCTCCTTGGATCAAGCAGCTATTAACCCACTAATTTGAAATTACATCCCTGTATGTTATGTTTTTGCAAGTATTTATCCAATTGCAGTTTAAACATCTGTAATGGCTCTGACAAAACCATCTCTTCAGAGAATTCCATATCCTTATTGCTCTTTCTGTAAAAAAAAACTTTTCTTTGCCTTAGATGAAATCTCCTTTCTTCCAGTCTAGATGTCTGACCTTGTGTCCTATGTATAGCCCTGTTTATGAATAGATTTCCAGATAATGGTTTGTACTGGCCCAGAATATATTTGTATAATGTTATCATATCCCCTCTAAGGCGCTGTTTTTCCAAACTAAAGAGATTTAAACTTTTTAACCTTTCTTCGTAACTTAATGCTCCATTCCTTTTATCAATTTTGTAGCTCCTCTGTGCACTTTTTTTTGTGCCATGATATATTTCTTTAGAACAGGTGCCCAAAATCTCACAAAGCAATATCCTGCTCACATTTTTTTACTTTACAACGTTTTGTGTCATCTGCAAACACTGATACATGGCTTTCAATGCCTTTTTCAAGATCATTTATAAATATGTTAAATAGAAGCGGTCCCAAAACAGAACCCTGAGAGACACCACTTACCACTTTTGTCCAGCCTGAAAACTTACCATTAATGACAACTCGTTGTACTCTATCCTTAAGCCAGTGTTCTACCCAAGAACAAGAATATTCATCTAGACCAATTACTTTTAGTTTGAAGACTAACCTATTGTAGATCACATCCACTGCAACACCCTGATCTATACTTCTACTTACTCGAACCCTAAACAAAGTAGTATTCACAAAGCACTGGTTTTAACGAGCTTAATGCACCATGCAGCATGCACCTTCACAAATTATTATTCACTTTCTTCCAGCAGGCAAAAAGTAAAAAAAAACAACCTTGGCGGTAACATGGGTTAGTTATCACAATTTTGTTTATATATTTAGAAATAACATAGTTATTAAATATATGATATATATGTATCTATTATTTTACTACTCCTCATTTTTTCTTTCATTGGTCACTTATCACTTAATCAATGAATAAAATCAACATTTTTTTGCCCCCTGTCCAAAATTCCAAAACACGAAAAAAATAAGTATGTCAATTATCCTTTGAATTTGTATTGTGCATTTCAAAAATAATGAGCATTCGATCTTCCAAAATTCAGATCAACTGCAACTTATTTTAAACTGAATGCACAAGTCTAATGATTATATTATCATTCATCTTAGCTGGTCTGTCATACAAAAACATAATTTAGTGTAGTGATGCTGGTCTTTAAGCCGCATGTTGTGGACCTACATTAGGTGAGGATATCTAATAGGTTTAACACTTATTGGGTCTCTTAAGGATATTGCAAAAACAATGTTTGTACTATTCGCACCCTCGTTATATGTAATCTGAAAATGACTATTTTATACAGAGTGTGAAATGTCATATCGTTTGCAAATGTTATTTTATAATGTGACAAATTCGTGAAATGACAAAAGAAACATAGTCTATTAAAATGCAGATCTTAAAATTCAGAAAGGCATTCTTTTAGAAGGCAAAGAAATAATTGGAAATGTGAACTATCTATAAAAATAAAATAATAAAACAATAAGACAAATGCAATCATAGGGTTTTGGTTGTTATGTAACTACATTCGTTTGTAATTATATACTAACGGGATAATTATATTTGGTTGTTGGGTAAGCTTTCCAAATAATGTAATATTTAAAAAAAAATAACTTTTAAAATAATTTATTATAAAAAATAATATTTATTAGATACATTGATAGTTTTTGATTTATTGGTATATATTTTTAAATATGATATCTTTTTTGATATTTTAATATTTTGAGTAAATAATTTTAAAAGTGTATCCAGAAATATTAAATCAAAGCAATAGGTCTCTATTTAATAAGTTTTCCAAATGATTCAGTACTGCTAGACAAACAGAAATCACCATTAAAGTCTAAGGGAAGTTTGAGGATAAAAAAATTGGAAAGTTTTCTAGTGGTATTTAATCATTTGGCCCTGATGTCAACCAGACAAATTGCCGACAGGCAGCGTAAATCTATCCTGAATGATGTAAATCCAGGCCTGAAGGCTTTTAAACACTAAGAGCCCGGATTGTAAAAAAAATCTAAACTATCTGCCTATCTACTTGCGTTAACAGTGGGCAAATAGATTTTAAAAAATCATTAGAGGTTCAAAGGTTAGTTATGTGGTGGTTTTCAGAGCTTGCTAGCCAGTCACCATGTTTAAAAACTAAAATAAATAAATTAATAATAAATAAGATCCCATTTTACTGTAAGGGAGTTTTTTAAAAACATCTCTATGCCCCCACCTGTATTGCAGAAGTTGAGGGCATATCTTCTAACATGTTAAAACTAGTGACTGGGCAGTTGTGAAATTTTCGGGTGGAGGTATTGTCCTTCCCATTCCCCACCCCCACGTGTGGTCATTGGGAGGGGAACTCAAAAATAAGTAATGCAGGAGAACAGATTCCTGTTTACCCCCTGTCCCTACCAATGGCCAGTGGATTTAATAAAATAAAATAGGGACATATTTATGTCCCCCTGAACCCATGCGTGTGGGTGGGGGCTACTACAATATTCAGTGGGAAGGTCTTAGTGTCCACCCCGGCACACACACATTAGTAGGGGCCCTAATGTTAAAGGGACACTATAGTCACCAGAACAACTACAGCTTATGGCATTTATTCTGGTGAGTAGAATCAAACCTGTCAGGCTTTTTGCTGTAAACACTGTTTTTTCAGAGAAAATGCAGTGTTTACATTACAGACTAGTGATAACTTCACTGGCCACTCCTCAGATGGCTGCTAGAGCTGCTTCCTATCTTGCCTAGCATGCATCACAACATATCAGTATCTCCTCTCTCTGCATGCAGATACTGAACTTTCCTCATAGAGATTAATTGATTCAATTCATCTTTATGAGGAGATGCTGATTGGCCAGGGCTGTGTTTGACTTGTGCTGGTTCTGCCCCGATCTGACTCCTTCACAGTCTCAGCCAATCCTATGGGGAAGCATTGTGATTGGCTTAGAACAACACTTCTGATTATGTCAGCAGACAGCTTGCTATTCTGAGGCACACAGGGGCAGAGCCAGCAGCTTCAGGCTTGAATACAAGTAAGATTTTACTATATTTAGGGAGGCAAGAGAGGGCCAGGGGGCTAGATGGTGGTTTTAACACTACAGGGTCAGAAATATATGTTTGTGTTACTAACCCTATAGTGCTCCTTTAATACTTCAGTGGGAAGACCTAATGTCCTCCTACGGGCCCCCACAAATTGGTGTCAAGCTTGTACCCTAATTATAATATCCACAGTGAAAGAACTAGTGTCCATTCCAGTCCTCACCCGTGATCATTGGGTGGGGGACATAATTGTTTATTTAAGGGAGGTACACATGCTATTGTCCCACCTCCCCCCAAATAGTCATATATCCACTCCCCCTGCTGTACCACCATGTGGCTAGTTGTCTCCAATACACTAGCCATATTCCCCAAAAATAACCAATTCTTCTTACACCACCAGCTTGATTATATGGAATAAATCTAATGTCTGTAAAAAAAAAAAGATTAAACATACCTTCAGAAGTCTTCTTTCTTCTAATTCTTCTGTTCTTCTGCCCCAAAAAGGGCCAAATAAAATTCTTTAATTCCCAACACAATTAATGGGGGTGAAAAAGAATCACAATAACAAAATGGAAGAAAAATAAATAAATACAAACATGCTGCAATAACATGTATCCATCTTCACCCAATCTGCACACTGAACTTTGATTGTGGGGAAAACCCTTATATAGGTTTTCCAATGCTATATTAGCTATTGCAAAGAGTGGGTAGTACACCAACCAATCAGAGCACTCTGACAGCCAAATCCGAAAGAAGTTGCTGCCCAGTCGGTGGTTTAAACATGTTAGTAGATATGCCCCACCAGTATTATGTATATATTTTGCAGTTCACAGGTTGGCCCATTTTTGAGCATTTTGGTTCATTCAAATCCTTTTTAAAGAAACTATTGCAAGCAGAAAAATGAATCTGAACCGAAACACCAGATGGACAAAACCAAATTTACGAAACCAATTTTTGTTTTTTTTTCAGCCGAATTAATTTGGCCAAACCAAATATTTCTGCAGTGCACACGTCTAATAATTATAGTAGGTCTTTGTCAGCTAACTTAAAAATGCTGAGGGACACAGATCTCATTAGAAACATGCTTATTATCAGGGTCATAGTACTTGTTTATATTTGGAATGTTTCGCATTCAGATAAACATATATTAAGTTGAAAAAAATTAAAAATCTATCAATATGAGTGAATTTAATAAGTCCATATCATCTGTTTACTGCCTAAAGAATTCAGAATACATTATACGTTTTTCCTCTGGCAGTGAAACAGTTAGATCAAAGCAATTGACTGTCAGGGTAAATTTAACACTAACCAATCAAAGACTATTATTTTTCTTATTTTCCTTAAATACTACCCAGCACAGCATTTTGATCTCATAATGAAAAGGAAACGTGGCCAATATTAAATTAGCATGTCCATTGCAACCTTCTCCATTAATTAGACCGCACGTCTGTTGAGGTGTTTCAGATGCTTTTTGATTTCCATTTAGCTTATAATGCAACTGGATTTGCCACAATTTCAATTAATAGCTACGTACGATAATGAGAAAACAAAGGCTTTAGACTTTTACCAAGTTGTTTAGCATTTCTATTTTTCTGTTAATTAAAATGATGTCCATCAAACTCTTTCATGCATTTATTGGTGTATTAGTAATTTTGCTTACATTTACAGATGCAACTTGTACAAAGGATACATTAATGCATTGAACATCGTAGGCAATTTTTCTTCCTGTAAAAATGCATAATGCAAAATGTAATTTCATGGCTAAGCAGAGATTATAAGAATATTTGATATTAGCATTTAAACTTTAAACAATATTTAAATTGATGGTTAAAAGACTATATTTATTTTCCTGTTAAACTTTCATATATTCATTGTCTGTCCCCACCTCGTAACATTGGATTAATAGTGCATATTTTTTACAAATGAAAAGCGATCACAGAAGTAAAAGATAATAACAAAACAAATATATATATATATATATATATATATTATTTTTTTTCATTGAGTTTGATCCTTGCACATGCTCACTTGTGATGGCTGGGGAAAATGAAAGAACTTGACTGTGACCCCGACTGGGTGCCTCCGCCAATTGATGCTTCCTAGTATCCCTGAGTACTTCCAAGCACTCCACCAGACACCATAACCACCATAGACCCTTAGTCCCTGCAGCTTGGCTGGGGTCTCGCAGTCTCTTCCCACCCTGGACCAAACTCCTGGATCCAACTCCCAGTGGGAAGACCTCTCCTCCAAGAGAGTATAGCAGGATAGCTCTTACAAGAGCTAGTGATATTATAGCCAGTATAACTGTTCCCTACAAGCACAAGACAAGGCTCTGTGTTGAGGGTGAAGTAGAACTGTTTAATGGCAGCCACAACTGGCTTTATATGCAAGTCCCCCTGCAAGGGGTTTCCATAACATATTGCAGGGGCAATTCCCACTGGACTTGAGAGGGGACTGTGACAAAGCACACTGTAATTGCATTGGCTCCCCTGTGCCTGAGAGATAATAGAGTTAGGAACTGTACTAAAATAAATTATCTCCAGGCACAGAAAACATACATTTTAACCACACCCCAAAAGTACCATCAAAACACATGGAAAACCCACAAAATCAAATCCCCTAATAGCCCCGATCTGGGAGACCAGCATGTCCAAAAATCACCCAGATCGGTTTAGGGGTTCGGGGTTTCCATGGAAGTCATATTTTTGACCGACCGTGCACATGGCCCTGTGCCCAAAATAGTTCCAGGGAATAAGGGCTAACGGTCGGTCTCTCTTTCTGGAGTACAAAAGTGCATAAATTACATAAGTTTTAAAAGGACCCATAGTCTTTTGGCAGGAGGCTGGCAAGCAGGCCCCTCCAAGAACACGTGGCAAAGGCATTTCTGCCACATTGACTTCTCATGTTTTAGCAAGCATAGGAAAGATACTAAGACAAAGTAGTCCCTACTTGGTCTCATGATCTTTTGACTGCATTGGAATATCAAAGAAATTCCAGCACAGTCAATGTTAGTGTTTCTTAAAGATTTTATAGTCTTTTAAATAAGAGTCCACAGCAGCTTTTCCCCTCTTAGCTACTTGAGATAGCTTAATGGATGGCTTGTGATTGGCTGAGATTTTCAGCTGACCACTTTCAGTTTAGTGCCCTTTGTATGAACTAGTATGGTTAGAATGAACTGTGCAAACTCTTCTGCAGTCTTACATCCATTAGGGTTTGAGCTGTTGGGCTCATGCTCACTTATTGAGTGTTAAACTGTTGAAGCTAGAGACAGTGCCACAGGATTACAGGATCTATAACCAATTCAATGAGGTGAAATGGTTATAGTGTGTCCATTTTAAGGTTTAAAGAGCTTTTTAAATCTCACCTGTTTGGGGTGAAGTTGAGCCTCTTTTTTAGGAATGGAATCTCAGAGGGTAAGTCATCTTAATAAGGTATAACTGTGGGATAAGAATAAACATGTGATTGTTGTAGATAGTATTGGTGGCTGTTGATGGAAATTTTCTTCTGAATGCCTGTGTGATATACAGTGTTTTGTTTTTTTTTTAATATACACCCAATGAGGTTAAAGGATAACTATAGTGTTAGGAAAACAAGTTGATTTCTAGGCACTATAGCTCTCTATGGTGTCCTCTCTTCCCTGGTGCAGATGGGATTGAAAAGCACCAATGTCTCTCAAAGCTGGTTTGGGCTCTGTCTTCGCCTCTCCCTCACCAACTTCAGCAATGGCCGCACTCGCATTAGTACTTTTCCCTTAGGAAAGCATTGTACTGTGCTTTCCTATGGGGTTTTGGTTGACGCTGGACGTCCTCATGGCACGGCAAATATTACAATATATCTTCTAACTACATGTGCATTTTAAGTGTTGATATAGCAGGCAACAGAATAACTTAAACTCATTTAATCTCAGTATCTGTGTGCCTTCTTACCTTCGGTTGTTAAGCCATTTGTCAATGGTTTAACCCTCATGTTGGGGCTATGAACTGTTTATGTTAATGTTTGCCAATTAACAGGCTGAGAGTATTAGAGCTCTCAGCCTATCACTGGCCTCCTGTCTAATATTTCCTTCTACTTCAGTGCAAAGAGGAAGGACCTGGGGGGGAGGGGTTTCTGGTGTTTTTATGCTGTCCATTCTTTCCTTGTTCTGTTCCCCTACTCCACTTTTCTCCACGTCACTTCGCTATAGCACTCGAATTGGAACTGCAACTTAGTTTGCTGGTTTTTTTAGCTACTCTGATCCAATCCCTGTTGTTTCATATGCCAAAGTTTTATCCCCTGTATTCAGATGAATCCAGCTAAACGTATTTCAGCAAGAATAATAACAAGCATGCTACACTTTTCAGAGACCTATTAACTCCACATACCTCTCTCTTAGAACCCTGATCCCGTGCGCGTCTGTCTCTGATCTGATTTCTGATACATTACTTTGTGTTTGTTTTTGATGTTTACTGGAAAAAATATATATTTTGTTCCAGGTCAAATTACAGTTTTTATAATTGTTCACTGTAGAAACAATGTGTAACTTCTAAATGTACATATCACATTCAGTGCTTAAGGGGAACTTACCAAAATTCAAGAGAGGTAACATTTTCTTATTTTGCTTGTTTGCTTACTACTTGTATATTAGGTAATACTAAAGAATCCAAATAAGATGATACCATCAAAGAGCTCAGCTCTGTAAATATGACAACTGCAGGTTTTTACTGTCACAATTCAACTCCAAAAAGAACCAGGGCTGCATTAAACGCTCACTGATCTTCAAAGTAAACTGTAAAAATGAAGTGCTTAAGTTGTAGCTCAAGTTTTCACTTTCTGCCGAAGAAACTTTGAATTCCAGTTCATTCCATTATGAGATAAATTGGCAAACATGGTCCAGGGTTTGTAAAGAAGTTGTAGAGTAATTGCTATTTAATTAATCTATAAAATATACAAGGATTTAGCTTTCATTAGCAACTTGCATTGTTGATGCTATTCTGTTTTATATACTATATATAAAATACATGAAACAATTTTAAGTAGTTTCTCCTTTCTGGCTGACTAAGTGAATTATTCAATACGAAGGCTATTGATATGGCTAAAGCATTAGACATAAATGCCATGGAAGAAACCACTGCAGACATAATGAGGGCAATTTATCCAAACATTCTTTTCTAAATAGTAGTCTAAAGTACTAAAAACTGTGCAATCACCATGGAAACCAGCGGAACCAGCAGACACGATCCACTGGCGACTTCCCCTCTTTGCATTTTGGCTCCACTTTTTAGAACAGAATGTTTTGATGCATAACCCCCAAAATCTTAAATCTGCTTGTCTTCAAACTCCATGTTATCCTGATATGCAGGAAAATCTGATTTACTAGCTCACAATGCAATATAAGTGACTAAAAAGATAGTTAATAACAAGTAAACAATGTAATATTTTTTTAAAGCGTGCTTTTTATTATGAAGAAACTGAGGACGCAAAGAAAACACACCTAAAATTGCCATTTATACTTCTTCACATATTGTTATATAAAAAGACATGTTGTTACATAAAAATATACACAAAATAATGACAATGATAAAAAGCTAAAAATTAGTAAAGTAAAACCCAGAAAATCAAGAAATTTGTCAATACTTAATTGTCAGTAAGCAGCAAAGAAAAATTTTAAATATTTTAGTGCCACAACTGATATAGAGCAATTTTTTTACTTCTAGGTCGGGACCCAAAATTGCGTCCCATGATATTACAGTGGGACCCCAATACATAGACAGACACATCATATTATGCTATTAAATGTTTTCAAGAATTTTTATTTTTCATTTATTTGTTCAGCCTTTATAAAAATATTTGGGAAATTAAACACTTTAGATAGCAAGCAATGTTTATTTTGCAATATTTCACACAGTCAGAAATGTTAGTATAAAAGCAGAAATGCAATTTTTCTCACATACAGTTGATGTGACAAAAATAGAAACATAAAATGGTCAAATGCCGTGCTCTTAGTAATTTGTAAGGATCCTGAATGTACATACAAAAAATGGCATCAGAATGCAAAAATAAGGTCTGCATTTGTGAATGATGCCCACATGCAGTAAATACTGTCAAGTCATATATTTTTAAAATAAATATATTTAAAACTGCTTTTTAAAACAAACTAGTATAGCAACCCTTATCATTCTCTAGAGTGCTAGAATGGTAGGGTCCATTCAGTGAACATAGGAATGTTATGTCTAGTGATGTCCCGGACGGTTCGCCAGCAAACAGTTCCGGGCGAACATCGCTTGTTCGCGTTCACCACGGATGGCGAACATATGCACTGTTCGGTCCGCCCCCTATTCGTCATCATTGAGTAAACTTTGACCCTGTACCTCGCAGTCAGCAGACACATTCCAGCCAATCAGCAGCAGACCCTCCCTCCCAGACCCTCCCACCTCCTGGACAGCATCCATTTTACATTCATTGTGAAGCTGCATTCTTAGTGAGAGGAGGGACAGTGTAGCTGCTGTTGATTTGATAGAGAAATTGATAGCTAGACTAGTGTATTCAGTGTCCACTACAGTCCTGAAGGACTCATCTGATCTCTCTGACCTCACTACCCCCCACACCCTCAGCCTCACTACCCCCCACACCCTCAGCCTCACTACCCCCCACACCACCCTCAGCCTCACCACCCCCAGCCTCATTACCCCCCACACCACCCTCAGCCTCACACAACCCCCACACCCTCAGCCTCACTACCCCACACCACCCTCAGCATCACCACCCCACCACCCTCAGCCTCCCACTGCCCCCCACACCCCTCCCAGCCTCACTAGACCCCACACCCCTCAGCATACCACCCCCACCACTGGCCTCACTGCCCCACACCACCCCAGCCTCCTGCCCCCAGCCTCCACTACCCCCACCCTCAGCCTCTTTCCACCCCCACACCCTCAGCCTCACTACCCCCCACACCCTCAGCCTCACTACCCCCCAAACCCTCAGCATCACCACCCCCACACCACCCTCAGCCTCACTACCCCACACCCTCAGCCTCACTACCCCCCACACCACCCTCAGCATCACCACCCTCAGCCTCACTACCCCCCACACCACCCCCAGCCTCACCACCCCCAGCCTCACTACCCCCACACCACCCCAGCCTCACCACCCCCAGCCTCACTACCCCCCACACCACCCTCAGCATCACCACCCCCACACCACCCTCAGCCTCACTACCCCCCACACCCTCAGCCTCCCACCTCTTGCACACCTCCTCAGTATATCACCAACCCCCACACCACCCCTCAGCCTCACTACCCCCCACACCCTCAGCATCACCACCCCCACACCGCCTCCTCAAAGTGCATCACCACACACCTCCCCAGCCCTTCACTACCCCCACACACCCTCAGCATCACCACCCCCAACCACCCTCAGCTTCCCCCCACCACCCTCAGCATCACCAAAAAAAATAAAATTTTGACTGTAATAGATTGAATAGCAGTTAGTTGTCTGCCAGCGTGTGTGTCAGGCTCACAGCGTATACTGTGCCCGCTTGCCCAGTGCCACCACTCATATCCGGTGTCACAATAGCTTGCATTTAACAAAAAAAAAACTTTTTGGACTGTAATATAATAGCAGTCAGTTTCCTTCACACGTGTGCATTTCAGGGCCTGCCAGGGCACAGTGTCACACCAGTGCAACTCATATCTGGTGTAACAGTAGTGTACATTTTAAAAAAAAAATACAATTTTGACTGTAATAGATTGAATAGCAGTTAGTTGTCTGCAAGCGTGTGTGTCAGGTCTACAGCGTCTACTCTGCCAACTTCTGCCACTGCACAGTGCCACTCATATCTGTTGTCACAGTAGCTTGCACGCATAGTACCACTAATCGGAAAAAAAATGACAGGCAGAGGCAGGCCACCCCGCAGGGGCCGTCGTGGTCATGGTGCTGTGATTCCCTTTGGCCCTAGAATAATGCCCAGTGTTCAGAGGCCACGTACCCTGAACTCGAAATGTTCTGAGGACATAGTTGACTGGCTAACACAGGACACCCAATCTTCTACAGCTTTTGCTTGGAAACTTGACGCATCTTGGCTTTTCCCTGGTTATCCTGAATTCTGGTTTCCCTGACTTGGCTTGTGTAAACGGTATTGTGTATTTTCGGGCTTCCTTGACCTCGGCTTTCCCTTTGACCATTCTCTCTCTCTAGCGTATTAGTCTGGCCATTCTAAGGTCCGGTTTACGCTCTGTCCTTTTATTTTCCTTTTCTTGCCTATGTATATGTTTACATAGTTTCTGCGTGCTGGACCACACTAGTAGTTGTGACATTGTGATTAAACTGATAAGAATAGTACTACTAAACACACCACTCCTATCTGGTGGCACATTATATTGCACGCGCAGTGCCCCAAATTTGAAGTAGGAGGACCAACCAAGCATCTTTTTCCATCTCCCGGTTCCTAAAATCGATGCCATATACACGTCCCCTAATAGGGGACGTAACAGGGATTAAACTGATAGGAATAGTACTACTTAACACTGTGATGGTAGTAGTCAATATCACCGTCTAGTTTTCCTTTTCCCAATAGCAGAGTAATCCCAATAATCCACGAGAAGAAATATCGCTGTAATCACCAAATAATCCACACATGAGCCAAGGCTTAATGCTGGAACAAGACTGATTTACTGGCACACAGAACTAACAATTTATGCAATACAAACCTCCTCCTCTGGGCTAGGCTAGATAATTGAGTTTCTACAATACACAAAGTTCAATTATCTGCTGGCCAGAAACATTACAGTTTTTGACAATTTCAGAAAAGTACTTTTTTATATTACATACAAACATAATTTTAACATCCCTGGGTAGCTGATGGTCTGGGAAGCAACATACTTAAATTTCACAAATATTTGTTTGGTAGTTTTCGTGTCGCATCGTGTGGAAGTTTGACCGGCTCCCTTCATGCTGGTATCCGATTTGGAGTTCCATGAAATTGGGGCTAGGAGCCGGTCTCTGTTCGTGTCAATTTACACGAAAACTACCAGGGGTTAAGAAATAGAGAGTTTCGTGGAAAGTGTTCCCCTCATTCGGTAGATTGAATTTCCCGAACGCCGTTCATGTCAAGTTCGTGGAAATAAGCCAGGCGGGACTTCCATGGGGGACCGGGTCATGCTGGAGGGCTATGCCGAAAATAGTTCCAGGCTGTCAACGCCTAAGTCCCGCTGACTGGCCGTTCGGGAGTTTAAAAAGGCCGCCATCCATTGTTCTTCACCACGTGTTCGGCTCCTGAAATGGAGAACTCTCAATTAACTTGCGGTTACACACGATTCGATGTTCTAATTGCTACCCAGGGTGGTCCTTGTTCGGTAAAATAGCTATTTTACCGAACAAGGGATTTGAATGTACAGAAAATAACGAATGCACCAGTAATACAGGTAATAAATCTCACGAATACAACAGCAGGGAGGGAAATAGTCCAAACGAATTGAGGGCGATTCTTCACAAACACACCTTATAATAACGCAGAGAGAGGCAACGCAGAGAGAGGAGTCTGAAGAAGAGGAGTCAGAGGAGGAAGGTGGCTTTGAGGATGTGGAAGACCAAACACAGCAGGCATCCCAGGGGGCTTGTTGTCACCTTTTGGGGACCCTTGGTGTTGTACGTGGCTGGGTGAAGGAAGAGACCTTCAATGACATCAGTGAGGACAAGGAACGGACATGGCTAGCTTGGTATCCAACCTTGTGCAAATGGGGAGTTTGCGGTTGTGCAAATGGACTGTTTGCGGTTGTTTGCGGTGTGTTAAACGGGGAGTTTGGTCTGTCACTGTGAAGCGGGCGTAACCCTTACACTACCTGATCGATACAACATCATACCTGATGTTTTAAAGCACGCTATTCCAAACAATTTAGGAATGTTAGGTGATTTATGCCCTTTATGGATTAAAACCAGACTCTGTATCAACTGTGTAATTTTCCATGGGAGTTTTGCCATGGATCCCCCTCCAGCATGCCACAGTCCAGGTGTTAGTCCCCTTGAAACAACTTTTCCATCACTATTGTGGCCAGAAAGAGTCCCTGTGGGTTTTAAAATCCGCCTGCCTATTGAAGTCTATGACGGTTCGCCCTGTTCACCCATTCGTGAACATTTGCGGAAGTTCGCGTTCGCCGTTCGCGAACCGAAAATTTTATGTTCGCGACATCACTAGTTATGTCCCATTGAAACTTCCTTGACTGTGTGTCAGGAGGGGGCAGCTGATATTTTCAACACGTTGGCAGGGATTAAATCAGTGACCAGTGAAAAGTTCTTGCCCAGTTCTGCTGAACTCCATATTAGAACCACTCATTACTGTAAATGGACAGAAACTTCAGGCAGTGGACCACTTCACATTGAAACTCCAACTCTATTGTACGTCTGTGGGACTTGGACTGTTTACTGGAGTCATGCGCATCAGTTAAATCCCTTCCATATGTCCTGCCTGCAAAAGCTTCTAAAATCCATGGCCGTACAAGTTGACTGGCACTGGAGTCCTTACCAGAACCAGTTTGCTGTCAGTTCACACATTGCTGATCAGAGTCCAGACCAGATGGCCCAAATATGTTTTGAGAATGTCAAATGAGCCTATTCCTGAACAGCATTTTTACAGAGAACTTAACCAGGGAAAGCCTCCCTTGAAGGACAAAAGAAGCAGTTCAAAGACAAAATGAAGATCATTCTGATGTCCCTCAAAAACAACACCACCACATGGGAAACCCTTACATTAAACTGTCCATAATTACACTACATCATTCACACAAGCAATTATACCTCTGAAGTGTGGCATACTGTATAGGTTTAAATAAAGTGGGAGATATGCAAGGACAAACTATCTGCACATCATCAATAATGCCATGTCTGTCTGATGTATGACAGGACATTATTTGGCTGAATTGATCAATGCCTTTATCAACACTTGTAGAACAGTGCAGAACCGACTAGGCAAAATACGGGAGTCATTGCTAAACATAAAAACAGAATAAATATCGGCATATGTGGACAGGAATGACCATAGACTGCTCTATGAAGCCCTTAATATTATTTTATTTTTCTGATATAGGTGATTTTAAGTAGCCTTGTACAATTTTAATAGCATTTTTATGTGCCCTGTTAACTAATCTGTATTATGTACAAACAAAAAGCATTAAGCAACATTGAGAGAGACAGTATAATATAGTATTATTATACATAATAATTATGTTTATTTATATTGATACGAAAATGCACACATTTTTTATTTAAAGGTGGGTTGGGCTGTACAAAATTCTCTCACACATTCAGGGTTATTTATTAAACTTAAGCAATGAATATGAGATCTCTGAGAATGGGAAAAAGCTTAGATAGACTCAATAGCTTGCCTTCGGGTTAGTCCCCGCTGAGGTCTCAAATGTTTTTTCTCATTTATGACTTTACAAAGAGAGCCTATACCATTTGCATCACAGACTGATCCCACCCATAAATGCAGTAAAAATACCAACAAGGGTTTTCTGCACAAGAAATACAGCAACCACGGACAGTCATTTTGGCTTACCTAGGGCCTCATGAGCGAGGTATCTGATACCCCCCTAGGGAGGGCCTGAGCAAATGCATTGCAATAAAAAGAGAGAATATGAAAGTGATTGGGCAAAAGCTTAGAGAAACTCAGTTGCTTGTCCTTTGGTTAGTCCCCACATAGGTCTTAAATTTCTTTTATCTTTATTAAACTGTAAATACTCTAGAAGGTATCAAGTTTACTTTTGCAATTACCTGGTGAACTCCCAACAATTCACAGATTAGTTGATAATCACACATTAGGACCAATATAGTGTATTTACAAACATTTTCGACCTCTGTTCAAAGCCTGGATATGTTAGTCACAATTTTGCACTGATAAGCCATGCTCCTCTGGTTTCAAGCTTGCATCGGTATTTAATCCAGTTTTAGTGTTGTGGTGACAATTAAGAAATATCTCAAGTTTTAAACAAGTGCTTCTTCAGTAGACTTTGCATAATAAAAATGCACAAAAAAGTGACTTTTATGCAAACATCAATTGGCATTGCATAAGCTGTACATGTTTTGTTGACGTTTATTTATTTTTAAACTACACCTAATATATTTTATGAAAATGTTTTCTTTCCTTTTGTTCTGGGAAAAGATGAAAGGAAGCATTTGTTTTATCATTATCTTGTCATCCTATGTAGAAATGTATGCAAAACTAATTACAGTACATCCTTATCTATTATTTGCATGGCGTAGTTTATTACCTGATTTTTAATTTGTCTTATTCTTGCCCTTCTACCTAAAATGTTTCTCTTTACTGTCATGACTCATCTGAAAGCATAAGGTCAAGCAGCACAGAGGAGCTGGGATGCGGACATCTGGAAACCATCATTCAGTGTTAAACTGTCTGAAGATGACTTAATAAGGAGATGGCATAAGGAAAGTCCAGGCAGCAAACCAATTTCAATTAGACAAGTAGTAATGCCTAGAATAGTTAATTAATTTCTTTAAGAAATGTTTAAGCAATACCTTATACAGTGCTGTTAATGTTACCATGATTACATTTAGATAACACCAGATAAGTAGAAACCCTAGACAATTATGCAGAATAAAAATGGTGAAAGTATTTATTTAAGGGTAAGCCACCCCAATAATGTAGTGCAATTTTGCATCCTCAGAGCCTTAATTATGCTAGCATGAAACATGATTAAGACTTTCCCTTTAGATAAATACTTTCACCATACTTTCACTATTTGTACCCCTGTGTGTTGCGCGTGTTTTTTACTTACCTGGTACTTGCACGGATTGGTGGTGTCCGTATTGCATGGAGAACCTTTCTGGGTTAGTGGGCGGATTGCAGGGTGCACCTGTGTGCAGGGTATTTGTAACTTAGATAACATCCATCACACTTAAATAATACCCATCTCACAGTCCATCCTCTTTTCCCATCTGACATGATTTTCCATCATCATGAGATTAGAGAACCCAATATGGCAGGCCTGCACAGCCTGCGGACCTCCAGATGTTTTGAACACAACTCGCATGACTCACTGTCTATCAGTCATGATTCTGTGCAAATCTGTTTCATTCCAAGAAACATGGGTGTTGGCTATCCATTTTATTCAAAGAAGCATGGGCATTTTAGTTCAAAACATCTGTGCGGTAGAGATGTTGCGAACTGCTCGCCGAACTGTTCGCGAACTGTCCGCCGGCGAACAATAGCGTGTTCGCGTTGGGCGAACATATGCAATTTCCGGTCCGCCCCCTATTCGTCATCATTGAGTACACTTTGACCCGGAACCTCACAGTCAGCAGACACATTCCAGCCAATCAGCAGCAGACTCTCCCTCCTAGGAAGTGTCTGCTGACTGTGAGGTTCCGGGTCAAAGTGTACTCAATGATGACGAATAGGGGGCGGACCGGAAATCGCATATGTTCGCCCAACGCGAACACGCTATTGTTCGCCTGCGGACAGTTCGCGAACAGTTCGGCAAGCAGTTCGCGACATCTCTACTGTGGGGCTGCAGATTGTGCAGGACTGCAATATAGGATAGTTTGTCATTTGCTATCAAAGGAGTCTTTGTTACTTCTAAGCTGAAAAATAAGCTGAACAGATGGGGAACCAAACTTTTATATATATTTTGAAGAAAATCTATATAATTTGATAGAAATTCTTCTAGGACAATGTATAGGTGAAATTGTATTGTCTTTTATTAACACTATTTATGTGTGTGCTATAGCCTATATACTATGATTGAATGCAGTTAATTCTCTATGGGACTACAAAACATCTAAACTCTATTGTTATATCTTTCTTTACTCTATAAAACGTGTGGCATCTTCAGTTATAAAGGATTTCATATAAAAAAGGTTTGCTTGCTGTTTTTTTTTTTTTGTGTGTGGACAACATCCTATTAAATAAAACATCATGGATTGCATTGTTATGTAATTTTATGAAATCAACTTGAAAATAATATGAAGCATTAGCACCATACAGTGGACAGAGGAATTGCTTTAGAATTCCATAACCAATATGTTTATGCAAGACTGAAACTGTAACTTTTAATCAACAACATCCAATGCCATTAGATAATTACACAGCTTCAATGCATGTCAACTAATCTTGAAGTTTCAGTTTAACATAGTTAATTAGCATATCACTCCTTAAATTAATTCCTATCTACATATTGTGCATTTTTTTACATAGGTCCCATATTTTTATTTTCAAATGTAGCACATTTAGCATTTGGGTTAAGTTTAATTTGAGCAATGTATAATTATGGAGCAAAATGCTGTACGAGTATTTCACTCCATCCAATATAGGGCAAGCTGATTAACTGAAGATGACAGTCTAGCTAAACACTAGATCATGAATAGATAGAGATAGCCTGTCATTTGTCAACTACCTAAAATATGACTGGCATTCTTCCCTTTGGAGGTAAAAAAGATAGAAGTGCTAGAATGAACGTGTCACTTTGATGAACATGTTACTGCAATTAATGACCCATTTTTAATTAGATTGATTGCTTGTGCTGTCACTCATCAGGGTTGCTTATCTACAGACTACTACCAGAGGGGGAATTTATTCAGTTCTGGTCATGCAAAAATGTCCAGTGGTTAGTTAAACTCAAGGAAGTTACGTGTTTATTATTGTTTTAACACAATTTGTTAAAGGGACACTATAGTCACCAAAGCAAGTTAAGCGTATAGATTATGCCTCTGCAGTCTCACTGCTCAATTAAATGCCATTTAGGAGTTAAATCACCTTTCTTTCTTTTTATACAGTAATAGCCATACATACACTGGCCGTGACTCACACAGTCTGCATGAAAAAATAGAAAATGTCATATCAGATGTTAACTTGCTTTAGACATTTTTATTACTGGCTCTGTAAATTGAACTTTAATCACACACATGAGGATCCTCCAAGACCTAGCAAGCTATTAACAGTGCAGGAGATAGGGCATTTGAAAGTAAACAGACTGTGTTATAAAGGAAGTATAAAAATCAGATTTTACTTTACAGGAAGTGTTTAGGACAGTGATGGCTAACCTTGACATCATAAATTGTTTCTGGAATACATTTCCCATGATGCTCAGCTAGCTTTTGGAGTCTAAAAGCTAGGTGAGCATCATGGGAAATGTGTTTCAGAAACAATTTATGGTGTCAAGGTTAGCCATCACTGGTTTAGGAAGACCATGCATATTACATGCAGTGAGGTGTGACCAGGGCTGCATAAATAAAGTAACTCCTAAATGACATAGAGTTGACCAGTGAGACGGAAGGGTCATGGTTTATACACCCAAACTGCTTCGTTAAAGGGGGATTCTATAGTTTTAGGAATACAAACACTATAGGAACCCACTGTCCCCTCGCCGGCAGATAAAGGGTTAAAAAAACTTTATGTTACTCACTCAATTCCAGTGCTGATGTCTTAGCTCTGGGTCAGACCCTCGGCTCTGGGTCTTTTAGACAGCCACTGAAGGCAGTCTTAGCCTTGCAAAGTAATTATTTGTTTTACATTGCAGGACTAAGTGGGAAAGGGACACTGCATCCAGATCACTTCAATGAGATGAAGTGGTCTGGGTGCCTATAGTGTCCCTTTAATTGAAGGTTGTGTTATTGAATATAGTGTCCCAGTATTGTAATCACATGATTATTATATATGGGTATGCTATACAGAAAATGTTGCAATATCCTGAAGATACTCGTCCTCTTATTCTTAAAAAAAAAAAAACAATAAATCAGTCCATTCCTATTATATTGTGGGAGACCTGCAAAACTCATCATCCTATGTAAATTATTACTTTCCAGAATTTGTCTAAAGCATATTATTACTTGTAAAATTAAATAAAGGTAAATCATTGAAGCCTGCATGAAAGTTAAATCTTCATTGCTTCTTAATTTGGTGGAAGAGTGTACTAGGCTATTTTGTTGGTTCAGGTCTGCCCTTTATGGCTACAGCATCCAATGACATTCTAGATGGGTCAAACAATGACTTCCTGAAGGCCTTTTTCAGTATGACTTTGATTCATATGAACAAAATAATGCCAATGAAAATTTTTTTGACAAGATCACATTGGAAGTACCTGATTATTTTGAACAGTGCTTTAACCTTGACACCAGTTTAACTTCATTGGGATGAATTATAATGGCCGAGTTCAGGCTGATCCACCAATACCAGTGCTTAGCATCACTAATGTTCTGGTTCCTGAATGGATTCAAACTCCAGCACCAGCATTTAGTGCAAATCATTCCAGCAGAAATGATGACTTCTACTTATTATTATCCATGATTGATTTTGGAATGAAATATTTCATGAGCTAATGCTAGTATAATTTTTATATTTATATATTTTCTCTTTCTGAAGTCTATGGAAAAATTGCAATTTGATCTTATCATTTCTCAGGAAATGTTTCCACTGAGGGCATATTTATAAATATTTAATGTCTGTAACTATCAAAAACAAATTATATAGTACATTAACTGCACGATAATGGTTCAATAGCTTGCGGTAGTAAATGCATTTAAGAACATGTGCGCATTAAGTTTACATACAATATTGTAACTTACTGATAAATACACACAACTACACATTTACTGGTACATAAACCAACATGTTCAGTGAGTCTTGTGGGCCCTATGTGTACATTCAAAATAATGTTATAATAAATAATAACATGTGCAAAATAATGTTGCACTGCATATATTATGACCAGAAGTAGGTTTTATGTTTATCTTTTGAACTTGGGTCCATGTAAAATACATGCGTATGATCCTATCTTTTCTTTGCACATCTGACAGTATTTTCACCTCTGACATTGTACAAACTCAAAAGGGATGTATGTAAGGAGTGTGTGTAATCATTCTCTTTCCAGAGTAACATCATTGGCACTAAAAAGCCATTTCTCTTACAGGCTTACATTTATGAGCATTCCGTGTAAGTGGATGTTGGCCAAAAAACGTGGATGTGAGCAAAAATGTGTAAAACAGTTATCTTGTCTCCTACTGACGTTGGTGTCTTCCAAACTATGCCCTGTGTAGAGATATTGTGTGTAATACACAGAGAATGTATAATTGTATTGAAGAGTATATTATTCGTATATTTGAAGGTATAGTTCGTACTTTGCTTTTTCTTAGATTAATGGAAAGTGAAGAGTGCACATATCATTTGACATATGCAAAATGCTAGCAACTGTTTTCTTTGATGTTCAACTGATTTACATTGACTTCATTGTTACACACATTAGATAAAGGGCTATTTTAGCTGCCGTCAGTAGAAAATATGGCCAGCAAGTTTTTTCCATGCTTTTGTGCTTTCAACAATTGCTAATCTTTTCTTTGAGTGAAAGCCTTAAATTGGTGTAAAATAAAGAAAAGAAAATAGTGGGCGATGACAAAATGAGCTGTCTCCAATTTTTGTGAAAGAAGCTAGAGAAACATTTTAATATCCATAGTCGCTACACAACTGATGCTGGATTTAAAAATGTTTTTATAAAAGCTAAATTACATCTGCATATTTTTTAATCATGTTAAGTTCATATTGCTGAAATTAGAATAAATATAGCATAGCCAAACTATGTAGATAAATTGCAATATGAATATTACAAAATGTATATATTTAGCAAAGCAAGAGGCAACTTAAATCTTACTTTTATGTCTTATTTTTATATTCTTTAAAGTAATTATATATCCATGACTGGTTATCATACATGTATCGTAGGAATCTTGTGACATCTGTAGTACCCTAGCAGTCTTCCAGTCCTTACTAACGCATGTTACGAAATACTTCGATAACATACTAATTTCTTAACACCAAAGAGGGATATCGATGTCTTTTGCAAATATTTATAAATTCATGGCAGTTTGTGATACACGAATGGGCATCATGAGGATCTTGTGATGTGTTCGGCCTATGTAGTGCCCTCAGCAACCTTCCAGTCCTTTATGAATAAAGAAATCGAATGTTGCTTAAGCATGTTTTGATATACTTTGACCACATACTAATCACTTGCCACAAAAGAGGAATATCAATATCTTGTTATGCAGATACTTTATTAGCTTTGATACAATTCCCTCTTCATGGAGGTAGAAAATTCTGGTTATGAAGAGTTTTGAATCCCTATTTAGATACACTATTTGATTTAAAAAAAATTCTAATAAAAAATAAGTCATTACTAATGATCCACCAGTCCTATCTAAATAAAGTACACCACTTTCTAGGTTTGAATATTATTTTTGTGATACATTCCATGACCAGGAGATAATCTAGGGGCAAGTGGTAAGCACCCAGACCAAACTAAATGTTTTATCCAGATCTCCAAGCCAGTCCTCAAGGCACATCAACCAGTCCAGGATTTAGGGATTACCCAGTTGTGTCTGAGTGTTTTAGAAATCAAAAAACATCTTAGGCAAAGCTGAATTTGGATAATCCCTAAATCCTGGACTGGTAGGGTGTGTGGAGGACTTGTTTGGAAAACACTGGCCGATGAGAATAAACTAAGAGTCAGTCATTCACAAAGAACATCATAGTTCACCCCTTATCTTAAAGACAATAATCAATGATGTGTAATTACAGTGTGGAAAAATAAGAGACCATTGTGGTCAATTTGATATCCTGAAGGGAGTAGAAGTACCCACACCATATCATAATAAACTATTGTTCTTGTCTATTGTTTTTTTTTTTTTTTTAGATTTAATTATGTATTTATCCTTTACCAATACATCAGAATAAAAGAACAACAAGAATTCTGCCTTACCTTACATAGACACCTAGAGTAGACACCTCTCAAAGTCTCATACAGATACTGTAATTTCTCGTTTAATTAGCACCTTCACACCATTAAGCCTTTTCAAATCTTATTTTGCACTTAGATATTGATTTTTTATGTAAATCTGGTAGTGCTTGGTTCCAGCATTTGGATTTGGAGAATATGCTAGGTCCATATTGCAAATAGAATCAGAGTATTTATACTTCTAGAAAATATTTTTATTGTCTATATTGTGTTTACAGTAGATGGAAAAAGTAACTGGACAAGTAAATTGATAATGGAAATATATACTTTTGTAATAGAATGATTGCAAATTAAAATTTTCATCTCCAGAGCATTTGAAAACCTGACTACACAAATTTAAAGGGATTCTCTAGTGTAAGTAATACAAATCTGTATTCTTTACACTATAGCTCCCTCTTAACATGGCATGTGCCTTTGTATTAACTGTATAATGTATATTCCTGCTCACATGAACTCCATAGGCAGGCCCAGAAGGGCCTTCGGTAAAATTGGGCAAATGCCCGGTGGGCCGCGATGGGCATGGGCTGAGGCTGGCAGGGGAGGTCAGAGTATTTTGCCCTGTGGCCTATGCGAGCCGGCACTATCCAAGCCCAGACCCTGCTGTGTGCAATGATGGGCCAGTGGGGAGATGAAAGATCTCCCTGACCAGCCCACAGGCAGTGAGATGCAGCAGCCGTCAGGGGAGGGAGAGAGATAGAGAGGAGACCCAGGGGATCTGCAGCTTGCAGGCAGCACTCCATTCTCGCAAGAGTGAACTCTGGCCAGAGGAGCTACAGGCTAGAGTTCACTCACCGCTGGACCACCAGGGCTTCCTCACCGAGCCACCAATATATAGAAAATATGGAAATATCTGTGCTTCCTGTCTAAAGAGGGGGATGATATAAAGTATATTTTTTTAATATAAAAAATACATGTATTGCCTTAATCTGCCCACACAACATAATACCTCCCACACTACACTGTCATCCACTCACATACACTGCAACTCCCCCACAGGAGATGGCACACTACAGCCATCACACACTGCATTGCTCACACAAATACTGCACCCTCCCACACACACACTGCAGCTATACACACACACACTGTAGCCCACACACAACACTGTTACTCCCTGACATACACTATTACCCGCCACACACGCACACACTTCAACCCTCAAACATACACTGAAACACACTGCACCTCCACACACACTGCAGCCCTCACACACACACCATTGTCACCCCCACACACACACTGTAACCTCTCACACAGAGACAGTGCAACCATCTCACACGCTGCACCCCACACACACTCTCCACTCCTCAAACGCACACATACTGCACTCCTCAAATACACCATGCACCCCTCTCACATACACTGCAGCACTCACACACACTGTACCCCCACACACACTGCAGCCCCCCGACACATACTGCAGACCCCCACACACACTGCACCCCTCACACACACACACACACACACACACAGCACCCATCAAACATATACACACTGCACTCACTAAATACACACACATTGCACCCCTCACAGACACACACAAGTACACACTGCAGCCCTTTCACACACACACACCACATGTCTCTCACACACACACACTGCACCTTTCACAAGAACACAATCCACTCTCCACACCTACAAACACACTGCAGCCCCCACACACACACACCAATGTCACCTCCCACACACACACACTGTCAACCCTCACACACAGACATTGCAACTATCTCACACACGCTGCACTCCACACACGAAGTGCACTCCACAAACAAACAAACACAATGCAGCCCTCAAACACACCCTGCGGCCCTCTCACACACACACTGCAGCCCTCTCACACACACACTGCAGCCCTCACATACACTTCACCCCCCACACACACTGCACCCTTCACACACACAGTGCACCCATCAAATATACATGCTGCACTCCCTAAATACACACACACACACTGCACACCTCACAGACACACACAAGTACACACTGCAGCCCTCAAACTCACACACTACAGCCCTTACACACACACTGCAGTCCTTACACACACGCACACACACACACATACTGCACCCCCCACTCACACACACTGCACCTTTCACAAGCACATAATTCCCTCTCCACACCTACAAATGCACTGCAGCCCCCCCACACACCATAGCCATCACACACACTGCACCCCCACACACTGCATCCCACACACACATACTCCATTGTCACACATGCACGCACACACACATACACACACTTATGAAGATAACAGAGACAAGTCACAAGCAAACACAGCGCAAGTATATTAAAGTAAAACTATAGTTTATTAGTGATATTGCAGAAGGTCTTGATGGTAAGGTATGTCTTTTTGCTGATGATACTAAGATATGTAACAGGGTTGATGTTCCAGGACGGATAAGCCAATTGGCAAATGATTTAGGTAAACTAGAAAAATGGTCAGAGTTGTGGAAACTGACATTTAATGTGGATAAGTGCAAGATAATGCATCTTGGATGTAAAAACCCAAGGGCAGAGTACAGAATATTTGATAGAGTCCTAACCTCAACATCTGAGGAAAGGGATTTAGGGGTGATTATTTCTGATGACTTAAAGGTAGGCAGACAATGTAATAGGGCATCAGGAAATGCTAGCAGAGTGCTTGGTTGTATAGGGAGAGGTATTGGCAATAGAAAGAGGGAAGTGCTTATGCCATTGTACAGAACACTGGTGAGACCTCACTTGGAGTATTGTACGCAGTACTGGAGACCATATCTTCAGAAGGATATTGATACCTTAGAGAGAGTTCAGAGAAGGGCTACTAAACTGGTTCATGGATTGCAGGATAAAACTTACCAGGAAAGGTTAAATGACCTTAACATGTATAGATTGGAGGAAAGACGAGACAGGGGGGATATGATAGAAACATTTAAATACATAACGGGAATCAACACAGTAAAGGAGGAGACTATAGTTAAAAGAAGAAAAACTACCACAACAAGATGACATAGTTTAAAAATAATATCAGGAAGTATTACTTTACTGAGAGGGTAGTGGATGCATGGAATAGCCTTCCAGCTTAAGTGGTAGAGGTTAACACAGTAAAGGAGTTTAAGCATGTGTGGGATAGGCATTAGGCTATCCTAACTACAAGATAAGGCCAGGGACTAATGAAAGTATTTAGAAAATTGGGCAGACTAGATGGACCGAATGGTTCTTATCTACCGTCACATTCTATGATTCTATGTTTCTATGTTTCCTTTAGTGTCCTTACCTGATTTCAGCACCAATGTCCCTCTGCACTCTTCTGCCAACAATGTCAGCAGACTGGACAGGCCTAACCCACATGCGCGGCAATGGCCACACTCTCATTAATATTTCCCCCACAAGAAAGCATGTATAATTCTTTCCTATGGGATTGTACATGATGCTGGATGTCCTTATGCATAGCGTAAGGAGGTCCAATGTCAGCTAGGTGACCAAAAGTTTCCCAATGACCCAGAAGTCCCTCAAGTGGCAGTCTGGTAGACAGACTGGTCTGGAGTTAACCCTCAAAGGTAATTATTGCAGTTCATTAAAACTGCAATAATTACCTTTGCAGAGTTAAGTGACCAGAGACTATGCACTCAGACCACTGGGTGCCTATAGTGTTCCTTTAATAAATTTGATTGTGCTGCGCAGAGCAAATATAGGGCCGTTTTCTCATGTGAGAGCTCTTCAGTAGAGCTTTGTGCATTGAACCAACATGTTTACTTTGAAAGTGGGCCTTGGTGATACAAAAATGTCTGGGTCGAATTTGTTCCTAGGAAAGCCCTAACCATAGGTATGTAAATTGCTTCTAAACTCCAGAAACGTCTGAGACATCATTGTGTCTTTGACCTAGTTAAGTTGATTCATCAATTAGTCTAATACTATAAAATTATATATCTAATTCCCATATTGCCCCCAAAATGTTGTGTTCTCTTTGTGATAGTTCAGTTTCAAATTCATCCGAATGAAGTTATGTTTTGGTTTGAATTTTCATAGATTCTTGTGAGCAGGGTAGGATGGTTACTTTTGGATCTATGTTCAAATAATCTATGGCCATTGTTAACTTGTAGAGAATACAATGTCTGCCAATAATCTCTTTTGGTGGCTGTGATAATCATATGCCTTAATTTTAAGCCATTTTATGAAACAAAAGCTCAGTAATTGCGTAAGATAATGTTTTTTCTCTTTATCACTCCTTTGAAACAAGCATTGCCAGACTAGACTGTAGATCTGTCTTCACAATATTTTGATTCTTTTGAGACATATAATTGCTCCCAGCACTTAAATTGTCTGGGACATTTATTTTGAAACAGAGTTTTATTTATATAAATTTAAAACCCATATTTATATGCAAATTTCAATCATTTTGATATAAACTGGATATAGAGCACAATATCTTTACGTTTGACTCTTGAATTTAAAATCTGTTTAACATACGTTAGTACCTATAACTTCAATAAGCGATAATATAAAAAGATAAATACATTTTAAGTTTGACTAATTTGCATTCTGCCCACTGAGATGGCTGTTAATCCCTTCACTATTAAGTTATTTTCTTCGTAAAAAAATAGCATAGCTATTATTTGAAAACCTGGAATGAATAGTAGCAATTTCATGTATAAATTGCAATTCAGGGTACCTTAGAAAAATTTAAATTGACCAAATTCATTCATTCATCATTTGTAGACTTAGCATGGGGGAAGATGTTTTAGAAATTATGCAATATATATAGAGAGAGAGAGAGAAAGAGAGAGAGAAAAAAATATAGACAAAAGGATGCACACGTAGGTCTTTTTTCAATAAATGTTTAATTCAGTTGCATATCACATATGTGTCATAGATCGGCATTTTAACTCGTTCGGGTCTTTCTCAAGATGTTGATATGCAACTGAATTAAACACAGTTATTGAAAAAAAGTCCAACAAGTGCACCCTTTTGTCTATTCAACATATATTAACAAGGTGGAATTGTACATTCATTCTGCCATTTAATTACTGGGTGGTTTCCCCAATGTAGCACCCTAGGTGGCATTTGGTGCATTGAATCATGTATACCACATTGCTGGATGTGCAGGAGTATGATCCTTTAATGATGTAGGTTTTATTGTTGTGTGTGGCTGTGTTGTCTGTGCATATGTGCTGACACAGTTTGCAGTGAGAATTTTTGCATTGATTGTTTTCTTTATTCTTCCCATCAGTGGACAGCTTCATCTTGATTAATTTTTGTTGTCGGTTTGGTGGTTGTCTGAAGGCCAACATGGGTTTTCAGAGAAAATGTTTTTCAGACGCTCATCTTCTGTTCACATTGGTTGTAGGTCTTTAATGATTTTCTGTGTTTCCTCAAGAGCTGGGTTGTAGGTGACCACAAGTGGCACTCATGTAGATATTTTGTTCTCTCTATACTGTAGCAGGTGCATGCATGGAGTTTTTACAACAGAGTTGATTTGTTTAGTAATAGTCTTTGGTTTTTAGTCTTTCTGTCTCATAGATTGGGAGAGTACATTTAGATGGGAATTATGGTCATTAGGATCAGAGCATATGCCATGGTATCTAGTGGCTTGGCTGTAGATGATGCCCTGTTTATTATGGGAGGGGGTGGAAGCTGGAGCTGTGAAGGTATCTGCACCTGTCTGTGGGTTTTCTGTAAACCAAGATGTGGATTGTGCCATTGTTACATGTCATAGTGGTGTCCAGAAAATTCACAGATTTATTGGAATATTCCATTTTTAGTTTGATTAAGGATGGAATGTGTTAAAAGAGTCATGGAACTGTATCAGTTTTTCTTCACTTTAAGTCCCAATTATAAAGATATCATCAATATAGCTATAATATTTGAATGTTGTTCAAGATCTGCCATAAACAGATTAACATAGTGGGATGCCATCTTAGTGACCATAGCAGTGCCCATTGTTTGTAGGTAAACCTCATTGTTAAAACTGAAATAATTATATGTGAGGATGAATAGTGCCAGTTATTAATATTATTATTATATTTATAGAGCACCGTCAAATTCCGCAGCGCGTTACAATGGTATACAGTTCTGTGATAATTCGGGGGCTGTATTTGTGCTTGTCGGCATTAGAGAGGTAATGGAAGCAAGCATTGATGCCATCTGTATGTGGAATGTTGCTGTACAGAGATTCCACATCCATGGTTACAAGGATGGTGTTAGCAGGGAGACTGGTAATTTGGCTGAGTTTGTTGAGGAAGTCGGTTGTGTCTTTTATGAAGCTGTTGGTGTTGGTGACTAGAGTTTTTAGGGTATTTTCTACCAGTCCTGAGATCTGTTCTGTGAGAGATCCCATTCTTGTAATTTCAGGAATGGGAGCTCTCACAGAATAGATCTCAGGACTTAAAAAATTCTGTTAGTCCAATAAAAATGGTATTACAATATACACATTTTATCTGTCTTTTACATCTACATCACTGGACTAATACGGCTACAATCTCTACTTACTGTATATGAACATAACAGAGTTCTACAGCAGTAAAAATCTCATATCACATCATCATTTACCTACTATCCTGCATTACCCTGTACCTCTTTCCATATTGTCTCATTCTACAGTGGTGTCCCTCTTTCCATACTCACCTAATGTTCTTCTCTCCAGATTTTCTCCCCCACTTTCTGTTCTTCTGTACACATTCCCTGCCCCCTGGCAACTTCTGTCTTTTCTCATATACCTCATCCATACCTTCAACTTTCTACATATTCTGCACACACACTTTCATCTTTCTCCATATTCTTTCCCCCCAACTTCTGTCCCTTTTCTTATATACACCACACACCTTCAACTTTGTACATATTCTCCCGGCACACCGATAGCTTTCTACATAACACACACACACACACACAATCTGCCCCTCTTTCCATATACTCTCCCTGTTTTTATCATTTTAAAATAAAGTTATGCTTTGCCTACCTGCCTTGGTGGTAGTGTGGCTGAGCGGCATGGAACTGATGGTTCTAGCAGGAGCTCAGTGCTGTTTGGCGCCACCTGCTGGTAGGAGGTAGCAGCGATAGAATATAAAGTCTGTCCCTGCTCCTTATTGCAGCCCAGACACGAGAGTGAAGAGTAATGAGAATGACTCTGACTCCCATTCCGCAGGGTTGTTCAGTATAGGCAATAGTTGCACTATTTAAAATTTAAGGCTAAAAAAGATGATCTGGGAAAATTCTGCAAGTCAGCTATCATTTCAATTCAGTTCTTGTGCTCTGAAATTGAAATTTGCCTGAAATGCACTTTGAATGCCCTACAATTCTCACCTTAATGAATAACCATGCAAATAACATTTATATATATTGTTTGTGCTCTATATTTTGTATATATAATACTAATCCATAGCCCCCTTAGTTGTTTAACTTCATAGTGCTTAGTTCAAACCAGGGGTGGCAGGGAAGTAGATCACCAGTTTTTGCAGAACCACATCTACCATTATGCTTTGCTAGCCTTATGGTTAACAAAGTAACATGAGTTTAAGTTCTACAACGAAAATATTTAGTTCTTTGGATTCTTGCTTCAAACTTACTATGTATCAAGAAGTTTCAGAAAACATTTAATTAAGATATAGTAGTCTATCATATTTTTTAATGACAGTTCACCTAAAGTAAAATGATAGAATATAGAGAAGCATTATAAATCAGCTTTGCGGTACACATTACTACATGTCTATGAGAGAAGGTTTGCTTCAAAAGACTGGTCCTCTTCATCTTCTTAATGAAACCCAAAGCTGTAGCCACTATAGTCTTGCAGTCAGATTCATTTCTTTAAGTTATTAGCCACAAAATCTATTGGCTAACTTACAAAAAATGTTTTTGACAAATTTAGATTTAGCCACTGATAAAGCTCTTTGAAAGGATGAAACACATTTGTCAAGAGACTAGTATATTCAAGATCTGACAGAATGTGGAGCCTCTCTTGGACTTTGCAAAGTGGAGTTTCACCCGCTGAAATTAGATATTATCCCCACCAGCAGCTGGCTGCATCCGAGTCTGGCATAAGGAGAATCAGATCCCTGAACCCCAGCAGGCTGCCCTTCTTGAAATGCTGGTAATCTCTTACTTTAATGTGAGGCTCCATTTGGAATGTCTTTTATGTATATTTTAATAAATATTTTTAACTAGTTTTAACTATACTATCCTATTAGCGGTATTCTGTCTCTCCCCCCCAATTGTGTTTATGTTCCAGCACACTTCAGTGGGATTATCTGTAATAACATCACTTATCATCTAAAATCTAAAGGACATATTGTGCATTATATAATATTTTATTTGTTCATGAGTGATTAGTAATTTGGGGAAAAGTGTTGTCCTATTATTATTATTATTAATTCTTACATGTACTGCCAGTGGGAGGAGGATTGGTGTGAAAAGAATGGAGTGCGTGTTTAGCTGAGCCTGGCAGAGGCGAAGAAGTAGCACTAGATCTGTAGTCCCCAACCCAGTACTTATGGACCACCAACAGTCCAGATTTTGTCAGTATCTCCATTTGAATAAAAAAGGGAAATACATTAAGCCTGGGCTGTTGGTGGGCCATGAGAACTGGTTTGAGAACCAATGCATGAGATATGGATCCATATCACTTAGCAATGTACCAGTATAGAACTAGCACTTTGGGGATGTGTTTTGGGATTTTTGGGATTTGGGATTTTTTACTAAGCCAGGAATTGTAGGGAATTGACCAGCAAATTGCAAATTTTAGGCCAAAATTTGAGGATCTTTTTTTTTTTTAAATAACCTCAATGATGTAGCTCACTACCTGTTTCTGTCTTTGAGTGTCCTTGTCATTACTGTTTGTTTCTGTTTATGCAGCCCTAGCCACACCTCCCCTGGCTATGATTGACAGAGCCTGCATGAAAAAAAAACTGGTTTCACTTTCAGACAGATGTAATTTGCCTTAAATAATTGTATCTCAATCTCTAAATTGAACTTTAATCACATACAGGAGGCTCTTGCAGGGTCTAGCAAGCTATTAACATAGCAGGGGATAAGAAAATCTTAATTAAACAGAACTTGCAATAAAGAAAGCCTAAATAGGGCTCTCTTTACAGGAAGTGTTTGTGGAAGGCTGTGCAAGTCACATGCAGGGAGGTGTGACTAGGGTTCATAAACAAAGGGATTTAACTCCTAAATGGCAGAGGATTGAGCAGTGAGGCTGCAGGGGCATGTTCTATACACCAAAACGGCTTCATTAAGCTAAAGTTGTTCAGGTGACTATAGTGTCCCTTTAACCAGGAAAGGTACATATAGAGTGCTCTGGTTTCCATTCCACATACGTTCAGTGGATGTTACTTTTGCCCAACATTCAGGAGATGTTACTGTTACCCAATTGAATAGTACGCATTTTATCTACTTTGGAAGGATGAAGGGCTGAGTCAACCCTGCTGGACTTGAATCTGTGACCCCCAAGGGTTGACCAGATTCTACGATTCTACCATATAACCAGCCACTATAATCTTTAGTGAGATCTAGACCATTGATATCTCATCTGGGGATGGTAACATTTAGCAGGGATTTCTGGATGATAATTCCTGCTGTTTCAACTGAAATAGAATTAATCTTGGCAATTTGATGGATGGATGGATGCTAAATCGATTTTAAGTTGTTGAAATCATAAATAAACAATTGTATTAACCTGAGGTTGGGGGGGACCTAAGGACTATATAGTGCCAGGAAAATGAGCTTGTTTTCCTGGCACTATAGATGTCCTTTAATCTATAGTATAAACTAAAGTGAATGCTTATTTATAGAATTATTATTTTTACTCAATCGCTATGATCAGAAGAGGAGCACAACACATCTTGTATTCTCTCAGCAAATGTCACAGCTTTCTCAAAACAACATTCAAAACACTGAAGCTTTATGACTAAGCTGTGAAATGACAAGCTGTCACATTCTATCATGAGTTTGCAATGCTAGAGTTACTTAGCCATTCAGTGTCAATTTCAACAAGTCCAATTGGTCATAAAAAGTCACTCAAGGCCGAGATAGCACAAATATTTTATTAAGGAACTGCACAAATGACCTGCTGTATGTTATTAATAGACATTCTTCTTTAAATGCTGCACACTATTGACATTTTAACGGAAAATATAATTGCACCAAATTATATACAGATGCGTGTGTTTTTTTAAAATGTAATACATTATCATTAGCATTTTTGCAGTATTGTATGTCAATGATTATTTATATATAAACAAAGCACAAAATCCTAGCATAGTTATGGTAAACTGCGCAAATATCAACTGATGGGTACTATATTTCCCATGATGCTTAGCTTAGTCAGCCATTTATGGACAAAATACAATTCAATACAATTCAAAATTCATGGGGTATAACTGCAGATATCACTGTTCTAGCAGTTATTGTAAAAACTTACTTTACTGGAAAAAAAAGCAATTAATTAATTATCCATTACCCATTTTGCCCACTTCCAAATGTGTAATAAATTTTGCACTAATGTTATTATTATTAATTTATAATTAAAAATCATATAATTCAGTTCAACAACATCTGTAAACAATATCCATAAGACTCTTTCTTAGTTAATTGTAACCCTTTATTTTCAGAGGGTGCACTGAGCATGTCCCACAGGTTTCTACTCAGCATGTGTATTTTTGATCGGTTGTTCAGCAATCTCCAGTTATTTCATTCATGAAAATACATGAATAAAATAACTACACAAGACTGAAATGTGGTTTCTTCTATTTATTTGAGCAAGCAGTGGGCTTATAGCTCCAGTGGTTATTAAAAATGAATACAGTTATAAGAAAACAATTTTAAAGAGATAGGGAGCGTTCCTTGCGCTATAACCCCATGCGCCATCATCACACCATAATGTGAAGGGCAAAGGTTGTTGTAATGCCTAGAATACCTTTCATGTCACATTGACTACATGCTGTACTTTAAAATTAAACTAAAATAATCTTGCCATCTATTAGACAAAAAGGGGACAAATATTTTATTTTTATTTTGCTTGCGCATTGCTGTGTTTAAATTCACTAGATGATTATTTTGGCTAGATAGAAACCAAACAATAACATTGGTAAATATATGTTCTAAATAACACTATTGACTATAGAGTTTAATATATATTTTAATATATTTGATGTAGACCCTGGAGATATGTGTACAGTGGATGTGTCCTTAATAAACAATAATGCACTATGTTTCTGTTCTTTTCTTTCTCCCTTTTTCCTCTATATTTCTAAGTGTTATCTGAATTGTCTCCATTGAGTTTTATTGATGATTGATCTTGTTAGTATGCTAATTTCTTTAGTGTCTTTGGTTTCTCTATTTAATCTGATCTGTATGAGTTGTCTATTGTTTTTATTATGTATTGAATATGGTCTTTGTTCTTGATTATTTACAAATTGGCTCTATGGGTATTGGTGACTGTGCTTAAATATTTATAAAATAAACTCAAAAAATCAGAAGAGTAGAATCTGGTACATGCTGTACATTTAAAAATATATAATTTTATTGTATATTATTGTAATTTAAACATTTATGCAATATTGACATTCTTCATATATATTCCACTTTATGTTACATGACTCTTTTCAATAAAAATGATTAAACAAAAAAAAATGCACAGATTATATGGTGATAATATACTATAATACACTATTTTACCATTATAAAAATGTAATAACATTATTTATATTAACACAATATGTTTAAAGTGCACATATTTACTAATAAAACTGTGGAAAGGTAAACATAATATCTCTCCATAAATCTTAGCTATTGTCCGTACATATCACACATAAAGAACACAATGGTTAAAATCAATTAACAGGGATAAATCTCCCTTTTGGAGTTAACCATGCAAAAATTCATTATGAAAAATTACAACACTATTTGCCAGACTAATGACAAGTCTGTTTTATGAATTAGACCTTAAAGATTCTACTTAAAAAATTAGCTTGGGAGTTTATATGACTACCCAAGCTACAGGTATTTAAGATAGTTATTACTTTATAGGGCCTTTCAGCCCTCAAACAATTAGCAAATGCTTTGACTAGTTACAAAGAGGGGTATCAGGGCACTCTTGGTACCATAACCACTATATATGTTTTTAGTGGTTATGGCACTCAGAGTTTTCCTTTAAGCTGTTTACATATTTTATAAAGATCCAGAGTTTTTAAAGATGTTTTTAATATGAATTATGCACTTGAATTTGTTGCCATATGTTTTAAGTGATAATATCTCCAATACTGTACCAACCTTAACTCTAAACTCTACTTTCTAAGTGGCTGATAATGGCCTTGACTTAAAATGTTTGGATAAACATAAAAAAAAAAAAAAAAGATAAACTCCAAAATAATAAAATATCAATAAATATATCATATATAAAAATCTATGTATCAAATCATATTAAAATATTTTTTAAAAAATTATAATTTTAAAAGGTTATCCAAAAATATTAAATCCTTCGAAAAGCGTATCCAAAAATATTAAATTGAGGCCAGTATGCAATCCAGTTAAGTGTTCCCATCCTGTCTGCATTTTTTATATAAAACATATTTATTTATTTACATATTTATACGATTTATACATCTTAGTAAAAATGCCACATTAAAAAGAAATGTATACATCATTTACAGTTTGTTATTTTTCTAACCATTTATTGGACTGCAATAAAATCTGTGTCTATATACATATATACACATATATAAGAAAAAGGAAAGGAAAGCCGCACTCACGGTCTTCTATTAAAATCCAGTTAATTGGGTATACATAAAAAAAGATCAACATTTCAGTCCTATAGTAAGGACTTTCTTCAGGATCAAACATAAGAAAGTCCTTACCATAGGACTGAAACGTCAATCTTTTTAACGTATACCCAATAAACTGAAATTTAATGGAAGACTGTGAGTGCAGCTTTCCCTTACTTTTTCTTGGATAATTTCAACCCTGGCTGGCACCTGGTATATATATTTATTACAGCATGTGTGCAAGGACTATTTCCTTTTCATATATATATTTATATATTTTATTTTTATTTATTTATTTTTTTTGAATTTTAATTTGTTAATCAGTCTTGATTTCCTATAGTTTCTTAACCAGTTCAGGACGGGGTTTCTATTGTGATTTATCCTAGAGCATTATTTTGATTTTGAAGATGAAAAGAAAGCTATGTGATTATTTGGTATTCTGTAAAACTGGTTCAGATTGTGATCAACATACAGTCGAATAGGCACTATTTAAAATTGCATAGTAGATAGAAGATAAGTTGGATCATGTAATTTATTAATCCCAACAAATCAAAATGAGTGAAATGCACTATATTTCAGATCATGTAATAATAAAACCATAAACAACTTGTGGTTAATTCACGCATCAGACTCATAACTTGATTTAGCATCATTTGTAGCATTTTGCTTTATTTATTTATTTATTACACTGTATGTTTGATTGGAAAGTCTTCATGGAAGGATGCTTTTCGTGATATATGGCTTTCAGTATTCAGCATTATTGAGTAAGACCAGCTCTGCGTAATTCTTTGTTGAAAGATCAATTTGCATAGAATCTTTGGAATTCTAGCTGTTTTTATCAAAGATTTATGCAAAATTCTGCAACTTTTTCAGACAAGAGTATAGTTATTGCAGTTGCTCTTGCAAATTCAGCAAAGATCCCGAATAGTCACTTCCTTCTTCAGAACTACTAGATACGGCTTCCTTGCCTTCCAAGAGAGCAACAATTACGTGTTTTCTATTCCTAACTGCTAGTTGTAAAGGTGTACAACCATTAACATCCTCAATATTTAACTTTGCATTGGCCAGCAGCAAAGTCTTAATAATGGCAGCATTTGTATTTAACACTGCCAAATGTAATGGAGTCCAACCAAATTTATTCTTTACATTAATGTCTGCTTTGTTTTCAATAAGGTTAATAACACTGCAAAAGGCACCTCGTTGGACAGCAAGGTGCAATGGAGTCCAGCCTGACATTTCAGCAATACTGGGGTTAGCTTCCAAATCGAGAAGTATAGAAACCACAGAGTCCTCACTATAGCGTACGGCTAAATGTAGAGGTGTCCATCCCATACCTCCTTTCACATTCAAGTCAGCGTCATTTTCCTTGAGTAACTTAATAACTCCAATGTGTCCTTTAAATGTTGCAAGGTGTAATGGTGTCCACTCTTGGTTATTCTTCATATCAATTTGAGCTCCATGCCTTATTAGATGTCTACAGGTTAAACTGTTACCCTTCAATGCTGCTATGTGCAAAGGGCTGTAATTGCTCTTATCACAGCAGTTCACATTGGCTCCTTTTTGTATCAAATGCTTCAGAACTGTAAAATAACCTCTTTCAGTGGCAATATGTAGAGCAGTCCTGTGGTTATTCTGCATTCTGTTTAGATCAGCTCCTTGGTTAGACAGAAGTTTTACAAGTTTGCTATGGCCAAAATATGAAGCTAGATGGAGTGCAGTTTTCCCATCTATCTCCTGAATATTCGGGTCACAATGCCGTGTAAAAAGGACACGGGCAACATTCTCAAAACCATTTTGGGATGCTAAATGAAGAGGTGTCCATCCATCACGTTCCTGTGCATCAACAGCAGCAGAGTGATCAAGTAGAAGTCTTGCAATCCTGTCATCCCCGAGCTGAGCTGCAAAATGAAGAGGAGACCAACTGTCTTCATCAGTGATATTTACATCTGCCCCATTCTCAATCAAAGAACTGCATATATCTGGAAGTCTCTTTTGCACTGCCAGGATGAGAGGCGTAAATCCGGTAACTGTTCTACTATTCACATTGGCATCAAGACTAATAAAACGATTCACTTTCTCAAGATTTCCTTGGTTAACAGCAACGTGGAGCAGGGTGAAATTATTTTCATCTACCCAGGACATATCTTCATTGTTTTCTAGAACAAAGGTCATTAAACTGTCTTCTTCTATGGGAGAAGAAAAAAAATATGTGAACTTTCATATTACTGAGGATTTTTATCATTGTGAAGTTTTCCAATACATACTAAAACCTTGTGTTATATTTATGTTTTACTTAAAAAATGCTTGACCCACAACTTTATTGTACATGGTGTTAAGGATACTTTTGTCTATAGATAATATATTGTCGGATATGTTTTCTAAATTATCTCATATTTTTGGCTAAACTTTTAAAAAAGATTTAAAATTATTAAAAATATTTAAATGTTTTATTATTTAGATTTTTTTAATATATTGAGATAGTTTTATATATATATGATATATGTTTTGATATTTTACTATGTTGAAAAGTTAAAAAACATTTGAAAAGTTTATCCAACAAAAAAATTATTATATCCGTTGGAAAGATTGTCCAACATTATTAAATCGAGGCCATGGTTCCTTTCCTCATCTGTCAATCAGTTTTTGGCATAAATGTCACCTTCATAGCCCTCTTTTCCAAGAAATGAGACAAGGACTGTTTTTTTTTTCAACAGGTCTTTCTACTTCTCTCCAGCACAGCAACTACAGTGCAAGTTATTATGGTTATTCTTCTAGGGAGTGCTCTTGAAATTTTCCAGAAGAATATAGAAACAGAATGGCCGATGTCACCCCACCATGATGACAATATGGGATCTGGGTGAGGTATATCTATAAAAGTCTTTACAAACAGGGTCTATAAGGTAGGAAGGCTTGCTGGGCATAGCCAGTAGTAGTGGGTGAGTGTCACATTAGTGTAGCACCTAATTATGGCAGTGTTGTATATTTATAATAATGATGTAGTTGAAAACATGCATTATCATCAATATGACATATATAATTTGTACTAAACACCAGTAGAGGATTTTGACTCTTTTCCAGTTATCTAACACTCCACTTATATTCAGCATTCTCCTCTAATCAGAAGTCAGAAAGACAGATAGATGAAAGATACTTGCTTAAACATTTTAAAATATATACTCACCACTGCTTTCGGTCTCGGTAGATGATTGCTGGCTTCCCTAGATGAAAGATTGGGAAAAATTACTTAGTTGCTACAGGTAGGATTATTTGACATATCATTGATTATATTTTATTTATATTTTAAGATGCGCTTACATAAAAAATAGTGATTTTTTCCCCCAAAATTAAAATGTTATCTTTTATCTTTATCTTTATCTTTAGCCAGATAGGGAGCTAAGCTACAGGTAGGAGTCCAAATAGGTGACAGGCTGACTAATTCAGTCAATAAGCAAATACTGTCAATATCTACAATTTTATTTGTAAAAATGAATGAAAGTAGAAATGTCAGAAGTTGTCCCCAAAAGTGCCTGTTTAGGGTATATTTAGTGTTAGTATGCTGTGTGATGAATATCTGAATGTCATACATGTTTATATCAGTGGCTTCAACCCATGGGGTTCATTTAATCTTCTGTGTTCTCAACTAATACCCACTTTCACACTAATGTTGACTTATATGCAGACAACTATTCATTATATATCATATAAAAAAAACAAAATATCAGCATAAAAGTGTATAATATTCAAGTAAAAAGCAATAAACTATATAATTAAATAGCATAAATTAAAGTCACCACAACAATGACACCACCACCACACGCAGATCGATGGGGAACATGACACAGGCCCCACAAGAACAGTAATTATCAAAATAACTGTCTGCGTATTAGTCTGTCTGTCTGCATGTTAGTCTGTCTGTCTGTCTGCATGTTAGTCTGTCTGTTAGTCTGTCTGACTGCATGTTAGTCTATATGTTAGCCTGTCTGTTTGTATCTTAGTCTGTCTGTCTGTCTGTCTGCATGTCGGTCTGTCTGCATGTCTGCATGTCTGTCTGTCTGCCTACCTGTCTGTCTGTCTGTCTGTTTTGTTATTCATTTTAATTTGTATTGTTTAATCTTGTATTTGAGTATGTTGCATATCCAATTGTCACATGTAACAAGAAAGAGTCAGGTGAATAAAGGGAACATGGAAAGAAATAGGAGCCATTAATCAATGTTTGTTAACCATTGAATAAATCAGAGGATCTGGAACCGTCCTTGATTTGATGATAACTATTTTTATTTGTGACATAGATGTATTGTGCATCTATACTGATATTGCAGGTGCTGCTTTATATTATTATATAAACATCATATGTTCATTTTGTAGTTCATTTAATCACTTCCTTCAATAGCACAGCCGGATGATGTTTGTACAAATTTTGTATAAACAGGGTTATTTACCAAAGAGAAAATACAAAGTGAATTCAAAGTGAATTTCAAGTAGAACGCTAGAGTAGATTGACTGAAAACATAGCAGTCTTAGATAACTTTTCCAATTCAGCTATTTTTACCTTAATTTTGAAATGTAATTTGAATTCATTTCAAATTCTCACTTTAGTGAATAACCCTGACAAATGTATGGTTAAGCTAAAAATATTAACCATTAACCTAATGAACGTTCGAATCTTGTCATACTTACATTGTTAGCTCCTTCAAGGTATATGCCAGAAGAAGACTTTAAGTGGTCTTCTTCTGCATTACCTGAACTTTCTTCAGGTTCTGGTAAAGGAATTTGTATCAAGCACAGCAACATATGTGATTCAACGACGATATCTAAACAAGGAAGACAGGGATTAATAATTTCAAATAGAGAATGCCATAATATTCAATAAAATGATTCATTGAAAGAGCATGTGCCATTTTTAGTCAAGTTAAAAAAATACCCTACATTTTTAATGCATTTAAGATTGTAAAAATGTTCTAGATTATTACACTGAAGCAGTTGGTGATTATTGTTTTTTTGTATAGCAAAAAATATATACTTAAAGAGTGCTTGACACACAACTTTACACACTTTGTCTTGTGTATATTCCCTGCGCCTGACAAAACTTGGCAAAAGTCAGACCTTCCACCATCAAGTTTAATTTGGGAAAAATGCATTATCTATGGAGGATCCTGTGGTCTCACACCGACCACAGTGTTGCACTCTCATGCAGGTGCAAGTCAATGTACTCTCATTGACGTGGGTTCCTGGCAGATGAAGCACCAGGAGCTGAAGATGACCAATCACATGAAAATGAATAGTAAAACTCATCTTACTTTGCACCCTGTGACCACCTCACTGCAAACGAGGCAGTCATCATTGGGAGTCTTTGCAGAATATCCCAAATGGTGACAGAGCCACTTTAAAAGCTTCTAGCAGACCCTCATTTCCGGCAGCTGATATGTTCTAATATTTAGTTGTACCTATATAGGCTGCTGAATAGAAGGGGTTGTAATATATATATTGAAGGAATAGTTAAGCCTTAAAAACTATATTATGGAATAATAAATAATTTTGGCTTCCTAAAAACATCATATCAGTAAACACTGCTTGAAGCCCGGTTTCACCAGAATTTGAACAAAGACACTATCATTATTATTATTTATAAAGCACCAACAAATTCCACAGCACTTTCCAATATGAGGACTAACAGACACGTATTCGTAACCAGACAAGTTGGGCGCATAAGAACAGATAGATTGAGGGCCCTGCTCAATTAGTTTACATGCTAGAGGGAGTGGGGTATGGCGATACAAAAGGTAAGGATAGGGTAGAAAAAAAGGTTGCTAGAAAAGTACTCACTGGGGGCTTAAGGGGTGTTTTTTTATGGTAGCTGCAGGACAAGACTCAGGGTGTGGGTAAGGAAAGCTGTTAACAGTTTAATTGATATGCTTTTCTGAAGAAGTGAGTTTTCAAGAAGGAACGGAGACCGGGTGAAAGTCTAACGAGGCAGGGAAGGGAGTTCCACAGGAGTGGTGCAGTCTTGAAGGTGAGCATCAGAGGTTGGAGTACAGGCAGAGGATAGAGGCAGACAGAACATACTTGTGTATTAGGGAGGATAGAGTAGCATTATGGAGAGGTTTATAAGCAAGTACCAGAATTTTAGATTCAGCCCTGTATCTTATGGGAAGTTATTTTAGGAATAAAACATTTTAATTATTAGTCAGGTTATTAATACAACAATAAACTGTATTTAAATCTAAAAACAAAGGATAATCACAATCCATGGTGTTTTTACAAGGTGCTATATACTGAAGTTATCCTAGCATATCACTACTATTGATATTTATTTGTTGCTAATGGTATCTTTCACAGCAAGATAATTAATCATCCCAAATGTACTGGATAATTAGGCTCATAATTATCCAGTTAGCAATTAGAAATACCAATCACAATGAGTCACATTAAAAAATGTTAAATATGTTATTGAAATATTTAATATATTAACATATCTGTTAATATTTGTGTCCAGATTTACACTGTGTTAGGGATTTAATCACTTCCAAATGTAGTGAGTGAACTGAATCTCAAATGGACTAATTGACTAACTCTATAAGAGATTATTATGGTGGATGTTACTAGTGTCAAGAATCCACTCATGATTTCTACTTACTGCATAAACAGAATTTCTATATTCATTACAATGTTATAATGTGATTGTTGGTAATACATATGTAAAGATCAGGCAGCACTTCAACAGTGAGCTTTAATTGAGAACCTCAAAGTGTTACTTAAATATAATGAAATAATGTAGAAGACCTCTACAGCTCTATGCCCAATCATGTAGGCTTGGAAAATTGCAGATATCATCCAACACTTCACTATAAATATTATCAGAAAAAGAGATTACAGAACATGCAAACTTTTTCCTTCTAAGTTTACATTTCATTTTAAAACCATTTTTATATTTGAGAACAAACTTTATCACTAACTACTTTTAAACTATATCACAAGCCAATCTAAAAGCAGTATCTTAGTAACCTTCATGGGCTTTGTCATATCTTTGACTATAAATGATATGAACCCAAGATTCACATACGAAATCCAATCTGAAATAATCCATTTTGGAGTTAGATAATGGACTTAGTAGCCTTAATAAAGGGGGGAATAGTTATCTGGACTCTGCTTTATAAAGCAAACCCACCTCAATCGGTAATTTACTTTCCAGGAACAGTTAACATTCTAATCTTTTCATATATGGTATACCAATTGATCAGTATGCCTGCCTTTGGAGAAACTATTCCCAATTTGAAGTTAAAAAATAAGTAATTCTTTAAACAAAAAAAAGCTACTTCAATAGATATCTGAAAAATGCACAGAAGCATTTCGTAGAAGTAGACAAGACTAACGTCCATGGTAGACAATACATCAACTGAGTAATTCCTTTCAACCCGATAGCAAGTGATTTCGACAGTTGCACTGGGGGGATCTGTGTGTATTTTTTTATCTTCAAATTGTCATATATAATTTATACATACTTTGGAGTACCACCAATGTAGCCATTGTGTAACACTGACAATTATCTTATTATATTTCAGTAGCACTTCTGATCATTTCAGTTACAGCTCACCTTCGGTAGAAATTGAGGTTACTGGAAATAAGTGACATCAACTCAAAATACCCTCTTCATCTATAATTATGCCTTAACTGCTATTATGTTATAACAATGTCGTGGAAATAGACTGTCTTTAGTATTACAGAATAAATGTATATAGGATACTTTACACTAGTTCTGCTTGTTATATACGATTATTAGACTATTGTTGAACTCTTATAATTAGTACATTTGGAGAAGAATAAATCCCTAAGTGTGTATCCATTCTGGAAACAAAATTTATATTTTTATTTATTTGTACCTATTTCTGCTCATCTAATCCTTTATGTTTGTGCCTTAAAGAACCCTAAACAAATTTAGCTTGTTAAAAAAGGTTTATGTGGGAAGAGTGTGTCCTCTTTTTTTTCATTTTGCAAAAAGTGCAGCTTTCATTACAACTTGGCACTTTTATAAATTAACCTGGTTACACCCCCCTTTTGTTTTCAAGCAGACAACGGGTTGTTTTACTTTAGGGTTTTGTTAGCTCAATGCAGCTGGCTGACCTCAAGAGGCAACAATTACCCAGAGCACCTGACTTACAAAGACTTCTTATTGAGCTGTATTTGGAAGTCTGTGATTGGACAACTATAAAAACTCTGGGCAGGGTTAGAAAGGGGAGGACTGCAAGAATTGCAAGCTTATTTTAGATATATCCCCGATGAAAAAATAAATAATTAAACACGTGCAAGTTTTCATATCTACTAAACAGTGATTTTTATTTGTTTTGTTTTTGGTCAGTGGAGTGTCCCTTTAATAAAGGGGGTCTAATATATCAATACTTAAAGGATAAACATGTCACTTATGTTAGTGGTCTTATATCGAATCTCTTTTTCCACTGCATTCTATGTATGCATACACAGGCTTTATTTAGGTGCAGGATATTAGTTGTAGTGAGTTTGGTCCATTAGTTACTTTTTATGTTTGTCTTGATGAGTCTCAGTTACAAAAAAAAAAAATCCCTTTTTCCTTTTAGACTGGCAATAGACTAAAATGTTTTCTTGTTTGATACTAAAAAAGTTCTTCAAATATAAATGAAAGGGGTGATTATCAAAAAATAAAATACTTTCATTAACATCCCTATTCATGTTATATAATACATTATGGAATGCATGAGGGCAAAAAGATATGTTTAAATTGAATCTAATATTTGCCTTATAAACAGTTATTTGAACAGACAAAAAAGTTTAAATTGACATGAAGAAATAAATCTATTCTCTCACAAATGTTCTCTGCATAATTTGAATATATTGCTGATGAAAAAACTATGAATTGTAAATTGTGCCTCTGACCTCCGAAGCCACATTACCATAATTTCAAATGTCCATATCATACATTACATTTCCATCTTCTTATAAAAAATTGCAGGCCATTTCATTAATCTCTGAATTGCAGTGAATTGAAATTGAAAAAGGCACAATTTTGTCTACAATACCTGTTTTTGAAAAATTCTCATTCTCAAGTATAGTTACACCTTCATTGTGTTAACCTGTGTTTTACCATTTAGATGTTGGTTTGTTACAAATTGGAGTTTAGTTTCTTGGTTCATTCCTGTATTCCATCCCGGGATTTCCCAGTCTCTTTGATTCATTTAAATGTTTGTTTTATGTTGCCCCACCCGTTTGGTTTCCATCATTCCTTTTGTTTCAGTGTTCCTGCAGGCAGCTGCTCAAGTCTTCTGCCCTTTCTTGCAGGTAAGTACTATGTGTGTTTTCTTTGGTTGGTTTAGCTTGCATTAGGCAGTGTAGGGCCTGCTAGATATGGGGTACATTGGCATTGTTGGCAGGCTTGTGCAATGTATGATCATATAATGTGACTAAATCCCCATGATTTTCATATATAGTACTTAGTTATGTCTCCTCTTGTTTTACCTTGTATCTCATGTCTTGTATTCCCAGTTCATGTACAGTCCTGTCCTGCCCTGTTCTTGTTTTCCTCATGTCTTGTGTACATGTTCTGCTTTCTATCCTGCTCCGGTTCTGGGTTCTCCTAGTTTTGTCTTGTTTTCATGTTTGTTGCCTATCTCTAGTCTTGCCTTGTTTCTGTACTGAATACATTCTTGCTGCAGAGCCTCCCTATTCAGCTCATGGGAGGTCTGCTTAATTCCTGCTCCTAGTTCCTAGGATCCGCATAAGCTGCATCAGGGTTCTGGTTTGTGGCTGCACAAACGCTGGTGCTCAACACCAAGGGGCGTGCGGTTACCCTGCACCAGACCCTGACCTATCCACTCTCACGCTGAAGACTCCCACTTATCATCAGGCATACTGGGTCCCGGTCCTCGCACAGCCGCCCGGACAGTGTCTGGGTCCCGGGCACCGGACCGCCACCCTGACAGTAACTATGTAACACATAATTGAAGTGTATTGATTAAATCGCAAAAATAAGTTACTACTAACCTGCAAAGCTTGGCCTTTTATTGGGATGCTGATTCCAGCATCTCTGCATCAAGTCAATCATCTGATGACATTCCACTGGACGGTCCTCCGAAATGTCTTCAATTGGGGGACGTTGACCAGAAGCCACCTTTATGATAACTGCCATCATGTTGGCACCTAAAAGCAAAGGTAAGCTATAATATAATTTGTTTTATACAGTAGTACAGAACAGCTATGTTATTTTTTACAGTGATCCACCTCTGCTATCAAGGAGGTAACAATATGCCATGGTTTCACAGTGCATAGCCAGCCCCATTATTAAAGTGATCACTTACACAGATGTGGTGCCATCGGTTAGAACGTGAACTTGTCAAATCACATGGTGATGCACAGGGATCATGAGACCTATTTGTGGGTAAGCGGATTGTCTATAATTCTAAATATGACGTGAACATGCCAACAGCGCCAAACCCTGCCAAGTTACTCCCTGCAACTTAAAATGACCTGCCACAGCTGTAAAATCAGGCAAATTAAAAACAAAAATTAACCATTACCTACAAGGACCTGAAGGACATTGAAATGGAATCCAACCTCCATATAGACAACAGGTGAAACCCTTCCTTACCAAAGCCATATGTAAACGTTTTTACTTTTATTTAGAAATGCAAAGTCATGTTTACATACAATTAGTTTACTTTCATTCCATTACTAATTTTGACATGGCAGAATTCTCACAATTTGAATATCAGTAAATAAGTTGAAAATGAACTAACCCATATAACCATTTAAATTGAATTACTGTTGACATTATGATCAAATATAAGGATTTTTTAAGCCATGTGGCCATTTTTATTAAGCTGTGTTGCTCACAATTACATCATGATCCTTTCAAATACCCATAACAAGGTAATATGACCATTCTAATTTACCAAGTTGCATACCCTGTGTATGTTACAAATATGGTATGCTTTCAATATTTATATAAAGGATGACTCGATAAATGACAAATTGTGTAAATCAACAGAATGTAATGGTTTATGTATCTCTGAACAGCAACCTATTCACAACATTTATTTTTTGATGCTGAATGTATATTTTAACTATCTCATGTTTCAAAGAAATGTTACTTTAGCTATAGGTAGGACCGCTAAAGCATGTTAACACAAAACAAAAAGGGACGAAAGACCATTTTAGGATTTTTAATCACACTATGTTGTGTTCTCTTTGTATGTAGACAAAGTAAATTGTAAAATTCGTAATATCCTAGCGTGTTTAGAGTCCTTAGAGAATCACAAGGCCTTCCTGGTTATATATTATATTGAGGTTTACTAATGCATGGCCGTCTTCTCCGATATTGGATAAAATAGAATACATTTTAAACAGCCAGTCCCAAGTGTTTTACATTTTGAGTAATTCTTTGGGCAACTATGATCAACATGTATAAACATATAAAAAGGAATATGTACCTGCATAGGGCTTCTTTTGAGTGAGTAATTCCCAAATAACAATGGCATAACTAAAAAAATAAAATAAAAAAAAATGAAAAAATGACATGAATATATTGTTCCTTACATCTCACATCTAAAGCTGTCTATCTTTTTAAATCTCCTGAAACTGAGTCTTTTCAAGCAAGTTCAGAAAAAGTTCAGAAAACTCACATGGAGATGAAAAACAAACGATGAAAGTTTTCTAAAAGGCATTCATTTGCCCTGAAGACAAACCTCTGTTAGAATTTTTAAGGAAACTAATAAAGCCAAGTAAAATTTTCGAAACACTTTTATATTTGGCAGTAAGATAAATATAGACAATAGACTTGTTGGTTTCATTGGTCATTTTCACATGTCCTATGTTAAGACTTCCATTCAATAAAGAAATATATAATTCAAACAAAATCTTCTCTTATAGATAATATGAAAAGTTTGGTGAATGCATATTGGTAAATGCATAGGCAGCACAATTCATTTTGATGCAGTGAAATAATTTTGTGCCATGTAATTATTATAATGTTAGGTTGAAGGAACAAATAGACATATTATATTATACACATGTATGTTATTTATATACAGAGCACAAACCAAGAAAGTTATGATGGGGAAAAAAGTGATTGAAAACTCCTTCCACCTGCAGTCAGTGGGTAATTAATATGTTGTTAAACACAAGTCAAGTTATAAGACTTGCTTTTCCCACAGAAATCTCAGATTTGCAGTAATGTTACTACTGCAAGGGATTATTGGTGGGCATATACAAACTAGTTCAACAAAGAATCACATATTTGCTTCATCATTTTATTTTAAACATAGATTACTTGGAGTTTATTTTTGCTGATATATATATATATATATATATATATATTTTTTTTTTTTTTAAAGGATCACTATAGTGTCAGGAAAAAAATCGGTTTTCCTAACACTATAGTACCCTGAGGGTGCCCCCACCCTTAGGGTCCCCCTCCCGTGGTGCTGAAGGGGTGATGCTATTCCACCACTGGGCTCCCTTACCTCTCCTTCCCCGCCGACATTAGCTCCCCCGTCTGATGTCAGCGGAGCCGAATGCACATGGGCAGCAGTGCACTTTTCTATGCTTTCCTATGGACGCTCTAAATGCCTCCAGGGTTGCAGATGTGAGGGTCCGGAGTGGTCCATAAACCAGTCAGTATCTGGTGTGACCACCATTTGCCTCACGCAGTGCAACACATCTCCTTTGCATAGAGTTGATCAGGTTGTTGATTGTGGCCTGTGGAATGTTGGTCCACTTCTCTTCAATGGTTGTGCGTAATTGCTGGATATTGGCAGGACCTGGAACATGCTGTCATAAACGCCGATCCAGAGAATGACATGTCCGGTGAGTATGCTGGCCATGCAAGAACTGGGATGTTTTCAGCTTCCAGGAATTGTGTGCAGATCCTTGCAACATTATCATGCTGCAACATGAGGTGATGGTTGTGGATGAATGGCACAACAATGGGCCTCAGGATCTCATCACGGTATCTCTGTGCATTTAAAATGCCATCAATAAAATACCACACTGTTCGTTGTCCATAACATACGCCTGCCTATACCATAACCCCACCTCCACCATGGGCCACTCGAACCACAACGATGCTGACTGCCACCTGCCCTGTACAGTAAAAACACTATAGTAAAGACCGGGATTCGTTCATTAAGAGAACACCTCGCCAAAGTGCCAACCAAGTCGGTTACAACGACGAACTGCAGTCAGGTCGAGACCCTGATGAGGACGACGAGCATACAGATGAGCTTCCCTGCAGAAATTCGTTGGTTATGCAAACCAATCTTGGAGGTGAAGATGCTGGATATGGAGGTCCTGGGCTGGTCTGTTTACACATGGTCTGCGGTTGTGAGACCACTTGGATGTACTGCCAAATTCTATGAAACCCCTTTGGAGATGGCTTATGATAGAGAAATTAATATTCAATTCATGGGCAACAGCTCTGGTGGACATTCCTGCAGTCAGCAAGCCAATTTCACGTTCCCTCAAAACTTTCTACATCTGTGGCATTGTGCTGTGTGATAAAACTACACATTTTAGAGTGGCCTTTTATAATACATTCTTAATCAACAGCTCTTTTTTCTGTCCTAAATCTTTAACCTTCATAAATGTGGTGAGCAGTTTGGTGATACTTGAGAAACCTTCAGAAAAGGTAACCATTTGAATAGATCCAAAACCTCTCTAAAGCATTACAAATAAACCATCTACAATTATTATTGAATCCCTCTAGTTAGAAGTATGTAAAACTTCTCTGGAATGGCTAACATTGAATAGGATATATAGTATGTATCTACAATCTGAAACACCAACAGGCACATTACCTGAAGCTAATTAAACACTTGGTCCAATGCCAACCCCAGAAGACTCAAGACAGGGAAATATGACAGGTAGGTGCTTCACCTCTAAACATGGACTGATGTTCTCAGCCCCATTCACTTTCTTTTTGTCCAGATCCACCCACTTTTGGTAACTTAAATACTTATTCTTCGTGACTTCAAATGGGTCAGCATCTACACCATTAACCCACATATGTTCCAAAATAGCCTTATTTATAAGGTAAGATTATACAATCAAGCTAGTCCAGATAGTTTGGATAAAACATAACCTTAAAATATGTTTACACAAGCACTGATTCTGGTTCCCCTGGTATTTAGTAGGTAAATTGTAAAATATTGCCATCACTATCTGTAATAAAATACTCTATACCTGTAAACATCATATTTGATTCCTGTAGCATTTATACTCTGCAATAACATTTCGGGAGGAATGTAGCTTAGGGTCCCTTTTATGGCAGATTTTTCTATGTATTCTTTATGGGTAGAATGTTCTTTCCACTTGGAGAGTCCAAAGTCAGAAATCTGGAACAAAGATGGAAAGAAGAATTTAAAAAAGGAAAAGGAAATTAACCTTAACCTTAACAACATTAGCTAAATTAAGTTGTTTTAGCGTATAGATCATGCTTCTCAGGTTTCACTGTTTAATTCACTTTGTTTCTGTTTATGCAGCTCTTGTCACACATCCCCTGACACAGCCTGCATGAAAAAACTGGTTTCACTTTCAATCAGATGTAATTGTATCTCTTTTTCTGTAAATTGAACTTTAATCACATACAGGAGATTCTTGAAGGGTCTAGCAAGCTATTACCATAGCAATGAGTAAGAAAATCTAAATTAAACAGAACTTGCAATAAAGGAAGGATAAACTTTAGATGACTCTTTACAGGAAGTGTTTATGAAGGCTGTGCAAGTCACATGCAGGGAGGTGTGACTAGGGTTCATAAACAAAGTGATTTGACTACTAAACGGCAGCGAATTAAGCAGTGATCTATAAACAAAAACTGCTTCATTAAGCTAAAGTTGTTTTGGTGGCTGTGTCCCTTTAAACATAATTTCCAATATACACATGAATGTAATGTGCTGTTTTCAAAAAATGTGCATTAGTTACATTCAAAAAGCCATGCAATAGATTATCATACTACAAGATGGGTGGAATGCCTACTGATACCCTCGCAATTCTCTTGATTGTAGAATATCTCTAATTTATCATCAAACATTATAACCTGCTAACAAACTGTTCTAGTAAACACAATGAGATCAGTTAATAGGTGGATTATACTGCATAATTTTGCTTTCCTTCGTAAGATTTCCCATGTCTGACTCTGTAGATGAATGCTGACCTTTCTTCTTATGAGATGTAGAAGCAAAGTTTTGAAGTTGATTTCTTAAGAATGAGCAGTACTGGTGTGCTAACTTCACAAGTTATCAACAGTGCCGGGTAGGAGGGGGTGGGGGGGTTATAGGCCTGATCACGTTAACTCTTGACTTCCGACAAGCTCAGTTGTAGTGTTTAGTGCAAAGGCAAACATCCAGGTGACATTTTTTTTTAACTTTTAACGGTAGTTCAAATTTAAATTGTAAGAATAATGACCATATTAGAAAAAATTCTGAATGTATAATTTTTCCTTTTTCCATGCATAAAATCCTTGCTTTTCTTTCCACATTAGACTTTATTTATAAGGTCTCGCTGGGATAATAGTTGCTTGCATGATCAATGAAACTCTTAACTGAACCTGGTGGTTATATGATTATTACACTAACACTACAGATCTTTCAAAATGTCTGTATATTTTAATATTTTTTAACCTTGCATAATTAATTTTGTTCCTGTAAACTATTTGGTATTTTAGCAGGCTGTATTTGGACCTCCTTAATGTATTTTTAATTTATGTGGGGATCGTGAAATTAGTTACAGCACATAGTAAACTGTCTGAGGTTTAAAGAGTCATGATCACATTTTGTTCTGCTTCTAGCATATCCCCCTGCAATTAGGGAAGACAAGCATTGTTGGATTAGAAAAAAGGTTAACCAACAATAAGTTAGTAGATAAATAAGGTTAAAAGGTATGTTATTATGTAACATTGTTATTATGTATGTGATGCGGAAATGCTTATTATGTTTTGTGACTTGACATGAGGCAAAAAGAAAGTCACATGTCATGCGGCAAACATAAAAAAAAAAACATGATAGGGCACAAATTCAAAATGGCTAGAAAAAAATAGTTAATGCAGCAACAAATATGCTATATTTGTGCTCTGCTCCATATTACAAGTAAACACTCACAATTTAAAAAGAAAGAAAACAATTATATAAAAAAAATGCATTAATAATTTCACTGGGCCATTGTATTGAAAGTCATAATACACAAAAATGCCAGTAACTGGCACAACTATTTTTATTTGTTATAAACACAGTCAGATGACATTAGTCATTATTAGTCAAGGAAGTGCAGTGTCCATATGCTTGTAGATTTTTAATTGTAATTGAATTTACTAGGTAAGCAAGGCAATGTGGCTTGTTCAAACCATTTGTATCACAATTAGAACATTTTTTTCAGGTTGCAGAAATTTAAGCCACAATAATTGTTTTGTTTTTTAATACTAAATTTTTTACTGCACGTTATTTGTCCCTCTATTGACTATTTCTCGCTATATATGTGAATAAAATCAAAATGTAGCCATCAATCATCTATTTTTATAACCCCACGTGTGGAATTCAGAATCATAACTCAAAACGAAGATGTTCGGCAATTACATGGTTCGGTTCGTGATTTGGGTATGTTTTTGCAGATACTAAAAACACTTGGTTAGTGAAAGGATAATGTAATGTTTACTCAACATGTAGCCTATCGAGTTTTGATAGTTATAATTATCAAGCCTGAACTCATGTATTCATGATTATCAGTTTTTCAATTATTATTTATTATAGATAAAATAGAGTTTCAAATAAAATATACATCAAAGAAAAAATGTACTTTTTTCACAAGTCCTTCAACAGACACCTACAGTCACAGAAGCCAACTTGGGGCGACGTATTGTTTTTAAAAATGCTGTAGATGTTGAAGATTAGTTTTTGATCTACAACCTAGAGGTGCCACTGCATGTTTCTATAGTCATTAAAAAGTAGCTATTCCACCACTTAGTCATTTTTTAATAATGTTTTTACCACTTATAGGTCATTCTAACTTCACAACCCGTTCAGCCTGATGCATGGTGCTAGCCTACTTTTGGCACTGCACCCCAGAACTATAAAAAAAAAAACATTTCGACACAAACTTAGGCCCCTTCAGGAACCAGCAGCTCCGTCCATCAATTGCCATAATATTACTAACGTGTAAGTTACATTCTACATTAGCATTCTCAATTTCTTCCAAAAATACATGTCCCTCATTGAGAGCATAAGGTGAAACATTCAACCAATCAATGCTTTCCAAACTGAAATAAACTGACCATGCAAACTGGAACTTCTGAAGTAGCAATACGGCAATCAAGAGTCTGCCCAGAAGGTCCACAATTTTAGAAAAACTAAGACTGCTACCACTTTAACCACTATAATGGGCTGTGATGGTTATGGTGCTTAGATTGTATCTTTAATTAGGATGATTTTGATTTCCTTCCTATCTTGATATTTTACACACTTTTAGTAAGATTATCTGATTTCTTTACTTTGTGAACATTAAGCACAGCTATCTAATTACAGTGAAGCCAGCAGAAGCTAATAGTCCTATCTACAACTGAAATTCTTCTCTGTTAGAGTCTCAAAAGTGTGAAGGTAAATGTAGCAATCTGTAGCTGTTATTTGGACCAAGGCTATTTTACTGCTTTAGTCGATAATGAACAGATTCTACTTTTGATTCTATGAGATTCATTATCTTCATTTGTTTTTTATAGCATAAAGGTGAATTCCATTGCAGGTTTTGCCATCCTAACCTTTCCAATCATCCTTCTTTTCAAGTGCTTTGAAAAGAGACAAAATACTTTTTAATCAGGTATTTAAGTATCATCTGAGAATTTCAAAATAGCCTCTGTATATGCTCTGGCTAACCCTTGGATTTCTGTAGTGTCAAACATTTTTAACAGACTTCATAACATGACTGCGAAATTAAATATCAAACATCTTCTCCCTGGAATTCAATTTGGCTTTAAACTTCACCCCTTTTTTAACAAGTGCTTTTAATTAAATTGAAAATGTCCTTACAGTTAGTGACACTTTGTCTGCATTCCTGTTATTTATATGAAGTTCTCATCATGTAGAAAGATTCCTTTTGTCTAAATAAGCTACAATAGTAGTACATAGATAACATTGGCTAAACCTGTCAAACGTCTTAAGACAGAATAGAAAGCTATTATAAATAAAGCTCCCTCTTGGAGATCCAACAACATGTCATAAGAGGTTGAATGAAGTATCTGTTGTTTTCTAAGCACAATACAATTTGTGAATTCTATATTGTGTACCTCCTAAAATTGCAGGAATGTGACTCAAAGAAAAAGCACATTCATTCTGCATCTAGCCCGTTTTGTTCCACTCTCTCTTCATCCATCAATGTCACATATGAAGGCAATCTATGATTTTGCAATAAGCTATTCTCATCTGTTAAGAGGTTAAGTTACAGTAAAATTTTATAGATCTGTAGTAAAAGGAGAGGATTCACCTGTTAACGACGTAATTAGTGTGTAGATTTCTGTTTAGGTATACTTTGAAAGACATTGTAGAATTTAATGCAAAATTGTATTGTTCATTTACCCTTTTATCTTCTACCGAAACTTGTTAGAGATTAAAAATTTTGTAGAATACGTGGCATTATATTCATGCAATTTTTTTTGTCTTGATACAATTAAGCGAATCATTTGCACATTACTTTAACTTTTTTATTTCAAACGTAGTAACAATTTTCTCAAAGGATGCAAGACTAGGCCATGTATCTTTACATTAATTGATATCTAATCAAAATATTATTATTTTGCTATTTATAGAGCGCAGTCAAATTACGCAACGCTTTACAATGGGTGAGCGAATAGACATGTAGTTGTAACCAGACAAGTTGGACACACAGGAACAGAGGGGTTGAGGGCCCTGCTCAATGAGCTTACATGCTAGAGGGAGTGGGGTAAAATTACACAAAAAGGTAAGGATAGTTAAGGGAGGTGCGGGCGGACAGGAAGATGAGCCTCGCCGCGGCATTCATTATGGACTGTAACGGCGCAAGTTGGGAGCATGTAAGACCACTGAGAAGCGGATTACAGTAGTTAAGACGAGAAAGGACAGTGGAGTGGACCAACACCTTAGTCGCATCTGGCGTTAAGTAGGGGCGGATGCGCGCAATGTTTTTGAGATGGAAATGACAGGATTTGGCGATAGATTGAACATGAGGCTTGAAGGAGAGGTCGGAGTCAAAGAGAACACCTAGGCAGCGAGCCTGCGTGGTGGAGCTGATGGTAGCACCATTGACTTGGAGGGAGACAGACACAGGAGTAACAACACTTGAGGGAGGAAAGACCAGAATTTCAGTTTTGGTCAAGTTTAGTTTAAGGAAGTGGGCAGCCATCCAGTTAGAAACAGCAGAGAGGCCGTCAGAGACACTATTCAAGCATACATTTCACTTGCCAGACTATGTATGACAGCATATTATATTTCTGAAGAAATGGTTGAAGAAATAATACATGGGGCATACGCAGTAAATTTAAACTATGTAATTTATTGGTATTATCTTGATAAAAGACTATGAAAAATATAAAAGATATTGACATTGAAGTGCCAATCATGAAGCTCTGTAAATATTTTACAACAGATGTTTATGTCACTAATATTATATTATAATTTATTAAATATGATATAATAGATACAAACCTGTATTCCTAATGCTATAGTGCCCCTGTACATAGTTATGTATAGCCCAACCCCCCTTTTTTAATTACAATTAATGAAATAAATTATGCTCAGCTATTTCTAACATTGAGATGCCCTTGGCACTTCTCAGGTCTGCACCTTTACATGCATCCAGTGCTTTTAAGATGAACGCATTTAATCCATTGTTTTCCTATGAGCTTCTGCATGATGTAACTGAGTTCTACTCAGTCAGAGCAGTAGTGCCTCTAGTGGCTGTCCAGTAGAAAGCCACTAGAGGTGGATTTAACCCTGTAATGTAAACATTGCATTTTGTTAATAAAAATGTTTACATTGCAGGGTTAAAACTAAAAAACCACTGTACCAAGACCACTTTATTGAGATGAAGTGGTCTGGGTGACTTTAGTGGTCCTTTAATGATGATAGCGATAAAACCTGGACAACTAAGTTGTGTATGATAGGTATAGAATACAATTTCAAACCCATGTCTCCTTGTGCCTCAATGTCTCAAATATAATTAATTTGGGAACACTATCTGGTTGACCAGGACTGTTACTGCAGACATATGTATATTACAATCCAGATCTAAATGTTTTAAAACAACTGTCATGTGTCTCATGCATGAAATCAGGTGTTCCAAACCTTGTGTGCATTTGTCATGCTTTGTCTACATCTACTGCAAATTATATTATGGATATCCAGATTCAAAATGTATGGTGCTCAACATCAAATATAAAAGAGAAACATTGGATTCTTCCATATTCGATATATAGGCACAAAAATAAATTCATAAATAAGGTACAGCACAAAATGTCTGAAGAACTTTGCACAATTTCCATACTTTGTATTATCACAACTAGTCAAAACATCTATATGTATAGAATGTTGCAGCCAGACTAAAAAAGAGTAACTTGAGTTGAACCCTTTTTTTCAATAATTATTAAAATGTAGTGTATCTTACAAAGTATATCTCTATTTTTTTCATTCTTTATTTTTTTATATTTGAACTAGAATATCGTAAGAAAATGTAAAACAAATACAAAGAAAGCAAATCAAACCACACTCAACAATAACTAAGAAAAACACACCTGGTGTAGGTGAGTTTACAATTAAATATAATAGCAAAATCATTAATTACTCATTTGTAATCTTACAGGATCATGCATGGGTCAAGGAAATGTTCTTGCACAAGACTCATTCAAAGTCACCAGATGAAGAAACTGGGTAAGGGGAAGACTGGGATAGGAAGGACAATGGACACACCTAATGATGTAAGACTTTCCACAGGACCAGATGTGATGTAATGATGATGAATAAGGAAAGAAGCACCTAACCCAGGGGAAGCCCATTGTCTGTGGAGAGGTATATGCTCTAAAAGTGGCTAAAAAGTAAGGGGATGAGGAGAACGGATAGAATGGGAAGAATATACAAGAAGGAGACCATGAAGAAGGGGAGAGGAGAATGTTAGCAAGAAAAACTGTAGGGGTGAAAAGACAGAGAGAGAGGGGACAAGGAAAGAAGAGTCCAGTAAAAAAACAGTGTCAAGGTCTGCAAGAGTGTTAGGGTCTGGGTATATTTGTTTTTCAGTTATTTGTCACATGAAGATGACTAGATCTAACAAATTCAGAGAGGAACAAAACAATGTTCTAATGTAAAGCAGGAAGGTAGAACAAACCTTTACATGTAAATGTTCATCAAGAAGAATATTTCCAGGTTTTAGGTCCAGATGGAGAAGTGGAGGATTCATCATATGGAGAAAGTTCATTCCCAAAGCTATCTCATGGATAAAACGAAATTTCAAATGCCAACTTAGGCTATGAGATGGTAGTAGTTTTTCAAGAGACCCATTTTCCATAAACTCCATCACAATCCCAACAGGATTGCGGCAAATGCCATAAATCTGGACAACATATCTGAACTTTATCTTTTCCATCTTTGATGCTTCCTCGATAAGACTGTTATATGTTGTGCTGCAAGGATAATAAAAATTAAATTCAGTTACTTTATTTACCGTCTTGAAAGCAAACAATTGACTGGTTTCGGTGTTTGCAATGTGGGTGTACCTACAGTGTTTTTAGCAGTGAATCAGTGAAATAAAACTTTATTTGTTGAGAAAGGTGAGAGATATATAGACTCTGAAACTGTATGACTGGCAATATGTAGGAAACATCATTATATTCATCTGATTTTTAACTGGCAAACATGCTAAACAACATCTTCTATCTTTCAATGCAGTAATATAAAAGATAGATAGATAGATAGTAAGCTCATTTGAGCAGGGTCCTCTTCAAACTATTGTTCCTGTAAGTTTTCCTGTAATTGTCCTATTTACAGCTAAATCCCCCCCTCTTATAATATAGTAAAGCGCTACGGAATCTGTTGGCGCTATATAAATGGCAATAATAATGATAATGATAATAATAATAATAATAGATGATAGATAGATAGATAGATTGATAGATAGAGTATAAGTATGCATTAAGCCTTCTAAACCAAGTAAAAAGTAAATTGTCAAAGCGCCAGTCATGTATTGATTAATGAACATTATCTGCAAATAATATTAAGTACCAAAACTACTACAGCTTGATTGATATAAAGAACCTGTCCCTGCAGTCTGTGATCTGAAAACACTGCCTTTACTGTCAATTTGTCCCTAAGGAAACATCATTCAGATGACCATTAGAGGTGCTTCCTTTTAGGATCCTGCAATCTTTGCAACTGACATTCAGTATCTTCAAGCTCTGTATGAAGAATCTCAGTTCTCCCCATTGAGATGCATCAGTAATGGCTTTCTAAGATGGGATTCTGATCATCATGGCAATTCGCATACATGTGCAATAGGCCCCCTAATGCTTCACTGTAGACTCATTACTGATGATCTTACCAGCGGGAGAGCTGCAGTGAGCCCAGTGTGGCATGGGATCAGAGTAGGTGCCCGTAAATCTAAAAATGTAAGCCATACTCTGTTTTTACCTTCAAAGAGTTAGCTTTAGTGAACCAAAGTGGCAACTCACATTGTCATCAATTACTTCAGGTAATAATTAAATTTTATTTAGGCCCATTTAGAGCTAACTTGGACTCTTACCTCAAGATTCCATATGTTTATGGCTATTTATATTGCCTGCCATGTAGTCACCCTGCCCATAAAAGACTATTGCTACTGACATCTTGACTGTTTACTGAATATTTATCTGTTTTAGTTTATAACAGAATATACAGATTTTTTTTGTGATATGTGGAATTTAGGTTAGGGATATTCCAAGCAGAAAAAAGTTAATAACAAATAACTAGGATAACAAAGGCCTTGCCAAATGCTTTATGCATTCTACAAAGCCTGGTCCCTCTAATTAGGCATAGGCACTCTGACTATGGCCGTAAACAGGCAATCTTGTTATGCTCGGCAATTACTATATTAAGTAAAAAAATATTCCCTACTCAAAGTGTTCTAAACTCAGGGGGCACTCGCCCCTTGCTTGCAACATCATCTCTGACTGGAGTTGAAGTAGCAACATAATTTATTATCGGTAATAAATGTTTGGGAGACCTACAGCAGACAGTCATCATGTCTCATACGTCGATGATCCACTATTTCACACAACAAAAGGTATTGGTCTCTCTACAGAAATGGCTGTAGCATGCAAATTTAGACAGTAATAATACAATGATTAATAAAATAAGGAAGGAAATGGTTAGAAAATTATTGAATACTAAAAAATAATAATATCATGATGACGCTATTGAAAGTAAAAAATAAAGACAATTGATTCCTTCAACAATAGAAAAAACTGTTGTATTTTTGTAGTGCAATGGTAATATCACAAACTGTTTTTAACATGTAACCATGACATATAGAGAAAAGATATAAAAGAAAATGTGTTATACATGTCGAAACATCTGCACAATTTTAAATCCTAAAATACTGTAGATGAGTAGAATATCTTGCTTAATGAGTACTAGACGACACTAACCATGTTACAATTGCTAGACACTGCATTACTCTGACTTAAGAGAGCAGTTACAGCAGTACTAATGTTGCACCTAGATACTGGCCATGATACACAGCTAAAGCAGACTGACTAAATCAAAACATTGTCAAACAAAGTATCACAGCGCAATGATGATAATAATGACTAATCAGAACAACAACCCAACAAAAAAGTAGCTTGCACCACAGATAATAGTAAATGCAGGAAATCAGCAGCTAGAGTGGATATGACCTGGCAAACATCTCCGGACTATTATCCACAAGTGTGGGAGAATCACCAATGTCCTTGGTGTGGCTGAAGTTAGGAAGAAATCTGAGTTCTTTATGAGATTAATTTGATTTATTTGATCTTTAGAAAAGTCTGGACAATGTTCTGCTGGAAAACCTTCCTGGCATTCATGAGGATGTTACTTTGAAACATATCACCTTCCAAGAGATAGTTGCAGACCACATACACCCCTTTATGCTCTCTGGTGGCACCTCTTTTAGAAGGATAATCCACTATCCCACACTGGTGGATAATTGTTCAGGAATGGTTTGAGGAACATAACAAAGAGTTCAAGGTGTTGCCTTGGCCTCCAAATTCCCCAACTGTGGGATGTGCTGGAATAACCAATCGGATCCTTGGAGGCCCCACCTCACTACTTGCAGGACTTAAAGGATCTTCTGCAAAAGTGTTGGTGCCAGATACCAAAGGAAGCATTCGGAGGTCTTGTGGAGTCCATGCCTTGATACATTAGAACTGTTTTGGCAGCACAAGGGGGACCTACACGATACTAGGCAGCTGGTTTCAATGTTGTAGCTGATCAGTGTAATTATATAGATAAAAACTTCTTTTCATGTTCTTGGTATATAATTGTGTTAGAAAAGCTATGAACCTGAGAACTCTCGAGTGCTACAAATTATAGGAAAGCTGACAAGGAAGATCTGAAGGCAACCATGTATTGACATTAGTGCAGTGCAGTTTTTGCAAAGTCAGACATGAGTCAGAACCTACAAAACTATGTTAATGACTACTTAACTCATAAATATATTTGTTCATAAGGACATTCAATAGATAAAGTTTTATATATATCTAAGGGAATTATAGATCAAAGACATTTTTAAAGGATTAATCCATCCAAAAAACAGTGTTTTAAGAAATCACTGCTTCTGGTTAGAGTAATCCTTGCTGTTCTGGTATCCCTGGTCAAAGAAAAATAAAAAAATAAATAAATAAAGCATTAATGTACCTCTATTAAAACACCAAAGCCAAGTTCTTCCCTCAGCCCAATCCCCGTCCACTAATGTCACTTCACTTATCTGCCGGGGATGTGATGTAGGGGAGGACGACTAAGAGGAGGACAGGGCAGCTTGGAGGTGGGTGCTGACCTTTAACTGTCTGCCACAAGCATGCTTTGTGTGTTAACGACGGGTGCCAAATTTCAACATTATTCACATTAACCATTCTAAAAAAACTCTTGTTCTTCTTTTCCTTGTTATTGTTTGAAAACGTATTTTAAAAAAGTTCACTAAAAATTGCTTGAAAAGAATCATTAACTTCCTAACTTCCTTGAAAACTCTTAGAGGTCTATTTTTGGTGGATTCATACCCATTGAAGATGACAAAGAATTAATTTACTGAATTCGACAATAAGAACTAAAAATAGGAAAAAGTAACTATAACTGTAGTGAATCAGCAGGTAAGTGTGTTTACATGTATATGTATAAGGTGAAAAACAATGTGTTTAAAATAAAGAGGAACAAATAATAAAATGATAAATGCATCATGGAACTAAACAATTCTTCTCGCCTGTATTTCATTAAAATTTTGAACAATTTGCTCCTTTAATCATGATCATATCTATAAAAATGTACATACATTTCCTATGGAAAGCTCCCTGCGTCTCTTGAGAGATTAAGGCATAATTAAAAACATGAACATTTTAAATTAATCAACTGATCTAATCTTCAACTAATCAGGTCTATCTACTATCAATGCACTCAAGTGATTTTCATGCAAATGATGTTTCTCTAACACAATAAAAGCTTAATTTGTAAGATAGGGTTTTTTAATGACCAGAGGTTTATTTTTAATACCTTAACACAGTTTGGCATATTTCCCACCATTATATTTAAGGAATAATCATCTCTACTGCTATCTTTATGGGATTTGTAGGGTCAAATGAGTTCCATGGTGTGTTAATGTATAAAGGACACTTTAGTCATCAGAACATCCAGCTTAACATAGTTGTTCTGGTGAGTATTGTCAGTCCCTGCAGGCTTTTTAATGTAAACGCTGCCTTTTTAGTGAAAGGAAGTATTTACATTACAGCCTATGAACACCTCAAGTGGCCACTCCTCACTCGGCCACTAGAGGCTCTACCTGGGTGTACAGCATTGACAGTAAGCGTCTCCATGCCTTGTGGGTCAGTGCTGCACAGTGTGTAGCATTGACATTCAGTGTCCCAATGCTTTCCCCTCTGATTGAATGCATATCTATGATGAGATGCTGATTGGGAAGGGCAGCGTTTAGCTCTGCCCCCTGTCTCCCATCCTGTGTGTCAGTGTATGCAATGTCAGTCAGTTTTTCTGTGTATCTGTATATGTGCCATTCTGAGAGTGTCTGGATCTATGCAATATGTATATGTATACCTGTGCATGTGCATCAAAGTGTGGACCTGTACATGTTTGTCAGTTTGTGAATCTGTGAATGTGTCAGTGTTAAGTACAAACAATAAAAAACTAAAGGCAGCACCACTAGATGCCAAAAGTGCACAATTTATTTGAAGGACCAAATAGAAACAAACATGTTGGGTTTTCCCTGTATCAGTCTCCAGATTGTTCTTGTACTTAGAAATGACAAAGACCCACCTCCACTGATACTGTTTGTCAGTGTTTGAAGATCTGCATTCCTGCATGCAAACCCCAACATGACACACAAACACACCACTGCATTTACACATAAAAACACCACTGCATTCAAATACCTACACTACACAGAAAAACACCACTGCATTCAAATAACAACACTACAAAAAACATAACACTGCATTCAAACTCCAGCACTACACATCAATCATGCTCTGCTTTCAAACAATATACAATTAATCATATCATAATTTTATTTTTTATTTTTTTTTGCATCCGGGTCCTATCTTTTTTAGTTCTGCCACTGGTATCTCGACAAACAACATTAACTGTGCATTTAAAACTAGGACAGAGAGAGTACATTCCTTTTGTCTTGCTCAAAAGCAATGCAAGGTAGTTTCCTGTGTATTTTCCATGTGTGGAGATTAGTGATTTTATTCTGCAAACAATATAATAGTTAACCTGTTTAACAGCCCGGGTGTGTAGTGGTTGAGCAGGTTCGGTTTATTGTGTGCCATTTTAAGGATTCCTTTTAAGCACGTATTTAGGGAATGCATCAGAAGAGTGCACTGACAGTTTCATAATGCACATTCATTTGCTTCCATTTGTTTCCATTACAGAGTACTCTTTTGCATTTACTTTGAAAAAATATTTAATTTAACTTCAAAGGGACTAAGTAGTCCCCAAATATGAAAAGACTCTCTTCAGGTAGGCAATCTAACAAATCTCTGTATTACAGTAACACAGATGCCTGTAACTGACGGCACTTGTACAGGTGAAAAATACATAAATAATTCAGTTGTCACACACAAATTAGGGTCAAAATACATGTGAGCCTCTGATGGCCATTTTAGTAGTTTAATATTTAAACAGAGGCATTTTGAATAAATGCATTAGATATTGAGTAAATTTTGATTTATATATTACAGAAATACTCCAAGCACCATAACCACTATTGCACACTGTAGTGGTTATGGTACCAGCAGTGACTTGTTTCCCACACTCTGATGTAAGTAGTCAAACAGTTTAAGTACAATTGACTTCTTAACTTGGGTCGCAGAGCACCATTCCCTGCCCCCACTGTATTTGACAGAGCACAGACAGAGAGCTTAAGTGGCACCTTGTGAATCCCAGGTAATGAGACAAAACATTGGAGGGCACCAGGGCACTACTGGCACTATAGCCACTGCTAGTGAGGGAGCTTCTGTGTGTGTGTGTGCACCTGCTAGTGAGTTTGTGTGTGTGCCTGCTAGTGAGTGAGCTTGTATGTGTGTCAGTAAGCTTGTCTGTAGGGATCGTGTGTGTGTGTTAGTAAGCTTGTCTGTAGGGAGCATGGGTGTGTCTGCTCCTGTCTCTGGTGAGCATGTGTGTGTGGTGAGCTTGTCTGTGTATCAGAGTTTGTCTGTACTAAATTTGTTTGTGTACTAGTAACCTTGTCTGTGTGTGTCATTGAGATTGTCTGTCAATTAACCTATGTGTGTGTGTCAGTAAGATTGTCTGTGTCTGCATGTGAGTATGCTTTACTATATAATTTAATTACCCTAAAAGGACTAATATTTTTAATTGAAAAAGAAATATTCCAATAATAAATATATATATATATATATATATATATATATATATACACACGCACACACACCCCGTTGTATATATAGATATGTGTGTGTGTGTGTGTGTGTGTGTATATATATATATTTCCAGGGCTGCTTCGTGTCCCCGGTCCGGCCCTGCAGCTGCACCTAATTAGCAGGCTGTAAAAGCCAGCCCTGCCTGAAACCTAGTATCTGGTCATTTTGCCTGTTTGGTGTTTCCTGATGGATCTTTGCTACACTACTGATGGATTTCCTGGACTCTGACCTGCTTTACTGACTTTGTTACTCCGCTGCCAGCCTTGACTTCTGCTTCTCGTCTGACCCTGCCTTTGGATTTCCCCTTAATCTGTACTGCGCTTCTGGTCTTTGCCTCCAACCTGTGCCATCTCCTGCAACTGGGCTCCAACTCCTGGTAAACGGTTACATAAGTCCCCAGGTGACTATTACAAAGTGTTCGTTATTCAAATTCCTTAGGTGTTGAAGCAATTCGTATTTTGCATCACTGATCCCAGAGACTAATTTTTTTTTTAAATGGCTTCATTACACCTTTAAATATCCACTGATCTTTCTATCTATCTTTCTGTTTAAACAGTTAGCAGACGCTTAATCTCCACTATGGAATTGTAAGATTCCCATATGTACATAGATTTTCTAGAGCTTAGTTCCCCAATCAGCCTGACATCACAGGAGGAGGAGAACAAGAATAAAGGTAAGTAAAAAAGGGGTTTTAACTCTTTACCTATCAGGAGGAAGGAGATCCCATAAAATAGGGGCAGGGAAACCATGGCGTTAGGAATCCAAGTTTGTATTCCTAACTCTATAGTGTTCCTTTAAAGGTACTGCTTACACACCAAAATCTCTTCATCTTAGTTCTTAAGCACAGATCTTCCTAGACAGCTTTGCTTTTGTAAATATCGGTATATCTCAGAGATTGCACCATCAATATTTTGCTATTTCCTCACCGTCTAGTAACTACCAGACGGTAGATAGGACATACATAGATTACATTACTGAATCTATTTGGAATCCAGTGTCATCATGCAACATATGCAAATGCCGGACATTGTGTGTCCAATGCCTTTCTAGTAGAAACAATGATTTGGCAGAGCACAGCGATTGCCATGCATGCGAAGCGTGTTTTCAGTACTTCCCTATCAGAAGCATATTCATGGCCAAATATCATCATGGCTGAAAGACTTTACTGGAGTTGGATTGGAATATAGTAAGGTGAGTGTCCCAGTACTTGAACAAAGTTAACTTTAAAGGGAAACTATAGTCACCTGAACAACTTCAGCTTAATGAGGTTGTTCAGGTGAGAACTATAGCTCCCTGCAGCCTTTCTCATGTAAACACTGTATTTTCTGAGAAAATACAGTGTTTACATTGAAAGCTAGGAACACTCCAGTTGCAGTCACTTAGAGTGAACCAGAGGGACTTCGGAGTTGATGGAGGCATAATATGCCTCCATACACTCAGATCTGCTGTCAGCAGAGTACAGCACAGCACTGTGCACAGCATCCTGTGATTCAGTATCTCCTCCCTCTGCATGTAGGCACTGAACTTTCCTCATAGAGATTCATTAATTCAATTCATCTCTATGAGGAGATGCTGATTGGCCAGGGCTGTGTTTGAATTGTACTGGCTCTGCCCCTGATCTGCCTCTTTGTCAGTCGCAGCCAATCCTATGGGGAAGCATTGTGATTGGATCAGGCTACCACATGTCAGCAGACTGCTTGTTTTTCTGAGTCTAACAGCACACAGATTTACAGCTTCAGGCTTGAATACAGTAAGATTTTTACTATATTTATGGAGGCATGAGGGGCCCAGGGGGGCTAGATGGTGGTGTTAACACTATAGAGTCAGGAATATATGTTTGTGTTCCTGACCCTATAGTGATCCTTTAATAACAATTTTAAAAACAAGTGGGATTTGTATTTTAAATAGCTTAAGAAATACATTATCAATATACACATATATATTGTTAATGTGTTCCTTTGAAGGCATACCAACCAACCATGTACATACATCTAAGCTGTCATACAGCATGCCAGGCATTGTCGCACAGCTAAGAACTTGAACACATTGTACAAGTTCCAATTATACACAGGATTGACATGATTATAGATAAAAATGGAAATCAGCGAGTCTATTGAAAATCACAAACTATCAAGCCTATCCCACAGAAAGAATTGTAATGCATATTTATCTCATCGTAAAAAAAAAATAAAAAATGTTTGATTTTGTTTAACTATTTGTGTCACAATACTAAAATGCTTTGAAATGTCTAAGGGTTAGCTATGCTGTGTAAATTATAACCCCCCTCCCCACACAACATTTAATGTTAGACACTGTACATTAATGTGCCTTCTAACATTTCATAATCTCATCTATGAAATCTCATGTTTTAGTTTAGTATGTGTGTGTCATATAAAAAAGCATATTCATTAAAATGAGCAAACCCATTAACGGAAGGTTCGCTCCACACAGAGACCTAGGTAAAATTCTTAATATACAAATTATTAAATAAATACGTTAGTAATTAGAATGATCCTAATTTGTGTAACACAGTTTATAAATATTAAAACAAACTTTATTCTCCATAAAAATACATATGTATGTAAAGTTTTCAAAACATCTCTTAGACTATAATGTTTAGAATTTAATTCTCCATCATTATATGTACATTAATAATTGGTATGTACAAAGACTCTCTACGTTCTAAATGACACATTTTCATATTTTTCTTTGTTATAAAGAAAGGGTTACAATCTTCATATCTTCAAATTTATCTTCCAGGCACGATGAACAATGTATAATAATATTATTGTAACTTTTTCTCGCATCCAATTATATATATCTCATATATATATCTCAACTTAGAGAGATGAGGACTGTAAAAATATTTCTTTGTCAAACAGTGTTCGTTATTCAAAACCCCAAGGTGATGAAGCAAATCGTGTTTTGCATCACTGATCCCAGAGATTAATTTTCAAAAATGGCTTTATTACACCTTTAAATGTCCACTGATCAAGTGTTTTATCTTTCTGTTTAAACAGTTAGAAGACTGTTTAATCTGCACTATGGAAATTTAAGATTACCAAGAGCACATAGATTTTCTAATCAGGTAAGAGTTTAGTAACCTCTGAGACTTTCTGATTGTCACTGGATTTCACATTGTAAAATGAAGGATCCTATTGCTATGCTGAGAAATAAATGTAAACATTGAACTCTCTGTGGCTTCTACTAGGACTGAAAATTATTTTTGAAAAGTTATATATAGACATTTAAATATTCAACAGCTTTGTGTTATTATCAAATTGATCTATTATATTAAATACAGTTTGTTTAATTCATGTCAGTCTACTTAAAATAATGTATCGTTTACAATTATGCATGCAAATTATAATTGTTACATCTAAAATATTTTATTCATAACATTAATAATATGTGATGCTATGTAGATTGTAGACTTGAAATCACTAATTAGCCTTATAGCTTTTAAAGCGGCACTGTCACAACGTACTTACCTTTCCTACTCTGTCTTTTTTTTTTTTACTTTTCATTTTTCATCTATTTCTGCCTAGCAGTCGTCACCGGTCCCGAACATTAGTAAGAATGATCTGCATGAAGGAGTACTGACAGAGATGTAGTGAGGATGCAGCCCACAATCCTTGTATGCTAGTGGTTCAGAGGACAATTTCTCCTAACTCCCTTGCCAATGTTCATCTTGAGGTTAGGTGCTAGGTGAAAGTATATAACATACATGAAGATCTGGTTATATTCAATAAGCATGATTTTTAATCTAAAATGATGGGTAATGTGCTTTCAACATCCCTAAAAAGCCTCTAATGTCAGTAGAGTGTTAGAGCAAGCATGTCAGCCATGACTGAAGAATTTCTTTAATGCCAATCCATCCTGAGAAATTGTAATTTTAATGCCATTTCTTGTTCCTATCATATTTTTCCGCACATCACATTAAAGTTAAACATTAGTCATGCAACAAAAATAAATATGAGATAGAGTTTAAAGGCTTTCTTTGTTTCCATAGCGGCAGAAAACACTTGTTCAAAGTGACGGAGTTCCTTGTACTTTGTTTTAGTTTATTTAAAATACAACTGTATTCATTTTATGTTGTTTTTGTTTCTATACTTTGAAACAGTATTTCAAAACACGCACTTTGCAAATAGTTTTTGTTTTTCTTAAGTAGACAGCAAATATTGTATACTGACTCTTGTTCATTGTCCTCAACTAATGCAAGACATACTTTGTGTACCACTCTCTGTATATAGTATAAAGGCAGCTTTGTGGTTTCGCAAAACGATGGAGTAGATTAGTGTTAGAATAACAAAAAACACTTTACAAAATAAACATCACCATACCTTTTCACATTTCACTGCTCAGAAACACAAGTTCCATGCAAAATATAGATATGTGAAGGACTACTCCAGGTGGGAATTGAGTCATTCTTTTTCAACGCATTGCATATATAATGCATTAAAAAATCGATTCAAAACCAACCAATTCAAAATAATGAAAAACATACATTTGAAGTTGCCATATTTGCCATAATTTTTGAAAACTGCAAGGTAGCAGTGCCCAGACAAGAAATATATCAATTAATTTGGTTGTTCTAATACTTTTATATTGGACATATAAGTACAAGCTACAGTGACAATCAAGAATTAATATTTTAGAGTGGAGGAATAGAGAAGAGAGAAGACAGGCTTAAAATGCAGAATGCTGTAATACATTTTGTTTTTGTTTTTTTGTTTTTTTTAACTTATTTTTGCAATAGATATTTAAAACTGACGATATGAAAATACAGATAATATTTTGGTCAAAAACTACAAAATACATGAAAATTGTGATGGTTGTCTGAAGTGCCCCATCAAAAAGGAATGTACTATCGAGTCTACCCACAAAACTCAAAAATTTAACAAATTGATATCCAAGTAGAGGGGACTGGCCTAATATAATGGACATTGATGAGTAAAAGGCTATATGATATAGGAGATGGTGGTGTAGTGATAGCGGGGACTGGTCTAATAGAATGGACATTGGTGAGTAAAAAGGGGTCTGATACAGGAGATGGTAGGGTACTGATAGGTAAGAAACACAGGGGACTTGTGGTTTTTTTAAAGAAACCTTTGCCATCAGCTCCAGTATGAGATACCATGCTTGGTGCCCAGTTTATACATAGAGCTATACTTGAAAAGTCAAGCTATCCCTGCAGATCCCTTTCAGACATTTTTTCTAAGTAAAGATATCAGGTGCCTTAGTGAAATAAAAAAAATAAAAAACACCTTCATTCTTCTTCAGCCATCAAACATCAATAGATGTGTTCCAAGAAGGTATAAATGGGATTTATTTACGATTTCTTTTATTTATTTATTTAATGCCCCCTCCAGACCCCCTGGATACTCAACACCAGAATGCATCAATTTAAAGTAATTCAAAAAGAAAAACAAAAGTAATAATGTTGATGGTGAGCAGTTCTGGACCTCTAAAGAGATATTACAACAGAGCATTATTTAAAACTTATTTTATTTATTTAACAGCTTATTTTAAAAATTAGACAGTTCATTGAAATAACCACAACTCATTAGTGATAACATCTACTTCAGAACTCGTCTTATAGCCTCCTGCATTATTTTCCTACTCACTCATAATGTTACTCTTACAGAATTATTTACTAAAAAGAAAATTCAAAATGAATTTCAAATTTAACGCCAGAGGTGACAAACTGGAAGTATTGCTGTGTTAGATAATTTTTCAATTTGGGCTATTTTGACCCTGAATTTAAAAATTCACTTTGAATTAACTTTGAATTCACTTCTTATGTACTAATTACCTTAGTAAGTAACCATGATAACATTTCTTATTCATTAGTTCAGAGTGCTTAGCAACCGCATGTATAGTGTTTGTATGATAGAAACACATATGAGGCTGTCCTTATAAATGGTTATTCTGAGCCTCCAACTTTATTGTTCAGTGAGGTCATTCAGACACGTTCTATCACAAACATTTAGGGTGGGGTAATAAAATATACAGTTCCAATGATTCACTGCGTCTTTTTATAGTACAGTATAGTATAGGCACGCCAACAGTACACTACTCAAATTAATGTCTAACGGGATTTTTGTGGTTGTTTATTTATTGCATGATATTAAATTAAATTAAATTAAATCCCTCAATACAATTACAAATAAAAACAAAAATATGTAAAAACATGGCCTGCAAATAAAGCAGATTGATGGGAAATCAATGGATGTCCAAGCTATCTATTCATAGAGTGAGGATTTTAAGTCTGAGCTGTGAGAGAGGAAGAGTGAATCCAACAGTTAACTGTCCATGTCTATACTGAGTATGAAGCCCACAAGATATGTATGAACATTCAACACTCTGCTCTGTAATTTCTCTAGTGTTTGGCAGAGTCTGCTATCAAGATACACTGCTGTTACCAAGGTAGTGGTACTGGACACTGTAACGGAACCGCTTGCACCCCGACCGGGTACCTTCCATTGATGTATGCAACTAGTGCTTCCCGAGGACTCCAAGCACTCCGCCAGACACCATAACCACTGTAGACTCCCTCGAACTGCCGCAGCTTGGTTGGGGTCTCGCCGTCTCCACCCACTCTGGACCCAAGACCAGGGTCCAGCTTCCAGTAGGTCGACCTCTCCGAATTCCAGAGAGCAGGAACAGGAACAAGCTCTGAGCAGAGCTTAGTGATTATGCCCTGGGGAGTAAAGTGATTATAGCAATCCCCATAGTGTAGTTCTCCAATCCCCCAAACATGAGCCAAAACTTCATGAAAGTACAAGATGATCTGTTTAATCAGCACCAAAGGGCTTTCTTTTATGCAAGTTTTCAGGCCAGAGGCACAACCCTTGGACCTGGTGGTAAACTGTGACAAAAGGGACACAAACCAATGGGAACACTAATTAACAAAATAACACTCCCACATACACAGTAAAATCCCTCCCCTCTATCCTGGAGATAATTGGCTTAAGGAACTGCACTAAACTCAATTATCTCCAGGTACAGAAAATATCTCCCTTTTACACTAACAGTAAAATACATAAAAATACATAATTCCTATTATATTACACAGAACCCCCACAGAACCCCCAAAGATGAACAGCGCTCAGATCCCACAAACAGAGTAAATTTGCAATGAGGATAAAGTTTTGCAAGGGCTGATGAGAGATTGAGGAGGGACAAAGCAGCCAGTTTAAACTGGTCTGGCAGTGTCCCTGGGACAACGCCCTGCTGGAGAACAATGGGATAGGTATTAAAGGGGGAGGAGAAGAGGCACATTCTCTCATGGAATCAAAGGGGCAGAAACAGTCTTTTAAAAGTCCCAATATGCCCACATATAGTTTTAAAAGGGCCATACACCCCAGGGCCATCAGGCTCCTCCAAAAGCCAGGGGCAAAGGGCAGTTGGTCACATAAAAACGCAGTGACAAAAGGCAGTTTGTCACAGACACAAAGGGCCTACATCACTCCCCAGGGAATCATGAGTTATTGCCAAGCTGTGCGTGCTATCGACAGATGTAAATTTTGCACAGAATTTACATTAGGTAACCCAGAATTGAATTCTGGACTTCCCCAGTCACATGTGCCAGGGCTGTAACAAGAGCTTGGCCCAAAAGTGCAAATATCTCAGTAGAGCGTAAATGCTGCACATATAGGCTCCTACCACCATGACCACTTCTAAAGCAGGCGGGTGGAGTAACCTTTTAATACTTCTCTGGCACTTAAAGATAGGGTAAAACTGCAGTGTTGTATATACATTGCAGTTTAAAATAAACATCAAAATAAACATTAAAAATGTAAATTTACACAATTTTATTTTTGTATTTAATCTTTGCGAAATACTGAGGAAATACATATTTAGAAATTATATAGTATGCCTTTTATTGCAATATTTCTGGCAGAATTTTTAACTATTAGCATGCCATCCAAAATGCTTTTTTTGTTATTTACTTTAGATGTAAGAAAAACATAATAACAAAATAAAATGGCCAGATATCCTGTTCCGTTCGCATTGAGCCTTCTCTCTCTCCTCCCTCATCCCTGATTGTTAGAATTAATGAATAAAGTTTGTAATTAAATTTTTTTTTACATATACAGGTATATACTTCCTATATTTAGTTGATCACAGCAAAACATTGATATAATGTTAAGCCCAGGTTGAGAAAAGCTAAATATCTTCTGGCATTACTTTAGTCGGAAATTCCTTGCACTATAACCACTTTGGAAAGTTTAGCGTAACCCTTTAATGCATTGAATATATACAAAGGCAATAAATAAAAAATAATAAGTATGAATACAATAAATTGAAAGTTACTGCATTGCATGGAGTTCTCAACAAATCAGTCACTAAGCCTGTCATGCTTACTTGACTTGTTACAGTATGGATAAGCTTGTACCATTCTTTGTGAGTTTTGAAACTGGGCTTCAGGCTTGATACGTCAGAAAAAGAAAGCGACTTCGTCAAAAAGTTTAAAGCCACTGAATAGGTGTGGGGATATTTGGCATGACTAAAATGTCAATACCTGATTAATATAAGCAGAGATGATCTACGTAAGATGTTGGGTATGAGTAATAGTCTTTGATATGTTGTGACACATTGGACACTACAAATTAAACATACATGTTAAGAATCTAGCAGATTCAGACGAAAACCACAATTTGTTGAGAAAATACCCTAATATCAAGTTAATAGACCAAATATTTTGCATGTTGGCAGATAACCTACCCTGTGACAATGCTGGCTAGATCATTTCCTAATTTCTGAACAAATTGGAATAACGGTAAAAGGAAACATAGTGCAACATAATGTATGAAATAAATGGGGGAACAGTGTTTAAAAAGATGATGTAAGTACCATAGCCACTACAGCCGATAGCGGTTACTTGATACGTGAAGACGTAGTAGCTGACACCTAGAGGGTTAAAGAGACACAAAAGGGATTGGGAAATAAAGAAATAAAGACAGTGTAGCAGTGTAGACAAAATTAATGGACAGAGACACCCATACACTATTTTTTATTTGTTATACCCTATCCCTCATGGGTGTGGGCTGCACAATTTCAATATGGATGTTTTTGAAAATCCAAAAAATTGGCAAAATCAAGTTATCAGAGGAGAGGATAATTTTAAGGAACTGTGCAAAAATGAAAGCAAGTGGATTTTTATGCTGCTGGATTATTTAGCCCCTAAAGAGCTTATTCTAGATTTTGAATTCATCAAATTTTTTTATAGAAGTTATTTATTTTATTTTAATAATTGATTTACTTCTTATATGTAGTGCTTTCTATTTTTATGCATTATTTCCTATTGAGGCTATCCTCTTTTCTCCTCCACATTTTAAAAGATTTACTGTGGCTATATTAGGTTTTTACTTGTTTGTCTTATTGTGTATATATATATGGTAACCTTATTTTTCTATTCTGTGCAGCTTTCAGTAATTATTTCTTATGTGTTATTGTTGCAGTATTTTGAGGATTTTTGCCCTTAGTTAGTATGGGACTGTTCTCCATTCCGCCTTTACATCACCAAACACCACCTGGAAGTGACGCAGCATGATGACGTATGTTGACTGCACCGGAAAGAGGAAGAGGGAGTAAGACAGCAAGGTGGAATTTGAGTATAATTGAAGCTGTATTTATTTGGATTACAGAGAGAGCAAGACAGCACTGAGGAAGACTCCAGTAGGAGTTGAAATGTTTTTGCTGGCTATCTTTTATCTTTTGGGACTTATTTCATCTGTTTTGCTGTGTTTTATAAGGCTATATGCCATTGTGTTTATACCACTGCTTATATGTCCCTTATTTTTATCTAATTTTGAATAAAACTAATTTTTATCCAAGTTTCTTGCTGCTCTCCTTCAAGGATATAGCTTCAGCCTGTATAGGCACCCTGGAGCTGTTTGTATAGAGCCTGGGACAGCTCTATATCCTGTGAGTTTTATCCGATATAGGGGCTGAGATTTTATTATGTATTCAGTCTGTACTACGTTTTGCATTTTTATCTTATAGATTGTTCCAGTTATAGAACATCTATTCCTGCTCATTGTCTGGTGTAGTTTTTGTATTTTATTGTAGACTTTATTTTAAGTGTTGGGGGATACACTTATACTACACCTGTGTGTTTTTTGATTTGGTAGCGCCTACACACCTTTCCACTTTCTTATAGAGACATAAGTTGGTGAGAGGGGGATAGAAATGCATATATGAGAAGACACACAAGTGGGGAGAGATGGAAAAAGGAGATACATGCCAGGTAGGGGTCAGTGAGAGACACAAGTTAAGAGAGATGCAATGGGATACTTGGGGGGCAAAGGCACAAGTAGATGGAGAGATGCAAATAAGGAAAGATGGGAGAGGTAGATTTACGAGTTGACGGGAAGAAAGGGAGTGGGGGAAGGTTAATCACTAAACTCTAAATTAGACTGAATTATAGTCTGAATGGAATAATTTAGGAAAAATAAATAGTGTCAAAATTATTTAACTTAGCTAAAGTCACAAGAAGGCTGTTTTAGCTGAAATTTTGTCATTCAGCACAAAGTCTTGGGCTGGAGTTCTCTTTACCCACCCAAAGGTCAGCCAGACGGGGCTGTATGGATTTTGAATGCAAAACTCAAGGACTGAACTTTGCATAAGACTCCTTGCATCATAACCCTTGCCATTGTGCTTAAAGTATCTCTTCGAACATAATTTGTGCAGTAAAGATTTATTGAGAAAAGAACTACAATCTTAAACTGTGCATTATCCTCATAGATAACCTTTTGGATGAACAGCAGAAACAAAGAAGATGGGTTACACTTGATGGACTCGACTTTTGCAGAATCTATTATATTGTCAGTTGCCATACAATGTATTTAGAAAATCAGGAACATATCATAACAATAATGACTTCATATTGCCATACTCAAGAGTGAGGCAGCAAGCTTTTTTGGTATGGTCGATGGTTTTACAATCACTGAAATGCGACATGGTCATGTGTCTTTGTTCTCATACGAATAAAGGTTTGACACGTAGTTTAGAAAATAATAGGTTTCAGTAAGTATACAGCAATTTAGAGAGAATAGGAGATGATAAGGTTACGTGACAGTATTCCAGAAAAGGAAAACTTGGAAGAGCTCAGATAGATGTGAGTTTAAGTGCATGTTCTAAGATTTGACGAGCTAAGTGTAAAATAATATGCTGCCATTTTGAATAATTAAACCATTTCACTTGTGTCCTGCTATTTATTTAATTGAATAAAGATGATGTACTATCAGTAGCAAAAGGAAGCAACGTGTCATAGCAATCTGTGCTCAAGGAATATATAATGGTGCAAAGAGACCCCCGTTCTATTGTCCCATCATCTAATTAAATATAGCTGGAGCAATTTGAAAAATTACCCTTTAGCAGGTTATGTTAGTTCAATTTTGTACACCGTTGTCTCATAATAAAACAATGTATTTTTTAGTTTCCTGGAGAATGCTATAATCTAAATTTTCCCTTTAGACAGAATTTCACAGTGCATCTAATTTCCCAATGAGAAACCTATAGGTTAAGGTGTACTCCATACTGTAATCATTATAAAAGAATCCTTTGGAAATAATCTGTGAGAGTATGAATCTGCCTGAGGAATTTGCAAGTTCAGACAAAAACATTCTCTGTTTGTTAATATAACCTAGAGCTCGAGGAAGCTTTCACGTATGTACCAGAAATTTCCCTTCTATGTTCTCATTTTGTTAAAACAAGTTTCACCCTAAATACAAACAAAGGGGTAAGAGGTCATTTAAAGGTTAAAATAATAAAATTATACATATATCTGACACTATAGGACCAAACATAGCTTGAGTGCAAGGATGTTTCTGTATATATAAAAACAAAAAACAGAATGTCCTAAAATATTATTCAAAGTGCCGGGTGCCTAACCTTGGGCTTTTGTATCCAAAAAAACAAACAGAAAAATTCACTGCACTCACGGTCTTCAATAGAAAGAGTTCCTTTAGTCAAAGGAGGAGGAGGAGGAGGAGGAGGAGGAGGAGGATTGTGTTTATTGATAATCCAATTCTTTATTTTTTTTTAAATTGGGAAAGCCACCCAATTACAGACAGTGGTTTCTGTCTAGTAAGAGCAAGGTATTTTGTTTGTTTATTATTATTTAAAGCACCTGCTTTCTTATCAAATAAAAAGGAAAACCGAGCTGAGTGTGTCCTGGACTTTGTATACCCCAGAAGGCTGTGGTTACTGCAAGATCTGTGACAATCCTACCTGTAAAAGAGGTGGTTTGTTACAATATATATATATATATATATATATATATATATATATATATACACAGCGAGGGGAAAAAAGTATTTGATCCCCTGCTGATTTTGAATGTTTGCCCACTGACAAAGAAATGATCAGTATTTTACCAGTGAGAGATAGAATAACAAAAAACTAAAATCCAGAAAAACGCAGGTCAAAAAAGTTATAAATTGATTTGCATGTCAATGAGTGAAGTAAAATAATATAAGATATTTATTGTAATATCCCTAGAACCCAAATTTCTCTCTCACCATAGTTTACTATCCAATGTAGTGTGTATATGATTGTCACGAACATTTGAGTATAATGAACACTGATAGGGGGCCGCCATCATGGTGGGTACAGCCATTACGGCTGTAAGGGACTATATGGAGAGACTGTAAGCTTGTTGGAATAGGGTCCTCATCAACCTATTGTTGCTAAAAACAATAATAATGATAGACATGCACTTTAAGGTCCTTGCTGTCTTCTGTAATGAAGAGAGGGCGCAAGAGACTCCAAGTTCCACCTCCGGGTGTGTCTTCTCATGTGCTATGTCTGTCAAAAGTGTTTCTGTGGGTTGCCATGGCAACACTCCCCGCAGCATGCAACGCATGCTGGGCTCACTAGAGATGAAGAGGATGTACCGCCTGGCTCCTGAAGGAGTAAAATAGAAACTCCTGGCCCATTTTGAAGTATTCAACTCCTGTGCCATTAGCTCACAAGGGAATCTAATCTTCCCACTCCCTGGCCCAGTGGCGTCGCTAGGGGGGGGGCCATGGCCCCCCAACATCATGCTGGAGGCCCTCGAGGAGTCCCAGTGTCCCCTAGTCTCCCTGTGTCTGTGTCCCTAGTGTCTTAGTGTCCCCAAATGTTTCAGTGTCTCCATATCTCCCAGTGTCTGTGTTCCTAGTGTCTCAGTGTGCCTGGTGTCCCCATGTCTCCCAGTGTCCCTATATGTCCCAGTGTCCACATGTCTATGTCCACAACTGCCCTCATGTCTCCCAGTGTCCCCAAGTGTCTGTCTCCCAGCCAGTGTCCCCTAGTCTCCCAGTGTCCCCTAGTCTCCCAGTGTCCCCTAGTCTCCCAGTGTCTGTGTTCCCATGTCTGTGTCCCTAGTGTCTTAGTGTCCCCAAATGTTTCAGTGTTCCCATGTCTCCCAGTGTCTGTGTCCCTAGTGTCTCAGTGTCCCCATTTTTCCCAGTTTCCCTAAATGTCTCAATGTCCCCATGTCTCCCAGTGTCCCCGGGTCTCTCAGTGTCCCCGGTATCCTAGTGACATAGGGACACACTGAGACATTGGGACACTGGGAGAAATGGGGACACAGACACTGGGAGACTAGGGGACTGGGCGACATAGGGACACTGAGACACTGGGTGACTTGTGAGACTGAGACACTGGGAGACAGGAAGACACTGGGAGCAATCCATCTATACAGCAGAATCAAACTGTGTGTAGTTTGTTGGTGATTTTACAGAATTTTCTCTGATGTCACTCCTTGTGATTTACATCATGTGATGTCACGCATAACTAATTAATTATACAAATCATTAAGGCTGGTATTTTTTTCCAAGAAAGGTGGCAACCTTAACTACTCTTCACATACTCTTGCTTAAAGGAGCACTATAGGGTCAGGAACACAATCATGTATTTCTGACCCTATTATGTTAAAACCACCACCCTAAATATAGTAAAATATTACTTGTATTCAATTCTGCAGCTGCTGGCTCAGAAGTGGTGGTCTGAGCAAATTACAATACTTCCCCATATAATTAGCTGAGACTGTCAACTAGGCAGATCAGGGGCAGAGCCAGCACAAGTCCCACATAGCCCTGGCCAATCAGCATCTTCTCATAAATATAAATTGAATCAATGCATCTCTATGAGGAAAGTTCAGTTTCTGCATGCAGAGTGTGGAGACACTGAATGGCAGTGCTACACACTAGGCAGTACTGCCCCAGGCAGCACCTCTAGGAGACATCCAAGGAGCAGCCAGTGGAGTTATTTTCTCTGAAAAGACAGTGTTTACTCCAAAAAGCCTGAATGGAATGATTGTACTTACCAGAACAAATACAATAAGCTGTAGTTGTTCTGGTGACTATAGTGTCCCTTTAAGTTTGGAAACTTAAGAGGGATGTATGGGAACAAAACTTGTGTGCACTGGCTAGTTTAGGTAATGCAGACGTTGGTCTCTCTAACACTGTGGCATGTCCCCTTTCTTCTACACTCACTACAGACACCTTTTCTCTGTCTCAGACTATATACCAGGAACTTTTGCCTGCTAGTAAGAAGGTAAGGAGACAAGTGGACCAGCGAGTGCTAGGGGACAGTCCTTAGAAAGAATGGAGTGAGCGCATCATTAGACGCATTTATGTTCAAGCTCAAGGTGCTGCCTGCATAGTATGACCTTAGTTGGACAGCCTGCAGGATTGGCAGGCAGCCTGACATGCATTCATGCCAGGCTGACCTTCCAATTCTTTAGACAAACATGCCCCCTTTTTGGGCATGTTCACCCCTTTTGGCAGGTCTTGTCATGTGATTCGCACCAGTGGCACACCCTTTTACCCCGCCCATTGACTTCCTGCTTCACTGGACACTGCTGTTAGGGGTTATGGATTTACTTGAAAGATGAAAGCATAAATTAGAGAGAAATTAGCATAGAGTATGTGTTTTCTTATAGCTGCATCCTATGAGTTTCCCTCCAGCACCATCTCCATCAGATACATGACGCTTGGGAGGTATGATTGTTTTAGTGTTTTTGATCGATAAGATTCTGTAATTAGGCCCATCATAATTGTCAGCACCAGGCCCACTGTGCTCTTAATCCGGCCCTGGTGTGTGTGTGTGTGTGTGTTTATGGAGCCAGCAGTCTGTCTGTGTGTGTGTCTGTGTGTGTGTCTGTATGAACTCAGTAGTCTGTGTGTGTGTGTGTGTGTGTGTGTGTGTACTCAGCAGTCAATGTGTCTGTGTTTGTATGGACTCAGCAGTCTGTGTGTGTGTCTGTGTGTGTGTATGGACTCAGCAGTCTGTGTCTCTGTGTATGGACTCAGCAGTCTCTGTGTGTGTAAGGACTCAGCAGTCTGTTTGTGTGTGTGTGTGTGTGTGTGTGTGTGTGTTTGTGTATGTGTATGGACTGTATCAAGGAAAATGTGTTTGTTTTTTAATAATCCTTGGTGGAAAATAATGAATTCTCCACCAGAGATTATGAAAAAAAACAAAAAAAAAAACATTGTGTCGGGGGCGGGGCTTAACATGTGGCAGGGGTGTGGTCAAACTGCGGCGAGGGCGGGGTTAAATGTGCCACCCTACTTTTGTCCCTGGCCCTCCATGTGCCCCCCCTAAAAATGAATCCTAGAGACGCCACTGCCCTGGCCACAGGAAGGGAGGGGGGAATAAAAATCTGCTCACCACCCACAGACCATATCCAACACCAACAACACACACACACTGCTTCCACTGCACAAACACTGCAGTCACACACAGCATTCATTACACAAACACACACACTGCATACACTACACAAACACACACTGTGCATCCACTATACAAACACAGGTACTGCATCAACTACACAAACACAGACACTGCATCCAATACACACACTTCATCAACAACACAAACTGCATCCACTATAAACACAAACTGCATCCACTATACACATACTACATCCCTACACACACTGTATCATCTTTACACACGCATACTACATCCACTTTACTTACACACGCTCTGCATCCACTGTATACACACACTCTGCATTCATTATACATACACTCTGCATCCACCATACACACACACTGCCTCTACTATAAACATACACTGCATCGACTTTACTCGTGGTTAGACTCGGGGGGAGGAGGGAGGGACGGTGGGCAGACTAGGGACATGTCCCATGGGCCCAGACCTTGAGCTGTTTAAGGGGTCCCAATATTTCTGATGGCAGCCCTGGCATTTAATATGCAAATTTCAAAGAACACAAAGGGATTCCATACTGACACCAGTTCCCTATTTGCCCTAAAGCCTTTTATTACTATAATATCACAGACTGTACTACACATTTTAAAATCTGACTTTTCTGGTTAGGGTTTTTAGCCAAAAGTGTTTTATAAATAACTTCAGAGCACTGAGTTGACATTGTTTTCTCTTAATACATGCTCTGTCGTTATATAATTGTTGTATTACAAGATATTATTGGGTTAGAGTTAATGTCAGTGTTAAGGCACAGAAAAGTTTAGACTAGTGTTACTGTAAGAAAGGAGTTAATTTGCAGTGGTTAATGTTGGTGTAGTTTAGTAGTGCAGTGTGTTAGATAATGTAAGGGTTAAAGGGGGCTTTAGTGTAAGGAACTACTATAGAAATGACCCACTGCAGCCTGAGATTAGTGGGAATTTCAGGCCAGGACGGCACCTTTATCAGCTGCAGTCATAATAAAAGACAGTACATACCACTCTGAAGTGAAACTCCCACTAATCTCTGTTGGCAGGGTTGTGTCCCAGTCTTCCTGAGATAAGGGGCTCCAGACTGCATGATCCATTCATATATCTATTCATTAAGGGGAATAATGCATGGATGATATCATCATACCTGACCTACAGGATTCTGAATCATAATCTGTCTATTAAAATAGCATTGTACAATAGTTTAACAGTTATAAATTATATGGTTTATGGTTAGTTATGGAATATTGTACAAAACTGCATAGTTCATAAATAGTCAAGTTTGAAGGATTTCCAGAACCCTTTTGCCTAATGTGTCAATTTATTAAGGTAATGTCAGCTAACCCCAACATACTGGGTTATACAACAAAGTGTCAATGTCTGATTTAGCTATTGTAGCCTAATATTAGATTTTTCACTGTAAATTTAATTTGATTTTCTGACAATTCATTGATGGTAAATAACCTATATAATCAGTAAATAAATATGTTAATGGCAGTGATTTAATAAAAGGAAATTACTGCAAATGTTTGTTATTATTATTATTATTATTATTATTATTACAATTACCATAGGACTTGGGCTAAAGTAATTTGTTAGAGTTTTCTCTGTGGTTACACATTCAAATGAACACTCCAAGCACCATAACAACTACAGCCAGTGGTACTAGTTCTGGTGCCAAGAATGCCTTGGCAACCTTTCTAAGGTAAGTAATCAAGCGTTTGTGAATAGTTTGACAGGCTGTAATGTTTATGGTATTTAGAGTGTTCATTTAGAGCTCGGCATACAGAGTTGCATAATGGAGTAAACAATATATGCTAACATAAATCTGCTTAAGCACTATTGAAAAGACACATTAGCATTGCCAGGTAATGATTTTATTTAGGATCTCCTAAATAAACTAGTATTAAAATGACAGCTTTAGCCTCTCCATGTTGATATGTAGCTTTGAAGTATGATTTTTATAGGCTGTCCTAATACAGCACTAAATCACGTAGAAATTTAAAAAAAGGACCCTATACCTTACACACAAATATTAGTTATTTTGCCAAATAAAATATACCTTGCAAGTCCAGGATCTCCCAGAATGGGCGTAGAGCATTTCACAGCATATACCGTCCACCATTTCTTGTGCCTCACTTTATATACTTGACCAAATCCACCTAAAGCCACCGGGGTCCATTCATTGTCAAAATCATCTTTGTTAAATAGTGTCAGACTACCAAACTGGTCCTTCCCTTCCTCAGTCATGGTAGCACAATGAAATATTGGGTGTCCAGTGCCCCTGGTCACATTTGTAGGTCTCCTTGCTCTATAGGTATCTGTGTGTGTGTGTGTGTGTGTGTATTGTAAGAGATTTGCTTCCTGGGAAAATAACCTGTTTAAAAAAAGGGGAGGAGAAAATCACAGCAATGTATTGCATGCAGGTAATGTTGCCAAGTTTTACAGTGCTGTGCTGTGTCATGTAAGAATATTTGCATATAGACTTGAATTGCATAGTAGAGTACTGGGTGTACTATGCATAAACATTTTGTAAATCATGGCCAGTCAGCTATAGGCTCCTGCTTAGCTAGATCAGAACATTTTAATTCTTTGAGCGTTGAGCATTTAGTTCAATGGTTCTTGATCTTTTTTGAGAGGAACCCAAATGAAGTACGTAGCATTAGCTTGAGACCCTTTCTTCAAATATAAAATTTACTCATTGACTCATTTTTCATGTAATAAGATATGTGGAAAAATATAATTCTGCAACACTAAGTATCCAGTGTATTGTCATTAACTGATATAGCAATCAGTCGATTGTGTGGAGTTACCAGGAACTTATTGAAAAGGAAAATTTGTATCCTGACCCGGAGTTAAGAAACACCAATTTAGTTGCAGAGCACTATGATAATCGAACGACCAAGTGATCACGTACAGTATACCTGAAGATGCACATATAGGCACACAGTCACACAAAAAAACCACACACAGTCACACAAAAATATACACTCAGTGACAAGTACACACATATAAACACTCTAAGAGTGAGAAGAAATAAATGCAATAGGTGCAGTAGTTGAGCAGTAACAGGGCTTAGAGGCTGCAGTTGGGGATAGGTGTGGGATAGCAGATGTAGAGGGTAATAGTCTCTATAGTGGGGAATATGAGCTGCGGGTTTCAGGCTGTAATAGGGGTTACAGTCTGTAGTGTGGTTTACAGGCAGTAGTGGGGATTAGAGACAGTAGTGGGGTATAACGTCAGTGAAGGCTAGAAGCAATAGTGAGAGATAAGGGCAGTAATAGGGGTTGGAAACTGCAGTGGGATAGGGGCTGCTGTGAGAGATAGTGGCTGTAGTGAGATATAAAGGTAGCAGTGGGGGAGTCAGAGGTTATGGTGGGAGTTAAAAGATTTAGTGTTGGGATAAGGGGCTATAGTGGGGTTAGGAGTAATGGTGAAGGATAGGGCAGTGGATGGGCATAGGGGCAGTAGTGGGGATAGGGTCTGTAGTGGGAGTGGGTATGATTGTTTCATAGTATGAATAGGAAAATTATAAAGGAATTTATAAAGAATGCAATACAGTATTCACCTTTTACGTAAATGTCCCTTTTATTTTTTCTCATTGTCACTTATGAGATGTTTAAATTTTTCACCTGGTGACCCTAATGATAATGTTGACTCCATGAAACAAATAGTATAAAATATTACACATGCAAAAATGTAGAGGAAGTAACAAACACTGCAGTGTCCCACAATGTGCTTTCAGTCTGTTCTGTGTCTCTGAAATGATTGACATACTATATACCTTGAATATTGAGTATTGAGTATATTGAGTATAAGTACAGAGGTGACATACCACAAGCAAACCCAGGTCAAGCCAGTTTTTTTCCAAACTATACACATTGTTTAGTGGAATGAATGTAATCACAACATCATAAGAGGTATTCACCAAAGTGAGAATTTCCAGGAATTCAAAGTAAAGTGGATAGTATGTAGATGACTAAGAACAAGTAAATTCAGAAACACATGGGTTGCATTTTGCTTTCAGGTTCAATGATTGCAAAATAAACCTCTTACCCTAACATGCTAATGGCTGTTAAAAGGGTCATGTTTATGATCAAAGTTATCAAAGTAACAACTCATACACATTTCTGTATATTAACTATATAGAAGATCTTCCCATTGTTTAGGCATAGTTATATTACATATATATGCTCACTGACTCCTGGAATAATTTGTATAAATAAGCAAATAAGCTGCTGATGTCATGAAACTGGAATTCTATCACTATTTGGAAGAGGTCCTGCCGTGACACCTGTTACAGGTTCTATAAATCCATGTGTTTACACACATGTATCTAACATGGTTCATGTCGTTCATGGAGAATGCTTGTTGAATTGCTTATTTACTAGGACCCAGGGCCGGCACTTCCATAAGACGACACAAGTGGGCGCCTTAGGGCGCACAGGGCTGAGGGGAGCTAGATTAGAGTGACCGGCAGAAGGTGGGCACACAGCGCTCCCTCCTGCCAGTCACTCAGTGTAGCATGGCCGAGCAGTGCGTGCTCCGCTCAGTCACGCTACCAGAAAGGTAGGAGATACACCGGGGACAGGGGGAAGGAACACTATTGGACGGGGGGGAAGGATACTATGGGACAGAGGAAGGGGGAGGAACACTATGGGACAGGGGAGGAAGGAACACTATGGGACAGGGGGGAGAACACTATGGGACAGGGGAGGGGAAGAAAGAACACTATGGGACAGGGTAGGGGGGGGAGAAAAGAACACTTTGGGACAGGAAGGGGAGTAACACTATGGGACAGGGGTAGGGAGACTATGGGACAGGGGAGGGGGAAGGAACACTATGGGACAGGGGCGGAAAGAACACTTTGGGACAGGGAAGGGGGGAGGAAAGAACATTATGGGACAGGGTAGGCGGAGGAAAGAACACTATGGGACAGAGGAGGGAGGGGAAAAACACTATGGGACAGGGGAGGAGGGGAAGCACACTATGGGACAGGGGAGGGGGGAAGAACACTATGGGACAGGGGAGTGGGGGAAAGAAGTGGAAGGACACTATGGGACAGGGAAGGGGGGAAGAACACTATGGAACAGGGGAGTGGAGAATAACACTGGAGTAGGGGATCACTAAAAGAGAAGGAAGAGGAACACTAAGGGGGGTTGGGAGGAAAGAACAATATGGGACAGGGGAGGGAGGGGAAGAACACTATGGGACAGGGGAGTGGGGGAAAGAACACTATGGGGCAGGGAAGGAGGGGAAGGACACTATGGGACAGAGGAGGGGGGAAGAACATTATGGGACAGGGGAGTGGAGAAAAACACCGGGGTAGGTGGATCACTAAAAGAGAAGGAGGAACACTAAGGGAGTTGGGATGAACATTAAGGGTGATGGGGTGACACTAAGAGACAGGTACAGGGGGAAGAGGAACACTAAAGGAACAGGGGAGAGAGGGGATGGGAACAATAAGGGACAGGGAAGGAAGGGGAGAGGAACACTAAGGGACAGGGAAGGGAGGGAAAAAACATTACAGGAGCGGAGAGGAACTGTCACGTTCTGTTCCTCGCTGCGGATCTTTCCTGCATTGGCTTCTGGTATCCAGTACTCTTTTTGCTATCCTTGCTTGTTTTTTCTGGTTTTCTAGTCTATGTCTGGTTTCTTTATTCCTGGGATTTCTGGGTTCATTTCTGTATTCCATCCCTGGGTTTCCCAGTCTCCAGGTTTCCTTTAAATGTTTGTTTGTTTTATGTTGCCACACCCGCTTGTTTCCTTTTGTTTCAGCTTGGACCTGCAGCAGTATTTCATCTCTCTGCCCTTTTTTTGCAGGTAAGTGCTATTGTGGTTTAGTGTAGTTGTTTTAGTTTGCATTAGGCAGTGTAGGACCTGCCAGATATGGGGTACATTGGCGTTGTTGGCAGGCTTATGCAATGTATGATCATATAATGTGACTAAATCCCCATACTTTTCATAATTAGTGCTTAGCTATGTTTCCTCTTGTTTTACCTTGTATCTCTTGTCTTGTAATCCCAGTCTATGTACAGTCCTGTTCAGCCATGCCCATGTTATGTTCTTGTTTTCCTCATGTCTTGTGTACATGTTTTAGGCTATGCTTTCTGCCCTGCTCTGGTTCTGGGTTCTACTAGTTCTGTCTTGTTTTCATGTATGGTGTCTATTTCTAGTCTTGCCCTGTTCTTCTAGTCTTGTCTTGTTCTCATGCATGGTGTCTTTCTAGTATTTCCTTGTTCTCCTAGTTTGGTCTTGTTTTCTTGTATGGTGCCTTGCTCTCCTAGTTCTGCCTTGATTCAGTACTGGATACATCCCTGCTGCAGAGCCTCCCTATCCAGCTCCTGGGAGGTCTGCTTAATTACCTGCTCCTAGTTCCTGGGATCCGCAAAAGCTGAATCAGGGTTCTGGTATGTGGCTGCACAAACGCTGGTGCTCAACACCAGGGGGCGTGCGGTTGCCCTGCACCAGACCCTGTTAATCCATCTCCACACTGTGACTCCTACTCTCAACATCAGGCATAATGGGTCCCGGTCCACGCACCGCCGCCCGGACAGTGTCTGGGTCCCGGGCACCGGACCGCCACCCGTGACAGGAACACAGTTGGACATGAAGGGGAGGGGAGAGGACCACTAATGGACATGGAGGGGAAGAGATAGGAACACTAAGGGACATGGTAAGAAAGACACACAGAGGGACATGAGGTGGAAGAAAGACACACAAATGGGCCTGGGGGTGAGAATGTTCACAGAGGGGCTGTGGATAAAAGCAGGGGCTGGCAAAGAGGAAAAGGAGACACAGAGGGTCTGGGGGGAGATAGACGGGCTTGTGTGAAAGAGAAACACACAAAGGAGCTGGTAAGAGTAAAAGACAAAGGGGCTGGGAGAAAAGGCGACACACAAAGGAGCAGGGGGGAGTAAGACACATGAAGGGGGGTTGTAAGAGATACACAAGGGATGTGTAAGGCACACAATGGTGTAAAATAGGGGAGATACACTAAAAAAAGCAGATAAGAAACAAAAGGCACACAGGTGAAGATGCTTTTGGGAAGGGGGGCGCAAATATCATCTATGCCTGTGTACCAAAAATCCTTGCACCGGCCCTGCTATGACCTTAAATGTCTCTGCATGTTAGCAGGGATGTGGATGTACTTTGGAGTTGGTATAAATATTTGCTTCTTTGTCTTTGCATTATTATTATTATTATTATTATTATTATTATTATTATTATTATTGCCATTTATATAGCGCCAACAGATTCTGTAGCACGTTACAATATTATTAGAGGGGTGATGTAACTATAAATAGGACAATTACAAGAAAACTTACAGGAACGAAGGGTTGAAGAGGACCCTGCTCAAACGAGCTTACAGACTATAGGAAGTGGGGTATAGAAACGTTAGGACAGGAAATTTTAAAATAGGGTGGGAGTGAAGTAGAGCTGGTAGAGAGAGTAAAGCACTGTCCTATAGGAGAGAGCAAGAGACAGGTATGTAAGGTAGAGATTACTATGGGAAGCCCTTCTTAAATGATTGAAGACTAGGGGAGAGTCTGATGGCAGTAGGCAGGCTATTCCATAGGAAGGGAGCCGCCCGCGAGAGGTCCTGCAAGCGCGAGTTGGCCGTACTGGTGCGAGCAGCAGTCAGGAGGTGGTCATGGGAAGAGCAGAGGGAATGAGGAGGGGCATACCTATGGATCAGTGAAGAGATATAAGAAGGACTAGAATTGTTCAGTGCTTTAAATGTATGGGTTAACACTTTGAATTGACTCCTATAGGATAAAGGGAGCCAATGTAAGGACTGGCAGAGGGGTGAGGTGTGAGAGGACTGACTAGAGAGGAAAATCAGTCTAGCTGTAGCATTCATTACTGACTGTAGCGGGGCAATATGGCTTTTGTGGAGACCAATCAGGAGAGGGTTACAGTAATCCATGCAGGAAATTACTAGAGCATGGACAAGCTCCTTGGTAGCATCTTGTGTAAGAAAGGGGCAGATGCGGGCTATGTTTTTGAGTTGGAACCTACAGGACTTGGCAACAAACTGGATGTGAAACTCAAAGGTGAGACCAGAGTAAAAACAGAATTAATAGGTCGCGCTACAACAAATGAATATAATATATTAGCATACACTAAGAAACGTAGAGAAAAAGAATGTATAATTAATAGTCCAAATACTTGGTGTACTTTTGATAAATTCCAATGGATAGATAAAGATCCTTGGAGTCTACTTACAGCCAAGGTGGGGATTGTACCACTCGTGCGATTATACTGAGCAGTCTATTCTGCTCATCCGAATGTGAGTATTTTTATTCTCTCATTTTATTTATTTTTATTTATATCCAGTGAGCACTATATTGTGTTTTTTATTCCTTTTCTCATACGGAGGAATCATCTTCACCTATATCCTACCAGTGGGGGACCAACGCCACTGAATGCCTAATATACTAGAGCGAGTTTATGCTCTGAAATAGGTGAGTGTATTACCTCCCTATTATTCTTCATACTCTCAGTTATCTACAGACAATCTACACTATTGGATTTTCTCTGTTTTCTTTATTTTTTATGGTTACCATCGAGTCAAGACTACGCTCGCATTAGAAAATCCTGTTTTTCATTGAATACATTACCCCTTTGCCGAATACAGTAAGAGATGGACATAAAGTACTGAGATCTTTATCTATCCAGTGGAATTTATCAAAAGTACACCAAGTATTTGGACTATTAATTATACATTCTTTTTCTCTACGTTTCTTAGTGTATGCTAATATATTCTATTCATTTGTTGTAGCGCGACCTATTATTTCTGTTTTTGCCATTTCTCTTTTGAGGATTTTAGAGGGAACCTCATACCTATAGGTTGCAGCTATCTACCTGTTTCTAGCCCCCTACTATATCACACAGCGCTGATCCATTTTCCATTGAGACCAGAGTAAAGTATGACGCCAAGACAGCACGCTTGCAGGGATGGACTCATCTGGATATCACTGACTTAAAGGGAGAGTGAGAGAGGAGGATCAGTATTAGGAGGAGGAAAGACAAGGAGTTCAGTTTTAGAGAGATTGAGTTTCAGAAAGCGTGAGGACATCCAGTCAGAGATGGAAGAAAGGCAAGCAGTGACACGTTGCAGGATTGCAGGGGAGAGGTCGGGGGGAGGAGAGGTATATCTGAGTGTCATCAGCATACAGGTGGTAGCGGAATCCAAAAGAGGCAATAAGTTTACCAAGAGAGGCAGTATAAAGAGAAAATAGAAGGGGACCAAGGACAGAGCCTTGGGGAACTCCAACTGAGACAGGACAAGGGGAGGAGGTATCCTTGGAAATGGAGACACTGAATGAGCGTTGGGAGAGATAGGAGAAAACCAACAGAGGACAGAGACTGAGCGATTGAAGAGTTTGAAGGAGGAGAGCATGATCAACGCTGTCAAAGGCAGCAGAGAGGTCAAGGAGAATTAATATGGAATAGTGACCTTTTGGATTTAGCGGAGATTAGGTCATTAGTAACTTTGATAAGAGCAGTCTCAGTAGAGTGGAAAGGGCAGAAGCCAGACTGAAGAGGGTCAAGGAGAGAGTTGGAATTAAGGAAACGAGACACATGGGTGATTATAGACATGGAGTTTTATTTTAATTCCTGATTCCAGAAATGCCGTTTAGACTAATTATGATGCAAACGACTTATAGGATGGACAAGCACCTTCGTTTGATTCGTGATTTGGAGTTCCACCTGTTTCTCTAAAATGAGAGGTAATTGATGGGTGTAATGGTATTTACTAATTAATGACTTTACATCATAAAGAAAGCATATTTAGTGTAATGCTTTGGGGGCACCACTAGAGGGAGTGTGTAGGAAGACATGTGCTTCTGGCAGTGACATCACAGGCCAGCCTACTTACACTGAATAAAACCAGATGGAGGAGAAAACTCTGTCCCTTTGCCTGTAACTGACTGAACCTAAGATGTAGTACCAGCTCTGACTTAACCCCAGCCAAAGGGCTGGGGCCTTGTAAGTAAAATGAACATTTAGCCTTTTGTGTAACATGTAGCAACCTTTTGTAAGTAATATGTTGTAGTATTGTATTGTATAATTATTGAAATTGACATTCCGCTAGCATCTGTTTATTTATTATAGTTATATTAAATATACATTTAATATTACAACGTTTTGTGTATTTTCTATCCACATATTCGACCATAATACCATGAATTATAAAAATATTAATGTTGTTCCGTATTGCTTAATTATTATGTATTAAGAGATTAATATTCATATTTAGGTCACGACCACAACAATGGGATAAAAAGGATGATTGACATCAGGCCCGGACTGGCCATCGGGCACACCGGGCAAATGCCCGGTGGGCCGCGGTGGCCATGGGCCGAGGCCGGCAGGGGAGGTCTCAGGATCTCCCCTGCCGGTCTATGCAGGGCCGGCACTCTCCTAGCGCCGGCCCCGCTGTTTGCCACGACGGGCCGGTGGGGAGATCAAGGATCTCCCTGACCGGCCCACATGCGGCCGCCGGCGGGGAGGGAGGGAGCCAGCCAGCCAGGCTGGAGAGAGGACCCGGCGGAGCTCTAACTTGCAGCTCCGCCGGGTTCCTCTCGCGAGATCCGGCGCGTTGCCATGGCAACGACCGGATCTCGCGAGAGTGAACTCTAGCCTCACAGGCTAGAGTTCACTCACCCACGAGGACCACCAGGGAACACTGCCACCCTGCCTCCCAGCGTGCCGGACCCCCCCTCCCAGGCTAAAGGTAAGAAGGGAGGGGGGAAATAATGACTTTTTTTTTTTTTTATTTACCCCCCCTACACACACACACAATAACATTTATACAGCACTCTCACACCCATCACACACAGCACTCTCTCCCACAGCACTCTCACACCCATCACACACAGCACTCTCTCCCACAGCACTCTCACACCCATCACACACAGCACTCTCTCCCACAGCACTCTCACACCCATCACACACAGCACTCTCTCCCACAGCACTCTCACACCCATCACACACAGCACTCTCTCCCACAGCACTCTCACACAGCACTCTCACCCATCACACACAGCACTCTCACACACATTACACACAGCACTCTCACACCCATCACACACAGCACTTTCACACACACACAGCACTCTCTCACAGCACTCTCACAGAGCACTCTCTCACACCCATCTCACACAGCACTCTCACACCCATCACTCACACACGGCACTCTCACACCCATCACTCACACACGGCACTCTCACACACATCACACACACCGCACCCTCACACACACACACACATACACCGCACCCTCACACACACACATACACCGCACCCTCACACACACACATACTGCACCCCTCACATACACACAGAACCCCCCCAACACACTGCACCACACACATACACAATACTTCCAAATATATATATATATATATATATATATATTATATATTATATATATATATATACATACACACACACACACACACTACACTCTTAAAGGACCACTCTAGCCACCCAGACCACTTCAGCTTAATGAAGTGGTCTTGGTGCCAGGTCCTTCTAGGGTTAACCCATTGTTTTATAAACATAGCAGTTTCAGAGAAACTGCTATGTTTATCAATGGGTTAAGCCTTCCCCCAAAGCCTCTAGCAGCTGTCTCATTGACAGCCGCTAGAGGCGCTTGCGTGCTTTTCACTGTGAAAATCACAGTGAGAGCACGCAAGCGTCCATAGGAAAGCATTATAAATGCTTTCCTATGCGACCGGCTGAATGCGCGCGCAGCTCTTGCCGCGCGTGCGCATTCAGCCGACGGGGCGGATCGGAGGAGGAGAGCTCCCCGCCCGGCGCTGGAAAAAGGTAAGTTTTAACCCCTTTCCAGAGCGGGTTCCTGAGCCACATATGCATCACATTACACCACAAACACAACACGACTAAAACCGACCTTATTACACAATACCACACCACGACCAGCTCACTCTACACACACGCAATACCACAAGCAGGCTCCAAACACATGCACAATACTCTGTCCTGGCCTTTTGTCTCCTGGTATCCATTTATAGAGACACCAGAGACAAGTTGCAAGGAAACACAGTGCAAGCATGTTATTAAATTTGCTTGCACTGTGCAGAACAAATACAGGACTTTTTTCTCATGCTAGAGCTCTTCAGCAGAGCTCTGCGCATGGTCTGCCCTGGAAGAGCATTGAACCAACATGCTCACTTTGAGAGGAGGCGTGTTTGTCATTGGTGATGACAAAACACACCTCCTCTGCCCCGCCCCCTTTTTAGTGGGCCGCTGTGTTAAAAAAATGCCCGGGCCGAATTTTTCTCCCAGTCCGGCCCTGATTGACATCTAGCGACAACCACCAATCATTGAATTTGCTCACAGGCCAAGTGAGAAGTGTCAAATGGAGGAAGAGCTGTAACAAAATATATTTTTGTATATTATATATTTAAAAGATATATGTATAGATGTATTACCTCTCCTCTTCCTTTTCCCTCTGTTGGTTACTTTTTCTTCTTCATTTCTAAATTAAATTGTAGGAAAATTATGTTAACATTTTGCAGTATGCTGATTGGCTCATAATTGGGACCTTTTGGTTTGTCTGATTAGTTTTCCCAAATTTCTTTTGGCGGATGAAATTCTCATGTGCCAAACCACCACAAGCACAAAAGTAAACCATCCTGGAAATTTTTATGCTAAGTGGTTTAGCAGAAACATATTTTTACACCATGCATGTGTATAATTGATTATAGGTGGCATACTAATGTCATCAGAAAGCCCTCTGCAATGCATCTGATAAATTTGTCTTGCAGTTGAAAAATCAGCTTTTATTTTTTGGATAATGTAATTGAAATAATCACCATATGCATCCATGAAATTGTTTTGTGAAATGTTTCAATACAGAAACAACAATGCAATTCATCTAAATAAAAATGAGCGGTAGAACTGCTTAGCAAAACATGACTTGGCAAAACAGCTTCAATTTATTTTCTCATATAGCTTTTGAAGTGCCTATTGAAGATGAATTTGAACAAATAGTCATATTTGTCATGGCAGTGGAGTTCTGTTAGAATGTGCATAAGATAACATTAGAGGGTGGTCTGCATCGAGAACTTGTGCTGCAGGTTCTTCTAATGTGAATGCTTTGAAAGATTAGTAATTATTTAGATTGGCATGTTACTGAGCTGGGAGGCTTGGATGAGAACGATGAATCTATAGTGGTGGTAATTGATGAATCCAAATATTTCCACCGCAAACACCACAGGGGTGTTTGGAGGGACGGCCATTGGGTCTTTGGTGGAATCGAAAGGATGTCTGGTTGATGCTTTTTGTTGGAAGTTCCAGATCAGACAGCTGCAACCTTGGAGCAACTCATTTTGGATCATATCTTACCTGGAACCCATATCATGTCTGACGGGTGGGCGGCATACCGGAACATCGAGCAACTCAAGAATGGAATTTGTATGCATTCCGTAGTGGTCCATGAACACAACTTTGTCGATCCACAGGACGCACAAGTGCATACGCAGAACATTGAGAACTTATGGATGCACACAATGCACAAACTAAAGCGTCAATTCAGAACGAGTCATGCATTGTTACCTTCGTATTTATGTGAATTTGAGTTTCGCTCGTCTATTGGGAAACAAAATGTTTTCTGGGATTTTGAGTTCGGGAAACAAAATGTTTTCAGGTTGATTTAATGCTTGTTATTGCTGAGAATTATTTATTTATTTATTACTGGTATTTATAAAGCGCCAACAGATTCAGCAGCGCTGTACAATTAGTGGAGAACATACAATATACACACAAATACAAAAGGTAGAGAGGTATCCAGTTTGATGGGATGGTTGTGTACCATGGGACCCAGTTACTGTTGTTAAGAGTTCTCATTACAATTTTTAGACTGTTAATAATAAAATATGATATTTTATCTGAGTAAAATTGAAAAATAATGAAATACGCTAAAATACACGTTTTTACCAATTTAGTGTTATTAGTAATTTTATTCTTGTGATCACAGCAGCACAGACCTAAAATGATGGTGCTTTTGGAGGAACACTCAGAAGATGACAAAGGAGGCCAGCTCCAACAATGTTTTGAACCATGTTGACCAAGTGAAGTTTTTCCCCCCAATTAGCATCTTTATGCCCTGGCTACTAAAGAGATTTGTACTACATGATATTAGTTATATGACATTTTTTTCATAGCTTGCGTTGTGGCTGTTAAAGGGCTAGTGTCACTTCTCTGGAATTTATATAATCGAATAAAATATTGTATAACTTGTGTTAACCTTTTTCAAGACTAGATGTTTCATCTTTGTTTAACCCCTTAAGGACTCATGACATGTGTGACGTGTCATGATTCCCTTTTATTCCAGACGTTTGGTCCTTAAGGGGTTAAACTTAAATTAAAGATTCACAAATAACATTATAATCCAACTCAGACAAGCTACAGCCAAGGTAAACATGGCAAATATAAATAAGTAATTAAAACATCTCTCTTCTCTATGGTGACTGCCAGGTACAAAGGACAATACATTTTGTAAGGGATTCTATAGTGTTAGGAATACAAAGTTGTATTCCTAACACTATAGTGCCCTCTGGTCCCGCCTCCCTCATGCGTCCCTCCCCCCAGCACGTAAAGAGTTAAAACATCTGTATTTACTTATCCACAAACTGAGGACATCCAGTATCAGTTATGTGACCTGGAGTGCGGTAAACTCACAGAAACACCTCCAGTCTAGTCTTAGTCCTGCAATGTAATTTTTACCATATCTGTGTCACTGCAATGTTTTATATTGCAGAACTAAGTGGAACAGGGACACTGAGCTGAAGTGGTCTGGGTGTCTATAGTGTCCCTTTAACAATGAATGACAGAGAACTAAGATGGAGGCACCCAGTTGCAAACTACTGTGTACAGTGTAATTTGTTACTTTCCTGTTTTATTTACTCGTTTTCTGAACTAGTAAAAAGGTGTGGAATTCTACATTAAGTTTGTATTCACATTTTACAAATGCAAATTTGTTATATATAGGGATAAAAAAACATCATCTTACAAGTCCTGCGAAGTGACAGTTTTTAAGAAAGAACCTGACAGTCCAGTTTTACACTGCTGAAACTGACATAGTTCACCTTTAGACTAACTATACTGAAATGCATTCTCATACCGAAGAACTGCAAACACAAATGGATACCCTCAGACAAGGCAGCTATATCAGTAACTCACAACAACCCCCAACCCCCTTAAATTTAAGTCCCATAATATCTTTTTTTCAGTATTTGTCTTATTCTATGATAATACGGCATCAATACCTTACACTTGTCACCAAAGCTTTTCAAGATGCCTATATACAGTATACAGTAGAGAATTTTCGTTTTGGCTTCATTCAAAATTTGTTTGCATATTTTTCTTTCAAACTAAATTCAGACAAAGTGATTTAATGTTTGACCTCTCACTCATTACTGGTGAGTGAGAAGTTAAAAATGTAAGCGGCAGAGAGCAGAGCTTCCACTCAAGTTCAGTCCCCTAAATTCTCTGGCATAAGGGATGGGGTAGGGGGTCTATTTTATATCCCCGTTTCCCTAAGCTTAAAGGACCACTCTAGGCACCCAGACCACTTCAGCTTAATGGAGTGGTCTGGGTGCCAGGTCCCTCTAGAATTAACCCCTTTTTTTTATAAACATAGCAGTTTCAGAGAAACTGCTATGTTTATAAATGGGTTAATCCAGCCTCCAAATCCTCTAGTGGCTGTCTCATTGACAGCCGCTAGAGGCGCTTGCATGCTTCTCACTGTGAAAATCACAGTGAGAACACGCAAGCGTCCATAGGAAAGCATTTTAAATGCTTTCCTATGAGACCGGCTGAATGCGCGCGCAGCTCCTGCCGCGCATGCGGATTTAGCCGAAGAGGAGGATCGGAGGCGGAGAGGAGGAGGAGAGCTCCCCGCCCGGCACTGGAAAAAAGGTAAGTTTTAACCCTTTCCTTGCCATCCAGCCAGGCGGGAGGGGGTCCCTGAGGGTGGGGGCACCCTCAGGGCACTATAGTGCCAGGAAAACGAGTATGTTTTCCTGGCACTATAGTGGTCCTTTAAGTAGCATAGTGATAATGTGGTTCTTCTGATACTGTAACAGTTGCATAAAAAAAGCTTGGGCCGCCAGTTAAGTTTGCTCTACATCTATTACCACCAAGATTTCCTTGAAAAAGTACTGCTGGTAATACTCATGCTCCTTCTGTTAACTGGAATGACACTGGACTTTTCATTGTTTAGGCTAGCATCTTTGATTTCCTCTACACAGAACTGGTTTATTGACTGAGTGTACATTGTAATGTGTTACTTTTCTGTTTTATTTTCTGGTTTCCTGGCATATTTATCCCACTATTACCTTATTTGAACCCAATAAAGAAAAGATTGAAATGCACCTGTCATGGGTGGTACATCCAACTGCTTGGACCTCTTCAGGGGTATCTGTGCGTAAAAGCCTTACAGTAAAGAAGTTGGTATTCGATGCCCCTGAACAGGTTGAAGCAGTTGGATGAAACGTCTGAGAAAGAGAAGACAGCGTATGCCCTATACTGGGTGATCTACCTTCAATCAATATTTTCCTTGTGAGCGCAATAGCCCACAATATATTTTGGTATCACAGAAGATATTGACCTTTCTGTTGCTTTCTATTCTTTTATCTGCAGGCTGTAATATTTATATTATTTTTATGGAGATTTCGAGGAGTCTTTTCAGATCTGCAGATTTGTGTGTTAAAAAGGGGTAAACAATTCTGTAATGTCTTTGCACTTTGCCCCACTGGTGTGTTTTTAGGGTGTATTTCTTTATTTACTGCGTAACATATGCAGCTATGTGTGCCTGGAGCCTGTCATATTTCTAACAATTTTAAAAAAATGCATATTTCAAGTAAAATTGGCACATGTATAATAGGGGGCAGAAACTGAAAAAAGGGGGTTTTGTTTTCTTCTACTTTTCTTAGCTTCGCATGCATGTTTTCTTTGAGGGCATATCTACTTAATCTTTTTTTTTTGTTTTTTTTGTTTTTTTTAATAAACATTTTCAATCTAGTATTCTGGGTGATTTGGTCATTTAAGTTAATACTAAACTGGCAGACTGCACCTAAGAGAAGTGACTATAAATGTAACATTTATACTTTTTTCTAAAAATTACAGAATTTAGACATTACCTGTCTCCTTGCCATGTGCTCAGAACTCCCAGTCCTGTATTGCATTATAATTTTTAATATCACGGTCGAGTTTGCTAGAATATAAAGGAAACTAACTTTAATTCATACATTACATGAAGCAAAACATCGAGAAGGGATGAAGCAGGGGATTCCCATTGCTTGGGGCTGTGTACTGGCTTGTTTGCAGTATAGTTCTGTTACATAATCTAGCAGTAGACAGGTAATTGTTTAAGATAATGCAATCCGGAATTGCACTCATTCTCAAGTTATGCATTTCTCAAAATCCTAAGTTACCATAACTACTGTACATTCTCTGTTTCAGGTTTTTCCTTGTCCTCACAGCTAGTAATTAGAAAAAGACAGCAACAATGTATGAAAAAGAGAAATATGCGTGGCAGTTTGTATAGTACATACCAGTCTTCATATATATTTATTTTAAATACATGATAGTTATTACACTATGTATTACAAGTTACTTCCAAGAAGTTATCTTATATACTATTATGAATTGTAATTCATCCAAATTGTGGGTGATTGGTGAATCGACTGATATTCCAAATTCCGAATGGCAATATAATAGAATTATGATACCAGCCGACACATCACAATGCCAATCGGCATATTAAAAAAGTTAAAACAGAAATGTTCGTGAGGGTCCAAATGACCCCCATATATAGTAGACATGCCCCCACCCAACATGCCATGGTTGGCATAGGTCCCTGCAGTTTATTATATTAATAGCCACACCACACACATGGGTGAGAGTGAGGGGGCACTTAATTTATTTTATTAATAGCCACTCCACACACATGGGTGAGAGTGAGAGGGCACTTAATTTATTATATTAATAGTCACACCACACACATGGGTGGGGGCAGAGGGGTCACCGATCTCCCCTATTTATTTAATGAGACTTTTGATATGAAAAGTCATGTACAAACACCTCCATGGTTTTAGTGCTGAACTTTTGTAAACTTTGCATTAAAAACATATGTTGGAGAACATCAACCTCTAAATACCATGTGTAATTCAGAGTGGAGCTTTAAAAACAGCTCTAAATCACATCCGAGTGAGCTTAAAAACACACAGAAAACATAACAAATGTTTACCTCACTTGGGGTATTGTACGTAGTACTGGAGACCGTATCTCCAGAAGGATATTGATATTTTAGAGAGAGTTCAGAGAATG
>OW240921.1:104333631-104479126 GCA_933207985.1 Pelobates cultripes | reverse complement strand
ACACCCGCTTTCAGGACACTGACTGCTATTCAATCTATAACAGTGAAAAAAGTGTTTTTTGTTTTTAAATACAAGCTTTGTGTGACCAGATCTAAGTGGTGGCACTGGTCACCGTATCCACTGTTAGCGTAACACACCCGCTTTAAGGACACTGACTGCTATTCAATCTATAACAGTGAAAAAAGTGTTTTGTTTTTTTAAATCCAAGCTTTGTGTCACCAGATCTAATTGGTGGCACTGGTCAGCGTATCCACTGTTAGCGTAACACACCCGCTTTAAGGACACTGACTGCTATTCAATCTATAACAGTGAAAAAAGTTTTTTGTTTTTAAATCCAAGCTATTGTGACACCAGATCTAGTGGTGGCACTGGTCACCGTATCCACTGTTAGCGTAACACACCCGCTTTAAGGACACTGACTGCTATTCAATCTATAACAGTGAAAAAGTGTTTTGTTTTTTTAAATCCAAGCTATTGTGACACCAGATCTAAGTGGTGGCACTGGTCACCGTATCCACTGTTAGCGTAACACACCCGCTTTGAAGATAACTAACTGCTATTCAATCTATAACAGTGAAAAAAGTGTTTTGTTTTTTTAAATCCAAGCTTTGTGTCACCAGATCTAAGTGGTGGCACTGGTCACCGTATCCACTGTTAGCGTAACACACCCGCTTTAAGGACACTGACTGCTATTCAATCTATAACAGTGAAAAAAGTTTTTTGTTTTTAAATCCAAGCTATTGTGACACCAGATGTAATTGGTGGCACTGACTGGGGAAATGGGCACAGTATGCACTGTGAGCCTGACACAGAAGCTGGCAGCAGTGGCAGACAACTGACTGCTATTCAATCTATAACAGTGAAAAAAGTTTTTTGTTTTTAAATCCAAGCTATTGTGACACCAGATGTAATTGGTGGCACTGACTGGGGAAATGGGCACAGTATGCACTGTGAGCCTGACACAGAAGCAGGCAGCAGTGGCAGACAACTGACTGCTATTCAATCTATAACAGTGAAAAAAGTTTTTTGTTTTTAAATCCAGCTATTGTGACACCAGATGTAATTGGTGGCACTGACTGGGGAAATGGGCACTGTGAGCCTGACACAGAAGCTGGCAGCAGTGGCAGACAACTAAGTGCATTTACATTACATAGAAAATAAAAATAAAAAAAATGCATACCCTTATCCCTAACCTAGCTATGCTTTTCCCTATCTTATGAACAGCAGCTACACTTTCCCTCTTCTTACTAAGCATGCAGCTTGAGAATGAATCTAAAATGGATGCTGTCCAGTAGGTGGGAGGGTTTGCTAGGGAGGCTGTGCTGCTAATTGGCTGGAATGTGTCTGCTGACTGTGAGGTACAGGGTCAAAGTTTACTCAATGATGACGAATAGGGGGCGGGTCGAACCGCGCATATGTTCGCCCGCCGTGGCGAACGCGAACATGCTATGTTCGCCAGGAACCGTTCGCCAGCGAACCGTTCGGTACATCACTACTTCTTAACAACAGAAAATAAACAGGCCAGAGGCCTTTGTCTTAGCCTGGCTTTCTTACCCTAGAGGGCTGTGCAGTTGCCAAAAGATCCTGGACAAACACACACAGGGAAGTAAGTTTTTCACAATACATATATATGTATTTATTTATTTATTTATTCTTATTTTTGTGGTCTTTATCATTTATGTGAACATGTTATGTTTCTTGTTATTCAGATATCACTTTAATTCACAACTATGATTCTTTTGTCTTTGTTTATCATTTTTACTTTTTTTTTATAATTTACTCTCAGCTCAGTTACATTGTTTCTTTGATATTTTTCTTCACCCTCTTGTACTCACTGTTTGCAGCTTACATATACTTCTCCTGTTCACTCCTAGAGGTCTCTTCTAGAGGATTTAGCTGTCATTCTTGCCTTTCTCTATTTCTGGATTTCTCCTAACCCTAGTACCTCCTCCTATTACAATCTAGCTTGTGTTTTATATTACCCACCTGTTTATCTCACTATCTATTTCCCTATTTACTCTTTGTTTTTTTATTTTACAGTTTATTTTAAAGAAGTATTAGCATATTTCCTTTCTAGGCAATCATTCACGAGGAACATTCCTTTGCAGCTCTCTTCGGTTGCCAAGGTAACCAGATTCTACTAGTTTATATGGCCACCAGTTGGCACTCAGTTACCATGGCAACCCAAACTTTCTATCTCTGTTACAACTATGCTTTATGTTTGTGCCTAGACTATCCCTATAAGGCCAGGTCCTTATACCTGGGCTCAGTCTTTTTTTGCTCACTCTTATTCTATACTTGTATTTTTTTTTTTATCCCTGCACCTGGCCTTTGATTGGACCAGGGATACCAGAACTCCTCCCATCCTTGCGTCTTTTCTTAATGCTTACTTGTAAACATAATGGGTGGGTTTTGCACCCATGATTTTCCCCACACCCGGCCTGTGATAGAGTTCTCTTTGCCCAGCTCATTTAGCATTTAGCTAATTTTAGGCAGTACTGACTTTTATTATATGCTTTAAACATAACTTTTTTATTCTCTATTCATAATGCTAGTGTGTGTATCTAAGCCTTCACTGTCTAAGCAGGCCTACTTACTTAAGTACTCACACGGACCATTATATAGCTAGTTTCCAGTCTACATTTACTCTCTTTCCTTGTGTTTATATATATTTTAGTTTCCACTTTCTCTGCATTACCATTCTGTTATATTTTTCCATCCCAATTGCTTTATGTATATCTTTCATTATACATTTTTCTAGTCTACATGCCAACTATACACAACATGTACTCTGCCCTAGGTGTGTTACAATGTTTTCTCTCTCTATGACATCACATTACCAGATTGAGTCAGATGCTGGGCGGGATTATCTCTTATTTATTGCCTTGCTTGTTTATTGCTGTGTATACATGATTAAGGCTTGTGTCCAAAATATTGTATTTGATTGTGTTCTACTGATCCTAATATATCTACCCTAATTGCCCCACACCATAATGCGCTTGGAATTTGGATTACTTTAATGGACTGTGGTTCCCTTCCTCAGTAAACCATTTGTGGTAGCAGTCATTACTTGGTTACCTGAGTATATCACTACCTTTGGACTTGGAATTTCCTATTCTTAGTCACCCAGGTGTCTACAAATGTAACATTTCAATGAGAATATGCTTCAAATATATTTTTTTCATATGAATTCATAGGGGTGCCAGTAATTGTTCCATACATATATTTAAGAACTTTTTTTTTCTAAACCTGTTTTGTGTTTGTAATTGTTTGATATACATTAGAGCAGAGTATTATTGTATAGTTTTTGAATACAAGATCAACAGTTTATACAATAAGGACACATTTTAAAAGGTCTTCTTTGCTTAATTTTACCAAGGGTGCCAATATTAGCTTAGGGCGCTATCTATCTATCTATCTATCTACAGTCATGAGAAAAAGAAAGTAACCCTCTTGGAATTCTATGGTTTTACATATCAGGACATAATAGCAACCACCTGTTCCTTAGCAGGTCTTAAAATTAGATATATACATGAATACCAACACATTGACATATTATATAATTATTTAGACATATTATTGATCAATTAATCAAGGGCATTTTATTAGCGACACCTGTCTTCTACTTAGCCTACCTTAGCCTCTTAGCCTCTTAATTCCTATTGAAGCAATAAGGGTGTACTTAGTTTTTCACACATGGCTTCTCCAGTTTGGCTCGACTTTTGTTAAATAAATGTTGACATGGTGTAATATGTTATGTGTTGTTCATCTGAGGTTATATTTACCTAATTTTAAGACCTGCTAAGGAACAGTTATTAAGGAATGTTATTATGTCCTGATATGTAAAACCATAGAATTCAAACATGACTATATATATATATATATATGTATGTGTGTGTGTGTATATATATATATATATATATATATATATATATAAGGTGGTACCATAAGTTCCTATATACTGCTAAATTTCCTTTCTACACATTAAATAATCAAAGTAATACACTTATGCCAACTTTATCTGGAACCACTTCACATAACATTAACTATGATAATAATCTTGCCAATAAACACTTTTCTGCCTGAGGGAACTGACATACAGAATAAAATGAAAAGCAGATACAGATTCAAGTTCTGGATATAAGGAACGATATGAAAACAAAATGTATGTATACAACAAGACACTCAGTGCAGAAATAAAGAATCTAAATATTAGAAGCACAGACTCATCCAATATCCCAACCCCCAGATTAGAGAATAGACAAAAAGGAGAAATTCTCACAATGCAGTCAATATGATTGTATCTTGACTCGGTACCAAGATATCCATTATATGGAAAAGAGCACAATGGAAGAGTAACTAGGAAGTTCAAGCATATCCAAGGAAAGAAAATGGAAGCAATTTGCATACAAGGGTTTATCCACTAAACATTGTGCCATAATTAATATGAAAATTAATTGTTAAATTTGGGCAAACAAAAACCCAATGAGTTGGAGATTTTTTCCAAATCACCTATGTTTCTAGTTTGTTTTTCAATTCACTACAATGCGATGACTGGTAATACCCATAGTATTAATGTGGTAGATGATCTCGAAAAAGCCTCAGATCCATATGACCATATATGGGACAAGAACTATCCATGATCAGGGCCAGGACACATGTACAGGAATGCTAAGAATGTTCATATGCAGTATAGCAGGAAATTAATAAAGTAATAGTTAAATGCTTGCTAATTGGTTATTAATTACAGCAGTATGGGAGTAAACCTTGCATATCTCTATTGCATATTAGTGGCATCCTCTGCCATATATATTCACTGTTAACCCGAAAGGGGGGGTCTTTCAGCCCTTTTTGCAGACATGAGTCTGTGCTGATGACACAGGCAGGGCTAGTGCAAGGATTTTTGCCGCCCTAGGCAACAATCCATTTTGCCGTCTCCTCATGAATGCAACTACATTCCCTCAGAGCTTTATTCACTAAATTCTTAATTGCAGTAAGATACACAAACTTCCCCTACATACACACACTGTCTAATACATACATTCATAGTGCCCAATACATACATCCATACACGCGTACTGCCTAATTCATACACTTATACTGCCTAGTTACTACACACATCAATGCATTTGGTAGGATTTAATTAAGAATAATGGTTGGATTCAATTCACATGAACTTTAAGTAAAACATTGTTTTCATTTTAAAATAAAATTATATTAATATATATTCTAAAAATAATTTAATATATAAGAATCTCTTTACAGGTAACACGCACTCATTTACACAATCTCACTGATGTATAAATACAGTGTCACCTATGCACTCAATAACACACACTCACTGACATTCACAGTGTCACTTACACACTCTCACTAACACACACTCTCAGTCACATACCCTGTGTCACTTACACACTCTCACTAACATACACTGTGTCACTAACACACATACACACTTACTCAAATACAGTCACCTACACACTTACTAACACACACACACACACACACAAACACACACACTCACTGACACGCACAGTGTCATTTACACACTTTCAGTAACACACACTCTCAGTCACATACACAGTGTCACTTAAACACTCACTAACACACAATCTCACTCACATACACAGTGTCACTTAAACACACTCACTAACACACACACTGCCACTCAAACACAAACTCACACCACTTTATTCACACTTTATTTACACACACAGCAATTCAGTACACACATACCCACCAATTTACAATTATGTACAAAATAATCAGTTCTTCTTACCTCCAAATGGTCCTAAGTGCTTTGACTGGTGGAGAGGAATCCAGCCTGCAGTAAGTGTTCTTGTTTCTGCTGGGGTTGCAGGAGAGCCATGCACTCTGAGCACAGGCTGCTTCCTGCAGAGAGTTTCCATGTTCACAGGCAGGGGGCAGCATGGATACCAAGTCATGTTATGCCTTCCCCTGCCTGCAGCAAGCAGAGTGTTCTACCCAGGAGGTGAGGAGAGGTGAGGAAATGAGCCCAGCAGATAAAAGGCTGCGCTGGGAGGTGGCTATGGAGCCGCTCACTTAGCACAGCAGCAGCCAGGGCAGCCCACTAGGAAAGCTCTTGTGGGTGCCCCCAACATGCCGGTGCCCCAGTCATATTCCTTATTCGCCTAATGGTAGCTCTGGCCCTGGACACAGCTGGCTAGCTGGCTACAAAATAAACCGTTGTTTACTTCCTGAGAACCTGTGTCCAGTCTATTATGTGCTTCTTGGCCTTGCATTCCTGCAACATTATTAACTTAGATATAAACTGCTCATAATTAAAAATAATTTAAAAGTAAATTTAAAATTTTAGTCTAAAATAGTTAAATGAAAACCTTAGCGGACAAGCAAAATGCTTCCGATTTGGCTCTCTGGACTAAAGTTTTAATTCAAAGGCTTTTACTGCCATCTGGACACACACTATCTCGAATTCTGGAAACTGTTCTAAACAAGTAAACTGTTTATGTGTTCCACACTCTCAATCTAGAGCAATACACACAATCTCACACATACTATATATCTAGTGTGTGTGTGTGAGTATGTATAATGCTCTAAATTGAGAGTGTGGAACGATATGTATATTATCACCAGATAATTTCCAGATTTACAAATTCTAAAATAGCAACTCTATGGGAATATGGATACAAGATCCAACGAGCACTTTTGTAGTCTTCCCTGACTGTCCAGAAGTGCATGTCAGCACACACATCCAGCTGTGAACATCACTGAATGGAAAAATACAACGTCAATTACAAAAATGGACTGCTTTCTAATAAAATAATATTTATTTACAATAAAAGAAGACAAAAATATTTTTAGAATGTAGCGAGACGATTACATATATTTTTTCAATTGAATTTATCAAAACAAAATATGTATTTGTGCTTTAACATGACTAACAGCAACAGCTATAATCAATCTGATTCCGATAACTCACAAAGGTCTCAGCAATCTCAACCTAATCCTAATAGACAATAAACAAAGTTAGGAATAGCAGAATCAATTTGCATCATCAGGTCAATCAAATGAATGATGAAATTAACACTTTAATGGAGTATATGACTAAACTAAGTCAATCCATTGCTACAGCAAACACCAATCCTTTTTAGCGGTAGGAACAGCTGCAGTAATGCCAACCCTTTTTGCATTATCAGTATTTATTTAAAAACATGATTTTTAATGTGGTACCAGATAGACATCTCAAATGCAGATAAATGCAATATGCTATTACTCTCCCTGAATATTTTATTTTGTAGATTGGAGAAACTAAGAACTAAATATAGTCTTTATTTAAGTAAAAAGTGAAGTTAAAGGCCAGACCACAAACTAGTGCTCATCAAAGTTAGTACAAACACACCTTATTGATCAATTATTATTCACACTGGACACAATGCATGTTGAAACAAAAAAAAAAAAAAAGTAAGATGTTCCTTTTTTGTATCTCACCTGATTCCTAAACATGTTTCAAATAATTCACTTTTACTCTCCAATCCCATAACAAGGAAGTAGGATGTGCAGCCTCTTCATCCAGAGTTCAGCAACTGTGGAAAAACATAAAATATGCAAGATTTAGGCAAAAAAAATGTTGATTTGAAGACATAGTTTTAAATTCTTAAGTTAACTGTAATTTGGCATTGATTAATTAACCACCAGGGCATTCTTCCATGTAAATATTTTATATATAAATAAAATATATCTAGATGTGCTTAATTTGCAATGTAGAGACTTTAATTATTAGTAATATATTTCTCATTTAAACAACTGAGGTTTAGTGTGTGATATGTCAAAAATCAAGTAGAAGATCATTTCATGATTCCTTTAAATATATAAAGGGAATCAACACAGTAAAGGAGGAGACTATATTTAAAAGAAGAAAAACTACCACAACAAGAGGACATAGTCTTAAATTAGAGGGACAAAGGTTTAAAAATAATATCAGGAAGTATTACTTTACTGAGAGGGTAGTGGATGCATGGAATAGCCTTCCAGCTGAAGTGGTAGAGGTTAACACAGTAAAGGAGTTTGAGCACGCGTGGGATAGGCATAAGGCTATCCTAACTATAAGATAAGACTAGGGACTAATGAAAGTATTTAGAAAATTGGGCAGACTAGATGGGCCGAATGGTTCTTATCTGCCGTCACATTCTATGTTTCTATGTTTCTATTCCATATGCACCAGTCTTCTATTTTGTTCTTTATACTTTGTGTAACCAATTTGTCTTTTTTTTGTTTTAGTTACAAGTTGTTTTATCAGAATTAAACGTCTCTTGTCATACTCTACTCCTTTCGGTTCTAAAACCTATTTAAAAATGGAAACTTTATGCAAAGTCATGTAATTCAAAGGTCATGAACTTGTTTCTAAAAATCCAGAAAGAAAGCATCTATAGATGGAAAAGACAATGCATTATTATCTTTCTGCAGTTTCATTTTCTTCAATGGCTATTTCTTTTTGCGTGGTGAATTAAATCTGAGCTGACAGCTTGAGAGAGTTATGAAACAACTGGCATGCAATCAATTTTCTTCTTAGTGTTTTCGCTATAGTAAAGTGTGTCATTCCGAGGGCCTTGTCTGTCACAATATTATCTCTGCTTTCCTCACTGAACGAGACGAAAAAACAAAAAGAAAGAAACAGGAAATATGTTAGAACTCCTGATCATGTTATCAATGTAACATTATCTTCTGCTAAGTGTAACAATCTATGGAAGCCAGATTCAAAACTTTGACGTTCCGTTAGTATGGAGACCTGTTTATGATATAGTGTCAAAGTATTATGAGTAAAGTACTTGAAAAACCATTCTCGGGCCCTAATTCCCACTAACAAACTTCGCTTCACATTTAAAAAGCTACATTTAGAAAGGAACACTTTGCTACTTGTTTTAGATTTTGTGCTCTAAAAAGTCCCCTAAAATTATTTTAGCAGATTTTAAGGTTTATACAAATCCTTATAAATGTATCCTAATTAATAACTGGGTTAACAATGTTTCCTGTAATAGTGTTCTCAAAGGCAACAAAAAAACATGAAAATAATAGCTTAGGTTGAATAAAAGGGATTTGAGCTATTATGCGTATGCATAGCAACATTACTGAAAGCATAAAATCTTAATTTTCATACCATTAACAATGAAGCTCAAACACTAAATATATGTTTTTTTTATCACAATATTTAAAAGCATTTTATAAACAATTCAATAAAATGTATTACAATTCCATCCACAGATATTTTATAACAGCTTTATAATACTTGATTGAATATTAGTCAGGGTGCAATACAATATAGAATATTTGCAACAGAAAGTGGAATGATGTGAATAATAATATACAAGTATATTTACTTGTATTTTGAATTTAAATACAAATGCAAAAAGGTTCAGCGGTATCAGTAACTCAGAAAGTGAAAAAGTAGTCACCCTCAATGGAAAGAGAGGAGAGTAGAAAGAGGCACGGTAATATATCACTAAGGCAAGTGAATTATACGTAAAGACACAGGAACACTCTAATAAGGCAGAAAATAGCGGGGTTGTCCAAGAAGAAATGTATGCATATACCATGTAATTAATTCCAAAATATGTTTTTTTCTTTGTTGAAACATTTAGTTAAGTGTAAATATATATAATTTATAGGATTTAATAAAACAAATTGAGAGAAGTACTCAATTAGTATGTATTGTAGTTTTTCTAGCAAGTCTATTGTAAAAGTAAAGGTGTAGAGGGTTCCACCCAAACGTTAAGAAATGTTCTGCTGAAATCATTGTCGTTATTTTTTTCTCCAGTGAGAGGACCAAAGTCAGGATACAAAAAATTCATATTAAGGTACGAATGGCAGAGTTGGCAATATAGAGCTCAGCTGAAAATGTTAATTTGAAAATTTTAATTCAAAGGCATGATCGTAAACAATGAAATAAGTCTGGAGAAAATTGGAATGAATAAATAAGAGTTTGATTTAGCCATGAAGAATAGTTGAGGAGGAGAGGTATATGCATATGAATGAAAGTACACCAGATCCATCTGATGGACCATAACTCATCACGCACTGTATTTCGAACTTCAAATAGAACTTGACATCATGAACAGGTGGGGATTCCAGGTCGGGATTCCGTTTCGTGTTGCTCAACAGATCCAGTGAGCTTTTACTTACCTGAGTTGTATAGTATAAGGGCCTTCAGTCTTCTCTCAGTTTCTAATGCAACTGCTCAGTGTGGTATGGAAATTGATTTATTTCGTATCTACATAAATTCAGTGCAGATCCAAAGCTTGCATTAGAGAAATATGCATGAAATTAGACAATCAGAGACATCCCTCGTATGTTTTCAGTCTAGTAAAACAAAAGTTTAGAAATCTAGATGTGTCCTTTGTTTTTTCATGGTAGACAGATTCCTTCATACACCCCCACACCTTTCCTGCTCACTCACCCCTTTTTGTTGTGGTTGTGTTGTACATATTGAGTCTATATGTTTATATGGTTTTTATGTTTTTGTGAATAAATATTTGTTGTTTTTTTAACAGAAAAATAAAGATCAATTATCTAGTAATTTGTTTAACTTAATATGTGTTTGCAAACATGCCATCAAAATTTGGATGATATGTCCTGCATTTAAATTTTTTTTAAAAAGGGGGAAAAGATGAGGGACAGAAGGGTAACTAAGGACGAAATATAACAAGAGAAGACAACATATTTTTGATTCAATTTTTGAAAATTATTTATATATAAAAGTTTTTTGTTTTTTTTAGATATAATCAAAAGCACTTGTTTAGTGTCGGTATAAGGCTATATTTATATTATGATCTGAATATGCTATGTTTGTTATTCTGATGCCTTTTGCACTTTTCTAATAAAATAAAAAACAGAAAATCATTGCAGTTGGTGTTTGATCAGATATTATTATAATTCTTTTATTGATGTTGTAACAACTGAAGGAAGAAGAGAAAAGGTGGCTAAAAATGTACTAAAAGGACACTTCACTGTCCAAATACAAGTAGATATTCACCCAATTAAAACATGCATTAATTTAATTTTTTTTTTTTCCATTGGAGGTATTTCTAAGATAGTTTGCTATAGTAGATATACCTTATGAAAAGCTGCAGATCTCTTGTCTGCTGCCTTTGCAAGCCGTCCCCTTTTTTCCCAGCTAGACTTTATGTGACTGTCCAATCACAGACTTACAAATGCAGCTCAATGAGAAGTCTTTGCAAAGCAGATGCTCTGAGTAATTATTTGCCTCGTTTGGTTAGCTCCACTTAGCTAAAGAACCAGGAAGTAACAGAACTAGTTGTCTGATTGACAACCAGTGGGTGTAACACAGTTCATTTATAAAGCTACTAATTTCTATTGAAATCTGCACTTTTGTAAAATGAATAAAAAAAAATACTCTTCACACATAAATCATTTCTGCAAGCTAAATTGTTTTGGGTATCTGGAGATTTTCTTTAGTACATTAGGGTATGGTAAATATTAAACTAATGTAGCCCCTTATATGGCAGTGGTTTTATATGCTCATAAATTGGAGAGCATTTTAAAAAGTGTAGTTGAGGGAATGATGGCGATAGTAGCAACTAAAATTATCTAGTGCAGAGTTTAAAATTGCACTAAAACCTCTTTCACTTATTTACTGTGAAACTAGATAATGAGAACAAATAGCCAAGAGATATGAAAAGAATGGTAGGATGAGGTCACTTGGTGCATAGACATTTAAAAGACAATAATGAGAATCATTAATCATGATATAGAATAACAGATAACATCCATCTGGCTGTATGAAGGTGTCTGACTTCATACTTGTTGAGAGTTGAAAATAAAGCAATATAGCTACTGCTCGGGTCTTGGAAGTATAGGGTGCAGAAATTAATTTCCATAATCCTTTAACCCCCTAAGGATGGATGCAATTGTCCATGTTCTGAACCAAAACAAAACCTACAATCTGAGCTATATGTCTGTTTAACCATAATTGTTGTGCAAATAAAACATAGTACAAGTGTACAGTAGGGAATAATAACTAGGGGCAAGTGCACCCTGCACGAGTGATGGGCCTCACAATTTGTCATCAAAATCCAGAATAAAAAGTGGATATATTCCCAGCCCCTGCCTCCAAGAGAAAAAAGAGTTAAACAGTGAGAAAACAAATAAAAAGGGCAAGAAGAAGAGTGAAGGAAAGTGAAGGAGAGTGAAGGCCGCAGCAACCATAGCCTTTACACATTGAAATTTGCCAGACTGGTTTGCTGGGCCTATGTTGCATTTCAGACCGTATAGCAGCCCAGGAATGAGGACTACCCCCATCATGGCATACTATTTGCAAAAGCACACAATCCACAGTTTTCAAAAATGGGGTATGTTCAGTCTTTTTTAATAGCCACTTAGTTACAAACCTGGCCAAAGTTAGCGTTCATATTTGTTTTTTCATACTAAAACTTCACTTTCACCGATGATATCATAGTCATTATACAGTTTACTTCTCTAAAATACTAATTTGTGTTCAGTTATGTCTCATGAGTACAAAAGTACCCCAAAAGTACACCATTATGTGTGTACTGGCTAATGCATGCATTCACGTCTGGTCTGAGGTCCGGAGGAGCTGGTCTGATGTCTTTGTGGGAGGAAGCAGGCTCCTCTTCTGTCAAAAGATCTAACGGAATGAGGTGACAAAAGTAACAATTTCCTACGGTTTGCCATTTTGTGTAGATTCTAATTCTAGGTCTTGATAAGTATATGCAGGAATAGATTAAGAATGGTAAATATCTCAAATGTGGTACTTTACAAATTCTTATCAATCAAGTTTAACTGCAATTAACTCACAATAGGAACCATGTCAATTGGAACATGCTTCAGATGAATTTAGCTCCTCAAATATTTTCGTAGCAAAATAAGAGGCTGATTACGTAAAACAAGTATTGCATGTTCTTTAAAACATGTATAAATCACATAACTGTTAAACTCCCTTTGGAAGAGCACACTTAAGAGCTGCGAAGTTGGCTCATTTAGGTATGCAAAATAAATTCAACTCATTTAAATTCACAGATGTATTAAAAATATCTCTCCCCGTGGAGGAAATTATAACAAATTAGTTTTTGCCAAAAATATATTAAAATATCTTTAAAAAGTTCATTTAATTTGCCAAAAAGTAAATTTCCATTGAATCTGAGTTAGCATGTCATAATCATACTTATCAATGAATTTATTGTTACTCATTGATCATTGAATAATAAAAATTCCAACTTGGTAACATCTACAAATATGTCAAAAATAATAAAAATTTGCCCGAAGACAACCTTAGCTTGCAAAGTGTTTAAAAATGTGCATTTTAAAGTGCAGTTGAAAAATAGGTATGTATCTTACATAGTTACATAGTTACATAGCTGAAAAGAGACTTGCGTCCATCAAGCTCAGCCTTCCTCACATTTGTTTTTTGCTGTTGATCCAAAAGAAGGCAAAAAAACCCAGTTTGAAGCACACTTTTGCAACAAGCTAGGAAAAAAATTCCTTCTTGACCCCAGAATGGCAGTCAGATTTATCCTTGGCTCAAGCAGTTATTACCCTACATTGAAAGATTATATCCTTGAATATTCTGTTTTTGCATGTATGCATCTAGTAGCTGTTTGAACATCTGTATGGACTCTGATAAAACCACTTCTTCAGGAAGAGAATTCCACATCCTTATTGTTCTTACAGTAAAAAAACCTTTCCTTTGCCTTAGACAAAATTTTCTTTCTTCCAGTCTAAACGCATGACCTCGAGTCCTATGTAAAGTCCGGTTTGTGAATAGATTTCCACACAATGGTTTGTATTGGCCCCGAATATATTTGTATAATGTTATCATATCCCCTCTCAGGCAACGTTTTTCTAAACTAAGGAGGTTTAAATTTGTTAACCTTTCTTCATAGCTGATATGTTCCATTCCTTTTATTAATTTTGTAGCCCGCCTCTGCACTTTTTCTAGTGCCATAATATCCTTCTTTAGAACAGGTGCCCAAAATTGCCCAGCATATTCAATATGTGGTCTTACCAGTGATAAATAAAGAGGCAAAATAAAATTCTCATCCCGAGAATGAATGCCCTTTTTCATGCATGACAATACCTTACTGGCCTTGGCCACTGCTGATTTACATTGCATATTGTTGCATAGTTTGTTGTCTATAACAATTCCCAAGTCCTTTTCGCGTGTTGTTATCCCTAATTCGCTTCCATTAAGGGTATACGTTGCTTGTGTATTCTTTATGCCGAAGTGCATAACTTCGGCGTAAAGATACATACCAGTTTTTCACTGATGGACATCATAAGAAAAACCCATATGAGGGGGTATATGAAGCATAGTGTCTCGGCACATTTTGTAGAAAAGCACAGAGGTGATCCAGCTATGCTATCATATATGGTAATTTTTAAGAGACATAAAAACTGGAGAGGAGAAAATAATATCACAGAGCTGGCAAAGGTAAAAAATAAATGGATCTTTGATGTTGACACTCTATCACCAAAAGGATTAAATTTTGATTTTGAGTTTGTCCATTTTTTTATAATAAAATTTTTTTTAGTAAGAAAATAAAAATATTTTAAAGAAAGAATTTTTTATTTGGATAAAAAAATATATATTTTTTTAATTATTATTTTTTTGATAATCAGATTGGTACATTTTTTTAATATATTTTTTAGATATATTTCTAAATGACCTATTCCTTTCTCTGCTACCAGCTTTTTGAATGTCCATAATTGTATGTATACTAAATTGTATTATTTTTATATATTGGGTATTGGTTGTTTTATCTGCTAATTGTATACTTGGCATAATGTTTTCTAATGTAACTATTTCTCTTTCATTCATAGGAATTTATTCTGAGTTTCATCTTTTGATATTACCATTGATTTAAGTTATGTGTATATTATATTGTGATATTCTACTATTCTTTTATTGTGTATATTATATTGTGATACTCTACTTTTATTATATAAGATGGTGGATCTCTAGTATAATATAGATCCTTTTCTTCCCAAATTCCGTTCTTTTGATTATGTCTTGTTATTAAGTGCTATAAGTCTCTGTGGCTCTGGAGAGACTTGGTAGATTGTGGAGATTGTGGGGACTTGGAAACCAGCACTTGAGAAGGCTGATCGCCGAAACGCATTTGCTGCTATAGGTTTTTAGTTATATTTGAACTCTGGGTGACTTTTCATAGGGGTGAGTGGAACTCTTGCTTATCTATATATATTTGTATTTGTGTTCCACCCCCATGACACTCCGAGAGTTCCTTTATTTTTATTTGTATTCAATAAACTATATTTTTTTACCTATTCCAAGTCCTTTTTTGTCTTCATATACTGCTGAAACTGGGACCGCTAGCCTGAATTGGCACCCCTGAGCCTGCTATACCGAGCCTGGTACGGCTCTGGGAAATGTTTTATTCTAATATATCTCTACTCATGGTAGTATTATTTTTTGTATTATTTCACATATTTGGAGTTTGTATGTAGCCTGGCATATTTTATTTATCTTTGATTTCTTATGTTTGGTGCCACTGGGAAGCACTTGTATATCAGTCACATCATCCACCTGCACTATTTTTGAAATATTGAAATATTGATTGTGAAGCGCCACACACTGTTTGCTTGTATTTGTTATATAACAATTCCCAAGTCCTTTTTGTGTGTTGTTTTCCCTAATTCCATTAAGGGTATACGTAGCTTGTGTATTCTTTACGCCGAAGTGCATAACTTCGGCGTAAAGATACATACCAGTTTTTCACTGATGGACATCATAGGAAGAACCCATAAATTACTATCAGTGAAGAAATGTAAGAGGGGCTAGAGTTGGTTAGAGGTTGACATGTAATATAGGGCTGACTTTTCAGACTTGGCAGTGACTAGCCTATACTTTATAAACTACTGTGAAGTGTTAACATCCAATATATGGCTCCAGAGACTGGTAATTTGATACAGAATTGCAAGAAAATGAAAAATACAATTCAGCCTGTACATCAAGTCCTGTACATTGAGCCTGTGCATCAATTGAGCCTGTACATCAAAAAGTAAAAATCGTAATTCCTATTTCAGGTCTGTTCTGTTTATCATGTTTCAGGATTTGGATATTACCAAGAACAAAGGTTCAGAAGCTACTGATTGGAAGTTACATAGAACAACAACAAATTCAATGTTTGCTTAGTTGAATGTTTCACAACACATTACACACACCTTCCAAGTGTCCTCAAATTACAGGGCTAAACATGCACACCTTGTCACATTAATGTTACAGTGGGTATTTTGTCACTTGTTACATATGAAGTTTGGTTACTAAAGCTCATTTTATAGTGGCTGAGCTAATTAAGCGTTTGAACATCTTCTCTAGACTCGATAAAAGAAAAAAAAGAAAAAAATTTAGAAAATTTTGTTATGTCTGGGTACAGTGCATTGCATGGTTCCAGAGAAATAGTGATAGTAAATGCAATATGCATTTTCTGTAAAGCAAACTTATGTTTTCTTACTGGTGTCTAATGTTCTGGACTCAAAACTACTCTCAAACCTTTGCAAGTCATCTCATTGGCTTCTTGTACCCATAAGGATTCAATTAAAACAACTGACTTACAAAGATAATTTGGCATCACATTTTTGCTTTAATTAAGAAATACACCTCATTCTCATTTCCCTCTTTTGTCCTTTATTATTTCCCACATTCTTAATTCTCACCTACAGGATATCTCAAGGTCTGCACCATTGCTTTTTCAATACTCTCCAGCCTTTTAAAGAGTAACTAGTTTCTTCAGGAAACCATGCATTCCTTTCCCCTGGATATTTACTGACTAGCTCTCCCAACCCTTGTGTTTCCATAGTCCATTTACTCTGTGTACACTTTACATTTTCTCCACACAACACTATATTCAACACAGCCATCATATCCTTCAAACCATGCTTCTCTCTGTTGTGTTGTTTTTTTTATATATGTTACTTTACCCCATTTTAGAGTGGGATTAACAATAAGGAGACTTCTTTGCCTCTTGTGTCTCTCAGAATTACTTTTTGTGAAATAACCCCATTGTCCAAGCATACTGCGGAAAATGTTTGGTCTACAAAAATGTTAATAATTATATAAAATGTAATATTTCAAGAAATTCTAGGTGTGTGATATAGAACACAATTATTTTTACTTTAATTGATCATATAAATAAAGTCTGCATTCTAGAGCAAACTATGGAAACCATATATTTAAATTGAATTGTAGATTTACTACCTCGTGAATATGAATTAAATTCTGTCTGTATTCTAATTGGGTAAAAGTACCAAAGAACCATGTAGGCTACTGAAATAATTTAAACTCACCAGCATCCGCAGTGCCATGGGTTGTCACTGATATAGTGTAACATATTTTTTATTAAAAAATCCTGATGTATTGAATCCGAAAACTTTCAGTTAACATTACATTATAAATATTGCGAGATAGTCAGGGAACATTAGTTCTCCGAAATGAGATTCACAGTTACATAAATTGGGTCATATAAATGAAACGGAATGAACTTATCCTCGATTACTATACTTTCCTAGATATTGTTGATATTTTAACGAGCAACAAGAGTTAAACTCTAAGCATCAGACCCAGCTCTCCAGGGTGAAATATTAAGAAAGTAGATGGCATTTCTTGTATAAGGCACAGACCTCTCTGACATCCTCGGGGACATTAGCCACGCAATCACACAAAGTAAAGCAAAGAAGCAGAGCTAAAGGGAAAAAGTAAAATTCGTAATCAGCTGGGAACAGAGACTTAATGCTGTGCTTAGTTTTGCTAAGCGCTGAAAAATGTTTATTTCAAGCCTGAAGGGTTTAATAGTTTCCCATATAATTAAAACCCATCAGCAGTTAGGGCCGCCACTGAATAAAAAAGAGCTTAATTTTCAAATCCAATTCACTTATTTTACTGTTTTGTGCTATACTACGAGGTACTTTCTATATGTTTGCTAGTGTTTCACCTGAAGTATAATATTTACTCTCTCATTTCCACATACAACAAATGCCATTCTTTTTGCATTATGCAGATATACACCGATCAGCCACAATCACCTGCCTAATTTCATGTAAGTCCCCCTTGTGCTGCCAAAACAGTTCTGTTGCATTGAGTCAAGGACTTCATAAGACTTATGAACATGTTCTGCGGTATCTGGCACAAGACATTAGCATCTTATCCTTTAAGTCCTGTTGTGTGGTGGTCTCCATGGATCAGATTTGTTGCTCCCGCACATCCCACGGATGCTCAATGAGATTGAGATCTGTGGATTTTGGAGTCCTAAGGAAAGAACTTAAACTTTTTGTCATGTTCCAAAACCCATTCCTGAATTTTTTTTGCAGTGTGGCAGGGTGCATTATCCTGCTGAATGAGGCCACTGCCTTAAGGGAAGACTATTGCCATGAAGGGATATACGTGGTCTGCAACAATCTCTAGGTAGTTGGTACATGTCAAAGTAACATACACATAAATGCCAGAATTCAAGTTTCCAAGCAGAACGTGGCCCATAGCATAACTGCCTCTGCCGGCCTGCCTTCTTCCCATAGTGCATTCTGATGCTGTAAGGCAAATGATGCACATGCACTCATCTATTTACTCAATCTAAAAGAAATCATGATTAATTAAACCAGGCAACATTCTTCCATTGCTCCATGGTCCAATTCTGTTGTTCTTGTTTCTGTTAAAGGCGCTTTCGATGGTGGACAGAGGTCATCATGGAACTCTGACAGGTCTGCAACTATGCATGTATACAAGCAGACATATGAGTAGTAAAAAGAAAAAACAATATAATCTCAACAAAAACATTTATAAGAAAATGTCTTAAAGGTAAAGCGCTATAAGAGCACACTAGCAAACTTTCAAAGAAGAAAAGTAAGAAAAAAAAAAAAAAAAAAGAAATTATGGGAATTAAGGGAGGAAGCAGGTCATGTTGTGCAAGATAAACAAATAAAAATCACAAATGAGATGAAAGGGTGGAATAGAAGAATAACTCAATGCATAGTAACCAAATTAGACCAACCGTGGCCAAAAATACATGGAGAGGATCAGTAAGAAACTCCATAGAATGTATGTTCCTCAACTTTGGTGATCCATTGCTGGGTAATGAGAACAGCAGACGTCTTCCAGAGAGGGGAGACTAATAATTTAGCAGTGTTTAAAAATATTTTTTTGTTGGGGATTATTTGTAATTAGCTATTGACATGGGAGAAAGGTGAAAGAACATAGCTTCTAGAGTGAATGAGGCATTCAAATGTGCAATTTCATGTATCTTTCATGCATTGCTTTCCAATAAGGAGTGATGATATGGCTACTCCATCAAATATAAAGCATTAATAATATTTATGTAACTGGAAAAACCAAATAGAAAAAGAAACTGGACTTTGCAATCACAGTTAATTCGTAATCTAAAAATGCTAAAATTCTATTGGACCACATTTTAGCAAAATGCATCTTCCACCTATTTTAAAACGTGTTGGTGTTAGATTAGAAAGAAGGCTAAGGAAAATGTACTAGATTACCTCTACATAAATATACTCACTGACGATGAGGATACATTATTTTACCGAGTAGTTTTTAGAAATATTTTATACTAAACAGAAGTCTCAGATATGATTTCCATTTACATATTTTATCATGGAAAAGGTAATACTCCAATTGGCTTTCTATTGTTTTTCATGTCAAGTATAATTCTCAAAAATAATCCACATACATGATATGCTACTGAGTCAAAATTCACTTGTGGTATTATAAACCAATAGATCATTTCTACTCATCCCCTCAATCAATATGTCGTTGATTTATAAGCATTCCAATACACTAGCATTTCCACAAAGATTATGCACTAGCATTTCAGTTTCTGACATAATTATTCTTGTTTCTTCTCCTGGCGTATGTGGGCTTCTTGTTGCCATAGCAGTTCTCCATATAATTTATAGGTTAGTGCAGAGCAAGTCAGTTTAATATATTTATGCATTACTTATATCTGAAGCCGTAGTTCAGGCAAAGAAAGCAATTATGAATTATGTCTTTTAATTATGTCTTTTAAAAATGAATTATAACTTGCAACCCCTAAGGGTCAATGATGGAAACAAAACTGTAACAACATACTTTTTTAAGGAATGCTATAGTGTCAAGAATACAAAAAATGTATTCCAGACACTATATTGCTGGACTAAATCATTAGGCCCCCAAGATCCCCTCTCTGTAGAGATTTTACTCACCTTTTCTCACACGCTTTGCAGGCCATGTCTCCATGGCTGATATCCTCAGTCTTTATGATGCCAGCCAACCAATGCTCAGTCTTTATGATGTCAGCCAACCAATGCTTTCTTAGTCTAGTGCGCATGCACAGCAAAAAATGCCACACCGCGCCAATCAGTATCTCCGTATAGAGGTGCATTGTTCAATACATTGCTATGGGAAACATTCAGTGCTTCCATATAGAGAATGGTGACGCTTAGTGTCAGTGCTGTGCATTGCAGCACTGGACTAGGAAGCACCTCTAGTGGACGTCTGAGTGACTGCCAGTAGAGGTGTTACTAGCCAGCAATTACAACGACTTCCTTTTCTCTGAAAAAGCTGTGTTTACAGTGTTAACACTGAACTGACATGCTATAGACACCACAAAGAACTACATTAAGATGTAGGGGTTCTGGTGACTATAGTGTCCCTTTAAGGATGCTAGTCCAAAATGGAACGATCCATTAATTAAATTATGGTAGAAATGAATGACGCTTCCAGTGTGGTAAGGCTGTACAGAAGCTGTGTGTGAAGGTGGCAAAGTGTATAATTTGAGCCTTAAGGAGTTAAACAATCCGGTGTGTAGTGCATGACTACACTATTATTATTTTTTGCCAAATTAATGTGAGGTATTCAGTAATGCTACTTTCTTTGTAATTTATTTTTTTTTTATATTGAAGCTATATGACTATTAACATTGCTTACCCCCTAGGATGCAAGTATAAAAACAGATGTTCAAACTAATAAGGAGCTAAAATTATAAAATGCTTTCATAATTTCAGCATAAGACTACTCAGTGAATAAAATAAAGTTTCTATGAAGTAGTTATATCATATATAAGATGCCATTAAAAACAAATTGATGGTTATTAATTGCTAAAGTTCGGTGCTGTTTTGGATTTATATAGAAGGATAATCAATGTGTAAAATGTTAAAGCTCTAATGTCAATTGAATATTATGATATAAACTTCTGACATAGCTGATATTATTTAAATTATAAATAGAGCTATGTAAAGCATTTCTTCCTGATTTGTATCGAACCTTTGTGTAAGTTGGGCAGTCTGTGCCTCTCCCTGGCTATGATATCAGCTTACTGAGCAGCTTATTGACCAGTGACCACTCACAAACAGATTTGATGAGCTGAAGTTCAACTGGGGACAGAACTAGATATCCCATAATTCCATGCTATCCCATAATTCCAGGGTTTTATAAGAAAAAAAACCAAAAAACAACAGAATGATTGATAGAGTCTTTCTTTTCCCGAAGGGGTCTATCTGTCTATTCTAACAGTATTTTCCCAGCAGCATCCCAAACTTGAAAGATAACACAATACATTTATAAAAATAACATAAAACTGGGGTCATCTTCAGCCTTTACTTTTCCTGTGGTACCATTTTCTATTTATATTTTCTTTATTTTGATTGAGTTGTTGCATTTTGGCCTATTACATATCACGTAAAAATGATCGGTAGTGATCTATATGTGTGTGAATACTTGTGTATCTATAAATACTTGTAATGAATACACAATAAATATTTCTTTATTAAGAAAATGTAACATGAAGCTTATGACTTTTTTTTTTTTTTTTTTACTAACTTACAATTAAGAAATGACATACCAATAGCCATTGCATATTAAATCCCAGCCCTGGATAGGGTGCTGTGGATCCTTAATGATTCCAATGACTACTAAATGTTAGGCTTGGCTAGTAGTACAGGATTTGAAATTTTGCACCTTGATAGACTGTATGCATTCATGGACCTTGCTATTTTGTATTTTATTTTTGTACATTCCTTATTTAAAATTTAAAAGTTACAAACATCATATTCTAAAGAACATATTGAACACATCAGGCAAACAGTCTAATTATTTTTACAATGTGAAAAGTGGTTGGCAAATAAGAAGCTGCTTTAGAAAACAGAGCATTAGACGTGCAAATGAGATGTTACAAAAATAAGAATTGTGTAAATCGATGTAACTAAATAAAACGAAGTGAAAACCAAAATGTAGCTGTATGAATACTTTAGTCAATGCTGTACATTAGGAAAATATTTTGATATTAGAAACACCCTTGCAGTGCAAATTCACTACTCACTTCAGAATAAGGAATTTCATTTTTTTTTTCTGCATTACCTTTTTATTTCTACATTAAAGAAACACTCTAAGCACCATAACTACTACAGTTTTATGTAGCAGTTATCATGCCAGGATTGCTGCCCAGGATTTTTCAAGGAGTGACTCTCCTCATATCCACTACCAATGCCACAGAGCTGTAAGTTCCTAAGAAGGAAGTTCCATTAGATCTCCAGAGCTAAGCTCGGCAAGGCAGAACTTAACTTATTTAAAGGGACACCATATTCACCAAAACAACTTTAGCTTTATGAAGTAGTTTTTGTGTATAGATCATGCCTCTGACGTTTCACTGCTCAATTCACTGCCATATGGGAGTTAAATCACTTTTGTTTATGCTTATGCACACCTCCCCAGGCTGTGACTGACACAGCCTGTATGAAAAGAAAATGGCTTCACTTTCAATCGGATGTAACTTACTTTAAAAGTTTTTGTCTCCTTTTCTGTAAAATCAAACTTTAATTACATACAGGAGGCTCCTGCAGCGTCTAGCAAGCTATTGACAAAGCAGGAGATCAGACATTCTAAATTATACAGAATTTACAATAAAGGAAGTGTAAACATTAGATGACTCTTTACAGAAAATGTTTAGAACGGCTGTGTAAATCATAAGCAGGGAGGTGTGACTAGGGCTGCATAAATAAAGTGATTTAACTCCTAAATGGTTGATAATTGAGCAGTGAGACTGCAGGACATTATCTATACACCAAAACTGCTTAATTAAGCTAAAGTTATTTAGGTGACTATAGTGTCCCTTTATTCTCATTCCATGAGGTAAGTGTAGCATTGCATGGTGTAGCGCATAAGAACTTTTTAGAATTAATACTGAAAGCAGGGAACAGAAGTTGGGTTTTGAATATGCATGCAATCAGTGCATGATCATTTGTGCAAGAACTTTGAAACCTGATATGGATGCTACAGGGATAGGCAACCTTCGGCAATGTAGATGTTTTGGACTATACCTCCCATGATGCTTTGTGCTGAGCATTGTGGGAAATGTAGTCCACAGCATCTGGAGTGCAGAAGTTTGCCTACCCCTGCGATAGGAAATCGGTTCTGTAGGGGGATCCAGGTTTTCTTGGCTTTGCAGATTATAAAGGACAGTTTGTTATGTAGGTGGAATTTTTTTTATTTTATTTTTTATATTAAACATCTCTTGTTTAGGTTTTTTTTTTCCATAAAACTAAAATGACTGTCCCTATTTCCCAAACTTCAGTGTGGCCCTTTTAACTGAGCTGCAAATCTCTGTAAATTATAGTTTATTCATTAGCGTTCTATAATTATCAGAAACCCTTCCTGTTTTCATGAAAGTATATGTTCAGCACTGCAATAGCGATAGAATGTTGTGTGCATAATGATTGGTTGTGTCTCTTTCTAGTCTTGGAAGAGCTTATAAATGATGCTAAGCCTGGGGATTTGTAGCAAAAGCCAGAACTTAAATGTGAGGATCTTTTTATTCATGTTTTATATTTGATCTATTGTTTCAACATGCAGTGTATGTTTAATACATTATACATATAGGTAGCGAGTTTAGTTCTATAAATTGTAGTAAAACGATTACTCAAAAAGATAAATCGTAATTGTTTATTATATCTGTGCAGCTGGAAATAACCACAGAAAACAAGGTTAAAATTTCCAAAGGAAACTCTTGCTTCCACCTAGATTTTTGTTTTCTTTTTAATTCTGATGGGTGTATGCTTTCAAAGATAGTCAAATAGTACGGTTCTGCTCACACTCCACCTATTTCATCGACTGCGCTGCATATTTTCATCCAACCACTTGTTGACCTCTACCTATATTATTAATTTTCTCTTGTCTTTTAGTAGCAAATGTGTAAGTTATGTTTTATAATACTTTTATAAAATAGAATATATTATGAAGCAAATAATATTAGTGTAAGGAAGGGAACTGTGTTGTGATACAAACGGGAGAGTTGACAAAGGCATAAAATGCATTAAAAATAGCAAATATAGTTTTCTTATTACATTTTAACTATACATTTTATTAATATGTTTAGCTTTGTTAGTATATATATATATATATATATGTTTATACACACATATATTATAATGTTTATTTCTAGATCATTGTTTCATTTTTTTATAATTTTAAAATGTGTTATTATTTAATTTCATTTTGAGGATAACGTTCACAAATTGAGACACAGTTTTGACTTCGTGCCACAAAGAAGTTTTTGTGCTAAAACCAAAAAGTTTTAACACAGACTGGACAAGATAACTTTTCCACAGACTGATATGTCTCCCATGTTCCTTTTGGCAAACCTCAAATGGGATTTTACATGTGTTTTTTCAATATTGGCTTTCTATTCTACACATGTTCGCAATGCAGATTTTCTGTGGTTTAGTAACCCTAGGAAATGTTATGCTTTCTCGTTTCCTTTAGCTGCCCGGTTGCTTCTCCACTAATTCCATTCTTATGTGAACAGGAAAGGATCAAGATTCTACAAGAATTAGACAGCTTACCAGTTTGGAGTTCCCCTTTTAGCCTTCAGGTAGGGATCGTGAATGGGGCCAAGCAAATTCATGATTCCAGACTCTCTGCCTAGGGTCACCTTATAATCAATCCTGCTCTGCATGTGAACTCCTATGGTAATTAATGCCATTTTTAAGGTTTTATATTAAAAAGGTGTAATTTTGTAGTGATTATAGAAAAGTATGGTTCTTAAAAAATCTACCATTACTATTTTTCCATATAACCAATACCCCTAAGTCATGTTGTAGCGATTTGCAGTACAGTAACCCCAGAGTTCAGATTTGTTTTCCCCTTTTCACATCATATTAGCAAATATATGCTGGTTCATATTTAGAATTATTTTTGTGACTTTTACTGAGTAATGGGTGGGGATGTGAATTGTGAAATATTTAGGTGTATACAATGTAATATTAATTTTATGTTGGTAAAAAACCCTGGTCTATTTTTTCCCCTCTCTTTTCTTCTAGCTAGCATTCTTATTTTGTACGCACTCTTCCACAATTATTTGTATTTCTACTTAACACACAAGGGTATCTTTACATTTTTCTTTTCATCTTGACCCAAATTCAATTTTTTTTAAAGGGACGCTATAGTCACCAGAACAACTACAGCTTATTGAATTTGTTCTGGTGAGTAGAATCATTACCTTCAGGCTTTTTGCTGTAAACACTGTCTTTTCAGAGAAAATGCAGTGTTTAAATTACAGCCTAGTGATACCTTCACTGGCCACTCCTCAGATAGCTGTTAGAGATCCTTCCTGTGTCATAGCTGCCTCGAACATTCAGTATCTCCTCCCTCTGCATGCAGACACTGAACTTTCCTCATAGAGATTCATTGATTCAATTCATCTCTGTGAGGAGATGATTTCAGCAGACAGCTTGTTTTTTCTGAGGCAAACAACATGCAGAGTTACAGCTTCAGGCTTGAATAAAAGTAATATTTTACTATTTTTATGGAATCGTAAGGGGCCCAGGGTGGCTAGATGGTGGTTTTAACCCTATAGGGTCAGGAATACATGTTTGTGTTCCTGACCCTATAGTGCTCCTTTAATTTCAATAAAGTGGAAAAAATATATATTTTTTTATATGATTTAATTTGGCATATCTAATTTTGTTATTATTTTTACCAATATTGGTGATGCTCTCCAAATAGTCCCCCAATCAATAAATGAATTGACATATCTACCTTTTTACTGGACTCCTGCCTTTCATTTAGCTTTAAATCACACATTAAGTTTCATTGGTTATAAGACAAATATAAATTCCTCAATGCCGTCTAGTATTGGTCTGTCTGTGTACTTTTCATGCAAATGTTCCAGTACATATGACTAAAGCAGGGCACATGCACTGTGCTGTCAATTGGCAAGGCTAATATAGTGTAAGCACCTTTCTTATGATATAATAACCTATCTTTTATCATCTTCTGTACAATTTATCCCTTTCTGCACACTGTTTACAACATCATATGCTTTGTTTTATTCTTTCAAGGTTCTGCTTCCTCAAGTGGTTGTCAAATGAATACATCTTACTACAGTATTTGAATGGCACAGGTCAGACAGTTTAATTTGATCTGTAACGTCTGGTGGAAACCTTCTACTGTGGGATTTCTACTGAGAGGAAGAAATACCCAGTCAGCTATGGCTTCCATAGATTAACTTTCTTATTACAGTTTTCTGTAAGCATGCGTGGGATAGGCACAAGGCTATCCTAACTATAAGATAAGGCCACGGACTAATGAAAGTAGTTAGAAATTTGGGCAGACTAGATGGGCCGAATGGTTCTTATCTGCCGTCACATTCTATGTTTCTAAGCCTGTGTCTATTTCCTTATGCATCTCTGTATATAAACTGTGCACCGATTTTGGCTCCATTCTGGCTTTCAAGCCATTTAAAACCATTTCAACAAGGGAAAAGTCTATATGATAATGCACAAATGTTAAGTGAATCTTCATAATGGATAATGTTGCAGGTGGATCACTTACTATCAGCTTCTCTTCATTATCATCAGATTTGACGAAGGCAGCATAAGCAACTACCTACAATTTCATGACAGTTTGGGGCATTCCTTTTTATATTTTCATTATTGCTGGTCGCTCTCATTAGAACACTATATGCTAAACAAGGAGATATGTTTAGGTCCAAACTGCAATTCATCTGAATTTTGGCTTAATGGGTGATCAAGTGAGATCTGACCAATAGAGGAAATATAGGAGTAGCAGTTAACTTTTTTATGTAATAAATATATAATGTATAAATATAGTGTTTTAACTGCTGCTCCTCATTTTCACTCTTTTGATTACTTTTTCTCACCTGATTTGTAAACCAATTGATGGAAAAAAGCTGTCTAATACAAAATATATAATATGTATATTATGTGTACATTTTACAGTACACTGGTTGGCACATTTTCGCACACTTGTTTCCTGTATTAATTTTTCGGTAATGAAATTTTTCTGAGCCAAACCGACATGTGACCAGAATTCGACCATCCCCCCAAAATTTACATTCGGCCAAACCATATTTTCTCACCGTGCACAAATACATGCATCTACATGAGCAAAGTCTTTCTGTACTCATCAGTTACACAATACACAAAGAGATAACAAAACAGAAAGTTGTCTGTGCACTATCCCAAATCTTTATGCAAATTTAAATAACAGAAAATTTTAGTACAACTGGAATGGTCATTTGGGAGTGCAGGTTTGAGCAAAGATTTTTACTCTAAAACTCTAAATTTAAATTATTGAGAAAAAATTTGACTAAACAAGGCTTTGAGTGTGCAATTTCATTTTGTATTGCAAAGAAATGCAAAATCAAAGCGAAAAACATGTATTCACAGTTTTGATTGTCAATCGATTATTAGTTATAGTTTTAGGAAAACCATTTTGCAAAGAAAACGTCTTTCAAATTATTTCCAATCTAACTATATGAAAAGATTATTTAAAATACCTCTCAGGATGAACAACAGACAAACAATAGTAATTAGGAGTTAAGATTGAAATATCTTCTTTCTGTTCCTTTCAATGTGGTCAGTATGAAGAGGCTTTTGAGAATGAATGCACACTGTTGTCCCTATTTGTGGATGAGTCAAGAAAAAAAATAGCAATTAGTTTTAATTAAGGATAAATAATTAGGCCCCTTAGATACAAAATGCTGGCAGAGCTGACACTGCAGTAATTACTGCTAAGCTTCATTGTTACAGTAGGAAATGTGATGTTAGAATCAAAAGATTGCATAGAATAAAGGATATATGTTCTGCAGAGGCTTACTAAGTATGTATGTTAAAAGTATGCTTAAAACGGAAACTGACTATTAAGGACATTAAACAAATGTTATATTTGCTGAAATAATGTGGTTAATCCCACCACTGTGGGTAACATCTGTACAAATATACAAATATTCATATCTTTGATTTTTTAAGATAGTTCCTGATTCGAGATAATTTGGGGCTGATGATGTAAGTCTGAATTATTTGTCTAATTTCTGCGAAAATACTCCAACAAAAATTAAATCCAATTCAAGGTATTGTTACTAGGGATGATCAATTTTAATCATTTCTATGTTTGTATATTTAAGAACTTTCTGGCAATCCATTCTCACACAGAAAAGATATTGCTTTCAAATCTGTGCTTTCTTTTTAAATCTTTACCAGTTGTGTTAGTTTGTAATTAACCTAACATCTGATAAATGCAGACTCCCCTGTTAGAATTCTCTTTTATCTATATTAAAGTCTACATTCCTTTTAACAGAAGAAGTTTAAAGGGACACTCCAGACCCTTAAAACACTTTAGCTTGCTGACAAGCTTTATGTGTAAAGAGTGTGTCCTCTTTTTGTTTTGTTTTACAGTGCAGATTTCAATATAAATTGACACTTTTATAAATTATCCTGTTATATCCCCCACACTGTCAATCAGAACATCTGTCCTTTTACCTGGTTGTTAAGCTCAGTACAAAGACATCGCATTGAGCTGCATTAGGAAGTCTGTGATTGGTCTGGGTGGGGGAAAAATGTGTGGATACATCACGATTGGCTGAGTCTCTTTAAAGAACATGAAACTATAATAAAAATTGTAAGAATAAAATTAGCAACAATTCAGTCTAGCCTGGTACTTCTACTGATTTATTAAAAGCAGGAACCAATGCATCTTTACTGCACCAACAACGACCATAAAGAACACCTTTAATGCTAAATTATTCCTGAAAACAATAAAAAAAAAAATAGTGTAACTTTTATTTGGAACACAGCATTCAAAGGGAGCAATTCACAGTGAACATAGGAAAAAAGCATGTGCCAAAATCGTAGTGTTTTTATCCCTTATTCTGTGAATAGAAGAAGAAACCCTCCCGTAACCTTGAATTACAGCTAAATCGACTTCATAGAAAATAACTTAATTTTCATATTTTAAAATGGTAGATAAGCGTTTTAAGAAACATATATTCACCATATAGTAGTCTATGTTAATGCATTGCTTCCAAGATAGAATTTATTCATAACATTCTTTGGGTCATAGAAAATACTGATAGCAACTGTATTGTATGAGGATACTTATCTAAATTCTATGAATGCATGTAGACAGGAGAACTAGAATACAATGAAGGTGAAGTAAGGATTACTAATCTGAAAATCAGCATAGGTAGGGAAAAGCACATTACATTATTTTATTGTAATTTGGAAAACTTGTAAAAAAAAACCAAAGTATATTTTTACCGCAGAGAAGATTAAAGCTTAACATTAAAATATTTGGTGACTGTAGTTTCTTTAAAAAAGAGTCAGTCTGGAAATATTGTTCTACTGAAAAGCACTCTTATTAATTGATAAATAAATATAATGTGATGCTTCATCAGGATTGGTACTTGTTTAGCCATCTTTATGGACGTGTTTGGACGTGTTTGTATTAATTGTACATCTGGGGTTAAGCTAATAGGAAATACCCACCACATCCTCCCATATTATTTGTATTCATAGTAAAGATTCCGTTCACATGGAAAGATAAACAAAAAAAGGAGGAAGAAAACCGTTTCGTTCTTTCGGAAGTTGATAATGTGATTCTACAGAAATGATCCCAACAATTTCCTGGAGTGTCGTACACCTCTAAGAATTATGTGACTCATTCGTTCACACCCTGCAGAGTCTTCTGAATGAGTAGGAAGTTTTCTTCAATCAATCTAGGTCCTTCACGCAAAACAAGCAGCAACCTGACTACTCTAGGAGGACAACGGACTATTGTTGAGCCTTGAGCGAGAAATTACCAGTGGTTTTCAACCATTCATTGCCAGGAAGCTTTCTGTACAGCAGGATGCTGCAAAACAACACAGGGACTCTGCATTGGGGGAAAAAAAAGATATGGCATTACGATCTACATATTTTCAGATGCATTCAACTCTGTGTGGTGTCTTATTTTAAGATGTATTTTGCGGTATGTTTTAACTGGATACATAAGTTAAATGTGGTTTAGCATTTAGATTAAAAGTGCAGAATTCTTGCTTTTGTTGGGCGAATAGTCCCATCATTCTTTGTAGAGGTGTTAAACTGTGAAACCCTCTGTCCTGCTGTCCCAGTTTCTTTTCACCAGTCTCACTTCTGGGGACAACAGGGAAACATTCCACAAAGGTACACAATAAGTAGGAGGTATGCAATAACTAAGGTGTATGCAGTACATAAGAGGTATGCAGTAGTAACTATTTTTTCAGGGTGTGGGAGTTGTAGTCCAACAAATGTTACAGCATTGTTAGGGGGCTAATCAACCATAGCATGATAGAGTATATTCACATATGTCAAATATTCAAATAAAAGAACACTCCAAAGGAAAAAAAATAAATAAATATATATATATATATATTTTAAAAAGTACATTTACCCACCAATTAAGACATGCATGCATTTAATTATGCATTTTTTATATTTGTGGTATATCTGAAAACAGCTTGCAAAAGCTGCAGTTCTTTTGTCTGCAGTTCTTGCAAACTCTCCTCTTGTTCCCTAGCCCAGACTTTCTGTGGGTGTCCAATCACAGACTTCCCAATTCAGCTCAATGAGATGTCTTTGCAAGGCAGGTGCTCTGGGCAATTGCTGCTGCCTCCTGAGTTTAGCTCTATTGAGCTAAACAAACCAGGAAGTAACAGAACAGATTATCTGATTGACAGTCAGGGGGGTTGTAACAAGCTTAATTTATAAAAGTGTCAATTTCTATTGAAATCTGCATTTTTTCTAAAATGATAAAAAAATAAGACACATATAAAATACTTCATGTGTGTGTTTTCCTTTAAAGTTACTTAATTGCAGTGAATACATCAAAATAAATTGTGCATATAGCTACATAGAGTTGTGCTAATATGTATTTGTTTTAAAGACTGATTATCTATACTTAAGCAAATATGAAGGTGAATTTTTTTTAAATTTAACCAGAAAATGTCTTAATATGTCAGTTTCATATAACATTACCGAGAAACTGGTAATACGTGCTTCTTGATCATTTTTGCTGGAATTAACTTGAAGATCTAGAAATTGTTCAGTGTGCAAGTAATTATCTTTTAACTGGGTTTCGGGTTTTAAAAATTAAGTAAAATTCAGTCCTCTTTAAGGGGGTTGTATTTACTTGGAGACAGCATTAAATTAAAACCATGGGTTAAAGTCTGTGAAGCATATAATATGATTGTCTGAAAGCAAATTTTTTCCACAGCATTTTAGAAAGAGAAAGTCCAAAATATTTCTTCGCTTGAGAGATGAATACTTGGATCAGGGAATAATTTCCATAATGCAATTAACGTAATTTTAATTACAGATATTTTTAATTCTGGCAGACCAGTAACCACTGAGGAACAATTTGGACAGAATTGGCCTAATTCTGCCGCTCTAACCCAGGGTATGGTTTTAGACTATAAATAAATATGTATACTCATTTCATGTTGATTCCCGTAAGCCTTGTGTATTTTCAAAAGTGAATGATTGATTTTGACTGTTTCACTGCAAACTATTAAAAAAAATCTCTCTACATTTTCCTGTCCAATGATTTGTAATTTCTGCATCTCAAATCTTCTAAACTTGACATTTTTAGGAATGCTTCAGTGGTGCTGATGGAGAAGTGGAATAAAACTATTTGTTAAATATATTGAATATGGATAAAGTAAAACTCTGTTTGGGTGTTATAATTTAGTCTCAATCCGTTTTGAATGTAAAATAAGCCGAAAATGACATCTATTAATCATTGAGTGTTCACAATCCAAACACCCCAGTAGATTTTATTTTAAATAGTTTTAAGTGTGTGTATAAAGAAACTAATGGTTGGTGATGCAGTATAATTATTCCCGTGAGATTGTTCTACTGTAGAACATTTCATAAATTCAAAATTCACGTCAACTTATTGAGCCTGGTTTATGCTGCATGAACAAAATTTTACTTTTAATTAATGTGTTCACCTTTTTGTATTCTGATTCCTCATTCTGAATAGATATATTCTAGGCCGCCTTTTATTCTTCATTTTTATTTTATTACCCAACCTGCTCAATATCATGCCAAACTGTAATTATTGTCAATGCAGTCTCCCCAGCCCTAACCTATCTGCTATTTCTTCTTTTGTTTATTAGAATTGAGCTTATTATACTCTCTTGTTTTCCACAAGGGTTACCTGTATGTCTTAGTGTACACATAGAAGACTTATAGTCACCCAGACCACTTCAGCTCAATGAACTGGTCTGGGTGCCAGGTTTCAGAGAAACTGCTATGTTTACATTGCCTGGTTAATCCAGCCTCTAGTGGCTGTCTTCCTGACAGCCGCTAGAGGCGCTTCTGTGATGCTGGATGTGAAAATCACATTCAGCGTGCAGAAAGTCCATAGGAAAGCATTAAGAAATGCTTTCCTAACAAACAATGGGTGGCCTTAGACAGAGAGAGTACAAATAAAGCTTTCCACATGTATATATGGCAAGGTTCACCAGATGCTACACAACATCTGGGTAGTGAATCCCCCATCGTACAGACACTGAAAACGTGGACAACCCTGAGGAAGAACCAACACATATCCCCCCAACTGAGCCCCCTAATCCCGCTGACACACAACAAAGTGCTGGGAGGAGGACTACAACCATCCGCATGGCCTATAGCATCTGAAGGAAACTTCATCCCTCTGAGAGTGGCACTGAATAACAAAGGACTGCGAAGTGTGCGAGAATGACCAGATCAGCAGACGACGATGCACAGATTCCATTACGCACAATTGAGGCACTTCTATCACAACATGCCCAACAGGGAGTCAGTACACAGGGAAACGACGTGGTTCGAACATCTCTGCGTCACTGACACAAATGTGCAAGGCAGAGTGTCAAACATATACCAGCAGCTGATAACAGAGGGCCACACTAGGAAGAATACCTTTCAAAGACAATGGGAGGAACTAACGTAGAGGACCTACATAGAAGCCCAATGCTAAAAAATACTCATCCTACAACACAAAAACTCAATAAGCACCAGATATCAAGAAGTCAACTTCAAACTGATATCCCACTGGTACAGAACACCTGCATTGTTACATAGAATATTTCAGGGATTCCCAGATATATGTTGGAGATGCGAAAACCAAACGGGCACCCTACGTCATATCTGGTGGGATTGCGCCAAGATTAAAACATTCTGGGATGAAATAAAAATGGAAGTGACGACAATCCTAGGGGATATACCCGACTTTACCATAGAAATGGCGCTCCTACACTACACCGAAAGCCCGATAGGCCAATATAAAAAATTGATACTACGACACCTGCTCAATGTAGCTAAGGCACTGATTCCAGCAAGATGGAAACAAACTCAACCACCCACCAAAGCAGAATGGCTACAGAGAATAGAAGAAATCCACACAGCAGAGGCGAGATACGCAGACCTGCTAGGGAGGAACACTAAACATGTTGAGCTCTAGAGACCATGGTACACTTACCTTTCACAAACTAGAACATAGGGAGGAACACAACAAGACCCTGAGGACCGGGGAGGCCCACGTCCATCCCGGCGTGTATACACATAACCCCCCCCCCTCCCCTCTCCCCCTCCCTCTCCCCCTCACACACTCATCCACCAAGGGACCCCACATACCGTATTATAAATTATGTCTGGGGCAGCCGAAGCCGGGAGGAATCGAGAACTGAGAACCGTATGACACAAACACGACACAGACTGTTACTGCAATGCTAATTTTACGCACGCTCATGCGGAAACCAGAGAAGCCAGAAAAAGCCGAATAACCATGGAGGACTAACCTCCAAGATGAAACCCATTTGATGACTAACAGGAAGCAAGTAGCTCGGCAGACAATCACGGGCACACTTAGGCCACAAGACACGAACAACACTCATGCATGGAAAGTGGGAAACACGCACATAAGGACAAACAATCCGCGAGAGGAAAGATGGGAACACGGGCCAGACTGAAATCTAGACGGAGGCTGGTCTCAAACTTTGGAAAGAAGCAAAGTACACTCACTACCTCCTACAACATGCACTTAGATAACAGAACGGGAACCACACGAGACACACAACGGAGTTTAGAGACCACTTCAGTACGGAACACACTCTAGAAAAACGCAAACAAAAAGACCACAACACACCGCTAACAATTAATAGGTAGCCTACAATAATTAGACGCATATTAAACAGCATTTGAAAATGGACTGGCCCAATAAGGACAAGTAGATGAGTTGGGGGTAGAAAACCATAGATGTTGACAACATCTACTCACATGCCTACACATAACCCGATATTTAACCAAGAGACACCGATCACACCTAACCCAAACCTGACTGATAAAGAACATCCAGGTGACACACTGAAACAGACCACCTGACTGAGTAACTGAACACAGTTAACCGAAAGAATACAGAATACATATTGATTATACAGAGCCTAGTTAGAGCCATTTAACAAACATACAAAAATGACTGACTCAGCAAAAAGGCAAGAATCTGAAACCTCCAGAAGCGAAAATGCATAGCGCAAACTAACCAGGCTGACACCACAGTTATCCCCGTTACCTTCCTTTCTGTATACCAAGTTTATTGCAAATACACTCGTATAATCAAATGCGATTTCACATGTATGTTCAAAATTGTAAACCAGGCTAATGAATATGCAATTTCCGCCCGACCCTCCCCACCTTTTTTCTGTACCCTAAACGCAATAAAAATTGTAAAAAAAATTTAAAAAAAAAGAATTGCTTTCCTATGGATTGTTTGAATGCGTGCCCGGCTCTTGCCGGGCATTTGCATTCCGCTCCACTCGGGAGCTGACGTCGGCGGGGGAGGCGAGGTCACCAGCACTGAGGGAGCCCGGCGCTGGACAAAGTTAAGTGGCTGAAGGGGTTTTAACCCCTTCAGTCCAGCGGGAGGGGGACCCTGAGGTTGGGGGGGAGGGGACCTAAGGGTTATATAGTGTCAGGAAAACAAATTTGTTTTCCTGACACTATAGTGATCCTTTAATGTGTTCAGGAACATATGAACAAAACGGAAATTAGTTTTAGGTTGATGTTTTGTATCGCTAAAGTAAGATACTAATAATGCAAGTACTTTCACGATTCTCATCATACATGCAATTGGAAGTGTATATGTATATGTAGAGACAAGATGAAGTAGCTTTTTATCATCTTGCACATATAAAAAGAGAAAAATCAAGTTTGAATGATCTCCACTATCTCGATTCAGGAAATGTTAAATAAGTTAATTCTTATATTTAGAATTTATATTCATGAAATATAAATATACATTTTATATTCTATAAATATTTTATATTTATTTTAAAGCAGTATGGGTACTTGTTTGGCCAACATCACAGGCTTTGCAGATTGACAAAACAGATGTTTTAATAGGGATGTTTACTAAATCAAAAACAGAAATAATAGGTCGCGCTTCAACAAATAAATATAATATATTAGTATACACTAATTGCCAGTTGAGAAAGCCCTGTGTGGCGAAACGCGTTTTGGCTATTAATTATATTTTACACTGTATTCATAAAGGAATATTGGCTCTTTTATCATATTTTTGCCATATACCTTTTTTCTTTTATTTTATTAATTTCCTGGTACCCGGTTACTTTTCACCTTGGAGTCTACATACAGCCAAGAATCCTGGGTGGGGATTGTACCACTCGTGCGTTTACATTGAGCAGTTTATCCTGCTCATTTGAATGTGAGTATTTTTATTCTCTCATTTTATTTATTTTTATTTATATCCAGTGAGCACTATATTGTGTTTTTTATCCCTTTTCTTATACAGAGGAATCATCTTCACCTATATCCTACCAGTGGGGGAAAAAACGCCACTGAATGCCTAATACACTAGAGCGAGTATATGCTCAAAAATAGGTGAGTGTATTACCTCCCTATTATTCCTCATACTTTCAGTTATCTATAGACAATCTACACTATTGGATTTTCCCTGTTTTCTCTATTTTTCATGGTTACCATCGAGTCAAGACTACGCTCGCATTAGAAGTTCCTGTTTCTCATTGAATACATTACCCTTTTGCCGAATACAGTAAGAGACGGACATAAAGGACTGAGACCTTTATCTATCCATTGGAATTTATCTTAAGTACACCAAGTATTTGGACTATTAATTATTCATTTTATTAATTATACACTTTTTTCTCTACGTTTCTTAGTGTATACTAATATATTATATTTATTTGTTGAAGCGCGACCTATTATTTCTGTTTTTGCTATTTCTCCTTCGAGGATTTTAGAGGGAACCTCATATCTATAGGTTGCAGCTATTTACCGGTTTCTAGCCCCTTACTATATCACACAGCGCTGATCCATTTTCCATTTGTACATGTTTACTAAATCAGCATTCAAGCCAAATTCTAGGGTGCAAGTTGTATAGTGTGTGTAAGTTTTCCTGAACATAGAGGGAGGTAAAGAAATGGGAGAATTAGTTAGTAGGGTCTCCACCTAACAAGGAGAGTAAATGGAGCAATTTATTATTGCCAACCAGGTGATGTTGGTGGATTGGCAAGGTAAACCTATGTGTCCTGGTGGACAGAGGCAGATTAGAACAAAAACTCATCTCAGGCATTTAAAGGCAGAGCAGTCCAACATAAGTGAGGTAGCATGCTGTGTTCTTTGATGCCACTCCATGACCTGCTGAAAAGCTCTGGCATAAGGAAAACGTGTTTGTTTAGAAAAGTGCAAGCAAACTTAATGAAATGCTACTTTACTTTTGATGGAGGCTTGTCTCCTGTGTCTCCATAGGTGAAATACCAATGGACAAAAGAGAGACAAGATTAGGAGAAGAATTGTGTGTGTGGGGTGGGAAATACACATGGATTACATGGTTACATGTGGGGTAAACTACTTTGGTGGTGTGTGACTCTCTGCTTTCCTCTAGCATTAAGATGTTATAGAACAGGGAGGAACATATTTTAATCTACCCACCAATCATGGAGTCCCCTCTCTAGGCTGAAGCTTGAGTAGCACTGCAGGGCCCATCTGGAGACATTATTTGATTTCTACTGTTGGCCTCGGTCCATGGCCATTGCAGCCCACTGGACATTTGCAAGATTTGTCCTATTGCTAGTCTGTGCCTGCTGAGGGATATCTGAAAAAGAGGTTAGTATGTGGATATTGTGTATGTTGCCAACAGATCCTTTCATTTGGCAAGTGCTTGGATAATTGTAGGATGGTCACTGTTCTTAATATTAACTAAGTAGGTTCATGAAATAAAGTTAAGTAGGGCTGAACATTTGCTCCAATTGAAAATATAATTCATTGGCAATCATGAGGACCAAACAACTATTTATTGGCAATCATAAGGACCAGGTAATTCTAACTAGCAAAGATGCATTGTAATATTGCTCTACATATTGCAGTGGCAATTCTTCGTGTGATTTATTTCTGATTTGAATTTGATTACTTGAATCAGGGATGAGAGGGACCCTGTGAATGTTTTAAAGGATAAGCATGAAATCCTTGGTTGACTGACAGGCATACACATACATACTGGGAATATACTTGTTTTTAATGCAGTTGATATTACGAAAAACTCACACACCTACTGCTAAGCCTATCAATGCCAGATAAAAGGTAATTAGTGGGGTATGCATAGGGCATGCAGTTCTCAGCAGTGGTGCTCATGTAAACACCAAAACACATGCACCATACAGACACACAAAATACAGTTTTAATATTTACAAGGCAATTTAAAATCACCTGTCTTAGCAAACAAATATGGGGCTTTGGTTACACTATATGTCCATATTGTGTTAAACCTACCACTGCGTCCCAGTACCCCAATATTGATGGGTCCGATGCTAATTTTAACATGGGTGATAATCACGCTAACTGTAATACATACTGCTTAAACAGCTTCCAGATACTCATCTCAATGCCAGTTAGGAGGAGTCACACTTGAAAAATTAGGAAGCATAATTCTATATTTAAGTGTGACAGAATAGAAGGTATACTTTGTGTGCTGGGTGAGGTTTCATTTTGTCAAACCACACCAAATCAGATACATAGAAATCTGCAGGACAATAATCTGCAGTGGTTATGGTCCTTAGAGTGCTTCTTTAAAGTACTAGTGCAATGCCTGTTTTAACTAAAAACATTGCAATTTTGCAGGAAAACCAATGTTTAATTGGCAGGGTTGTCAAAATGACAACCACTAGTGGTGCTTCCACACCAACAGTCAAGTTAAACTCACCTAGTAAATCAAATGGTTCCATAGAGACCATTTGATAGCAACCAATTGATTGGCGCAGTGTGGCATTTTGCGTTTTCCTGTCAGAAAGCATTACATTGATGATCTCAGCCAAGAAGGTGGGGTTTGGATGTGGAGATAAAGCACCCAGTGAAGGAAACAAGGAAGTAAGTAAACTGTCTTTTTTCTTTACGAGGGAGTGTGTCAGAACCCTAACTAGTGAGCAGGTCACTACAGCATTAGGAATACATGTATGTATTTCTAATGCTATACTATCGCTTTAAGACCATGAATGGATTATTGTGCTGTGTTAGATGTGAAGAAGATGTAAGTGTCACTAGAAAAGAGTGTTGCTAGGTTACACATTTATCTGAAGCTTGAGCAAAGCTCAAGGATCTCAAACACACTCACTGGCACTCGTACACAGAGATATATAGACTTGTAAAGACAGTAATGCACAGAGACACACAAGACATTTTTACTCACATAGATACTCACAACAAAAATGTATACTCTTACATAAACTGGAAATTCCATACACATTCTCAGGTACGCAGACACACATATATACTAATCTGCCACAACATTAAAACCGCTAACAGGTGAAGTGAATAACATTGATAATATCATTACAATGACACCTGTCAGTGGGTGGGATACATTAGGCAGCAGGTGAACAGTCAGTTCTTGAACGTCCTGTATTGAAAGCAAGATAAATGGGCAACTAAAAATATCTGATTGACATTGACAAGGGCCAATTAGTGATGGCTAAATGATTGGGTCAGAGCATCTCCAAAATAGCAAGTCTTGTGGGGTGTTCCCGGTATGCAGCGCAAGGAAGGAAAACCGGTCAACCGGCACCAGAGTCATGGGAGCCCAAGGCTCATTGTGGCACGTGGGGAGTGAAGGAGAGTGAAGGCTTACCCGTCTGATCCGATCACATTAACACATGTTCTATCTGCAAAAAAACATTAGCAGATCTAAACAAAAATGCTTAGATTTGATGCAATGTTGCCTAGATATCAGAACTACTTTACATTGAAAAGTAAAACTTAATTATACAGACTATCCAGTAAAGCAGAGTCTGTGGAGCATTACAAAACTCTGCAAATGCAAATACCATAACCAACAGACATATAAAACCACAGTTTATGTTTGAGGTTAAATAATAAAATAAACTATTAAAAATCTAGAGTTATTAAACTATGCTTAAAACATGCCAACTATTGCCATTTATGCCTGCAAACCATCCACTGTAATGTTTCTGTAATATTAATGGCCCTATGGATATAGAAATGGATAGAGCCTAGAAAATAAAAATTAAATCCCACTACTGCATTGAAAAATCTTCAATATGGCATAATTACAATATATCTTTACTAAAGCCCATCATGTTATGCACAAGGTCGATAACATTGCAGAAGAAAAACTGTTATAGAACTCTTTTTTTAAAATATCTATCTGTAAATTCATTATTCGCTAGCTAGACAGACAGACAGACAGATGTTAGCATAGCAGTTGATGTTTCAGTTACATATGGTGTAGACTGGAATATAGTTTATTAAAGGATAGAACATATTAGCACTTATTGTCCAGTACAGTTCATTTGAATAAAATTGAGTAATTTGCATTTATTTTCCTGCTCAAGGTCAAAAGGAGTGCAGTTTCAAGTGGGTTTCATGCAGCTTCAAGGACAAAGACATTATAGCAATATAAGCTACTCTTTTTAGGTTTGTTACAAATACATAATTTACTGCATATTCCTGCAACCAACTAAAGAATTTAAGAAGTGCTAGAAAGGAATAATATACTGCTATGACCTAAGCCCACTTAAGAGATGGATTCCACTAGATGTACTCAGTTCCTGTTCTTAAATGGTTCTGCATTCTATTTTCGTCTCCATGAGTTTTTAGAGAACCTGTTATTTTATTTCTCTGAACGTATTAATTTCAGTGGAAGACGCCTTAGGGATTCTGTCAAATGACTACATTTGCAGAAGGAACACTGAGGGACAGATTGATTGACTTATAGCTGTGCTGATTAGCTTTTATTGTGTGATGTCCCTTGAGTGAATGGGCCAATGTACGTTTAGTTTAATCTGATCCACGTATTAACCTACTATTGATTTGTAAGCTGGACTTGTGCTGTGAAGAGGCTTTCGAGTGGGCAGTCTGGTGCTTGTAGAGTGGGGCTAATTAAGCCCCAAAGAGGAAAAAGTATTGTACGTCAGTGGCCTGACTATTGCTGATTTTAAAAGAAGTTGCGTATATATTTTTAAGGGAGACTTGATAATACATAAGGAAATCAACATGAGATACATTCAGCTAAGATGATTTTAGGTATAAACATACCTCAACTGAGTTCAAGCTTTTAACTTTAAAGTGAAGCAATGGTAGTGTGATAAAACAGAATTTGTTGCACTGTGTGCCAAGAAGAATTTTCCACAATGTTCACTTCCTTAGAAGGGACAGTTATTAAACAGATAAACAAGGCAGTTTCAAATCAAAGTAGACATTGTAACTGCATACAATTTTGAAGCCATTCATTTAAACAGACTAATTTATAAACCAGATATATTTATTTTTTTGAGCAGCAATATAACCTTATAAAGAGATATGGTCATCTCTGCATTTGTATATCTTAGAAACAAGAAAGGAAATGTGTGATAAAAAAATTGTAGACATGAATTGTTGAGAGAGTTTGGCAACAGCAAGAAGACACATATGGTATGAGTGTGTGGGATAATCTAGGGATCGCATAAGCAAAATAAGTTCTTTGTAGAAAAGACTGCAGACTCATAGAGAGTTCCTGAGTAAACATTATGTCATAATACTTGGGCTATACCGGAGTATCTGTCATGGCACCTTTCTGTTCTGAACAGGAAGTAATTGCAATGACAAAAGTCACAGATTATGAATGGTCAGACAAGATAGGCTAAATGCCTTTTGAAATATTGTATTTTATTATTATTCCTTATATAAAGTATATAGATAGACTTAGGGGTGAATCCAGAACCTAATCTTGGGAGGGGCACTTGTAGTGGACCGTAGTGGGACGATAGAAGCTGTAGTGGGTAAATAGTGGCTATAAATGAGGACTTAGGGTCTGTAGAGAAGGAATAGGGGCTGTTGTGGAAGGTAAGGACTGTAGTAGGGAGTAGGGACTTTAGTATAGGAGTTATGGGGGATAGGGGCTGCAGTGGGGGATATGGGTTGAAATTTGGATGCATGGGGAGGAGTGTCTTTAGTAAAGGATAGAGGCCACTTTTTGGAGAGAAGTGAATGTAGGGGGGGATAGTGGATTCAGTGGGGGTAAGGAACTGTAGTAGGAGGGTTAGGTTAAAGGCTGTAGTAGGGATAGCAGCTGTATTAGGGGGTTATGGGCTGTAGAAGGGAGTTAGGGACTGTAGAATGGAGTTAGAGGCTGTAAAAATGTGTTAAGGGCTGTAGTTGGGTGAGAGGGGCTGTAGTGGTGTTATGGGCTGCAACTGGTGGGATAGGGTCTGCATTAGGGACTCTAGTGGGTAGGAGCTACATGTTGAGAGTATGGACTGTAGGGGGGGCTGCAGTGGGGAGTAAAGAGCTGCAGAGGGGATAAGAGACAATAGTAGTGGGTTTAGGGGCTGTAGTAGGTGCTGCAGTTGGGGGGGGGAGGGTGAAGGGGCTAAAAAATAAAAAAAATAGGTTATTCCCGCCTCTCTGAGGCTTACTTTAGGCCAGGGAGGGGACAATCCTGTTCCCTGGTGATCAGTGGGGAAATATGCTTATTTGTCTGCAGCCCCAGTGGGTATAATAGCTCCATTCAGATTATTTTGCCCGTCACCAGGGAAAGTATAAGAACATAGTTGTGGTGACCTGTGGCAACGTTGGTTCAGCTTAAGTTCTGCCTGCGACCCCCATTACTAGGGGGAATGGCAGGTAAATTAGATCTTTGATCACCTCACCAGCAAGCCGTGCAGCCAGGCAGGAGTAAATACTGACAACATTGTGTAGCTTCTGGGGAGGCACTCGCCCAGATGCCCTCCTCTCCCCCCCTCCCCCAGATCTGCCCATTCACCTCTCGATGGACTATATGCTTCATATTTCTTACTGTTTTTTTATGTGCAGTGAAAATTCATTTATCTGAGAAATGCTACATACAAAACAAAATCGTTATATAGTGGTGACTAGTGATGTCCCGAACGGTTCTCCGAACGGTTTCGCGAACGGTTCGCTGAGGACTCATCATTGAGTAAACTTTGACCCTGTACCTCACAGTCAGCAGACACATTCCAGCCAGTCAGCAGCAGACCCTCCCTCCCAGACCCTCCCACCTCCTGGACAGCATCCATTTTACATTCATTGTGAAGCTGCATTCTTAGTGAGCTGTCCAGGAGGTGGAGGGTCTGGGAGGGAGGGTCTGCTGCTGATTGGCTGGAATGTGTCTGCTGACTGTGAGGTACAGGGTCAAAGTTTACTCAATGATGAGTCCGCGGCAAACCGTTCGTGGCTAACCGTTCGGCGAACCGTTCGGGACATCACTAGTGGTGACCTGTGGCAACGTTGGTTCAGCTTAAGTTCTGCCTGCTACCCCCATTACTAGAGGTAATGGCAGGTAAATTAGATCTTTGATCACCCCACCAGCCAGCCGTGCAGCCAGGCAGGAGTAAATACTGACAACATTGTGTAGCTTCTAAGGAGGCACTCGCCCAGATGCCCTCCCCACCGAGATCTGCCCATTCAACTCTCGATGAACTATATGCTTTATATTTCTAACTGTTTTTTTATCTGCAGTGAAATTTCATTTATCTGAAAAATGCTTCATACAAAACAAAATAGTTATATAGTATGGGATGGGAGAAAGACTTAATACCTATTTCCTTTATCACTGGAACCAATAATGGAATATGGGCTGCATAATGTGGAGGTTAACCTACATAAAAGAATATAAATAAAAATAATAATAAATATCTGTCATGACCGCTTCCTTTCAAACCTCCATCTAAATGACTCACTGTTTTTAATATTTATGCTAATGCACATCATCCAAACAGAAATATATGTAGTTTATCACATTTCTGTTGTGCTTCAAGGCATGTAATGCTGTATGTTCATTTATCCTAGAGGTTGGAATAAGTTCTACTATGGAAATATTGTCCCTAGTTGATCAAAAATAATACATATTAGAAGACATTTACGGTACATTACTCTCCAAGGATACCTATTCAACAAAAGTGGAAAACATCTAAATAAAAAACTTTGAACTGATCGTTTTACATTTACTGATAGTTTTACATTTGTAGCATTTAAATTCTAGTAACACCTCAGCAAATGTTCGAGATATGAACAGCTAGGATATTCTACATATTTTCAAAGTTGCCAGATAATGATCTGTTTTTAGGGAAAATTGAGAGTCTGGTAACTGAGTACATTCTTCCAGATTTTCACTTGACCCAGGAATTAGTATGTATTGTTCATACTGGTCTTATCTTTAACTATTTAGAGTTATTAGGCTTATTAATGTTGCCAAAACATTAATAGTTAGGGGTTAGGAATGGTGGAGCTCCTGTTCCCCCCTTTCCCTGTTGTTTTTTCTTGTTGTTTTGTGTTTGTTATTGTTGAAACTACTTTGTGTTACTGTGCAAAAAATAAAAAAAAGAGAAATACAGTTTGTATAAAATAGAAAAAAAAACCTATGTGGAGAGTTTAATAGACATAATTGTTAAGAAAAACTGAATTTATAGATTTCCATTTTTAGCACTTAATTCTAGAAGCTAAACTCCGGCAACAAACACCTCCAGGTAAAACTCAGTTTAAAATAAAATGCTCCTCCTATTAGTTTGATCTTGTTACTAATTAATTAAGATTTGGAACTATCTATAAAATGATAACCACATCAGTCAAATTCATGATAAATTAAACATCTGATAATGGACAGTTAATATTTAAATTGATTTAGTTTGCTGAGGAAAGCTTAATGATCCTGTTTTTCTAAGAAGCCAAGTAATAAAAAATACATCAAAATTTGTCAATAATGAATAACTTCACAATGTTTATTATTAATTTAAATTAATAAAATAATTAAATGCACTTTCATTACATCCGTTAAATGTATGTTGATGCATTTTATAATTGTTTAATGTATATGTTTTTTCATATCTGGTAATAAAGCATTTTATTTTTTGGAGAACACAGTAAAAAGGATACTATAGGCATCAAAACAACTTTAGCTTTATGAAGTGGTTTTGGTGTATATATCATGTCCCTGCAGTCTCACTGCCCAATTTATGCAACTGCAGTTTTACTGCCCAATTCGCTGCCATTTAAGATTTAAATCACTTTTTTTATGCAGCCCTAGTCACTTTTGCTTCAGCCCTTGCAGACACAGCCACACCTCCCTTGGCTGTGACTCACACAGCCTGCATGAAAAAAGGTGTCATTGTCAATCAGATCTTAATTGACTTTAGAAGTTTTTATCTCATTAAATCACACAGAGGAGGCTCCTGCAGGGTCTAACAGATCTGGTGATAAGACATTCTAAATTAAACAGAATGTGCAATAAAGGAAGTTTAAACATTAGATCTCACTTTACAGGAAGTGTTTAGGAAGTCTGTGTAAGTCACATGCAGGGAGGTGTCACTAGAGTTGAATAAACAAAGTGATTTAACTCCTAAATGTTAGAGAACTGAGACTGCGGGGGCATGATTTACACACCAAAACTGTTTCATTAAGCTAAAGTTGTTTTGGTGCCTATAGTATCACTTTAATATCTCTTATTTTATTTTTTTATTGAGACAGAAGTATATTTAATAAAAGCTGATCTCATGGGTGGCCTTCAGATTGCTTTTTATTAAGGTTGTCCATTGCGTGCTCTCTTTTGAACTTTTAAAAGTATTTTTTATGACCTGTAACATGCACAGAGCTGTATTTGCTCCTTCACATATTACACCTTATTGAGCATTTGCTCTGATTGAAAATCAGCCTGTAGGTTCGGTAATACCCGTAAGATTCATGTCTGAATAATAGCTCGTATTTATAACAGGTCACAGGTTTTGGCAGAGGTAATAGAATCAATTTGTTAGAATGAATCAACCTTTAAAACTCTTAAAAGACTATAACCTACGCTGTGTCTGGTAAAGGCAGAGCTATTACAGCATTTCAAAAAGGACGTTTTTAAATCTGTCATTTCTATGCCCATTTATTTTCTAATTTCTCATGCTAATATAACAGACACATTTATTCCATTAACAAACACAGACAGAACCAACATTTTGAATTGTTTTTTCATTATTTCACTTTTTAAATGCAGTCCGAACCACATTGAGGTTCTCTTTACTTATGAAATCATTTTTTGTGAGATGATATGCTCTTTCTCTGATAAAGCCAGAATATAATGGCTAAAGTCAAGATTAAAAAGGCATTGTAGTATAAAATGTCAGGTAATACATCTTAATGTAGGTTGTGTCAGCTTTTGTTAATGGATTATTTTTTTCAGCAGGAGTTATCAATCAAAAAAAAATAATCTTTCTAAACCTTTGTAAGGGATCTTTACCAATGTTTACTGTCAGACCTTACCTATCCTGTTACATATATACGAGTACAAAAATTATATATTTATATTTCTAAAATATACTATAACATGTTCTCTTAAGTTGTACTCTAAGGATGAAGATGCAGTCAGTATCCAGATGAATTTGTATATGTGTATTAAAGACCATAGAGAGCTTCTACATAAGTGTGTATATGGGTTAAATACTGTCATTATTTTGCTTTATATGGTTTATATTGCACAGTCCGTGCACTTTAAATCAATACCAGAATTGAGAATACATGGCTTTACTTTCATGTGTTTTGCAGAATGAATGTTAGTCCATAAAGCATTACTCACCATCATTAATAATCTAGGAATGATTACCAACCTGTATAGTAATGGGACTGCTCTTCGAGGGGCAGGCATGCCTATTGTCAATTGTGGTGAATTGAAATCTGAATTGCACAAATTAAGCAAGAGGTGCTATGAATTAAAAAAAAAAGGCCTCCACTACCATTAATCACACTTTAGTGTGCACTGGCCCAGGGGAAGAGCACAATGCCCTTGTGACAGGTGGTAGGTGTGTTCATAGAGGCCCCCCTTCCACCATTCAATATTGAGTATTGAGGTTTTGAGGTTTATTGAGTATTGAGATTATTGAGAGTATTGAGGTCTAGTGGACCATGGTAGAGGATCTTCTTTATCTTTAACCCAGTCCGATAGGAATCCATTCTTTGTTACGTGGCTCCAATCCCTATTGAATTATTGGTTATAAAATCCAAGTTACTTGTCTTGAATCCCTATTAAATTATAGAGGGAGGCAGTGAATTAGCAGTGAGCAGCTTCCAGGCAGACCAGAGGGAAGATAAAAAAGATGTTCTACCTTGGTCACAAGACCATGCAAGAGGGAGAGGTAAGAGACAAAAGATGGGAGGGTAAGAAACACAAAGGGGAGTAAGAGATGCAATTGGGGGAAGTAAAAATGAGGGGGTGAGAGACACAATTTAAGGAGTAAGACACAAGGTGTGTAATAGACACAACTGGAGTAATGGACCCAAATATTGAGTAAGACACAAGGGGGATAAAGACAAAGGGAGGTGAGAATGACACAAGGCAAAGAGACACAAAGTTGGATAGTAACATTTAAGGGGTGTAAGAGACAAAAATAAAGGAGTTAGAGACACAAGATTTTTTTTCGGTTTAATTTTGTTTAAGTATGTTTAATTATGTTTAATTAAGGTTTAATCAGAACACTTGGATATACTTGTGAAGTACACAGAGAATACATAGTAGTGTGGAACATTCACAATTTATTTATTTATTTATTTATAAAATATTTTACCAGGATGAATACATTGAGATTTCTCTCATTTTCAAGTATGTCCTGGGTCTTTGTGCACAAAACATTGCATTGTTACAATAGGATACAATATTACAAAAATACAATATACAAACTATATAAATATATACACACATATATAAATGTAATACATAACAGGTAATATATTCAACCACGACAGGTGCATTCTGTACTGAGGTATATTGCCATAGATCTCTTAAAAGATTTTAGATTGAATGAAGATTTGACTGTGTCCCTGAGGTTATTCCATAATTGTGGTGCTCTGTGGGAAAAGGAGGATCAAACCACTTTATTTTTGTATTGCGGTATGCTAAATATCGTGCTAGTACTGGATCTGAGGTTATAGGAGGTGGGAACAGCCGGGGAGAGCATTCTACTCTGGTAGGGTGGGAGCTTCCCAGAAATGCTCTTATGCACAAGGCTGGAAAGATGAAGAGTGAGTCGGGATTCTAGTGACAGTCAGTTTAGCTCTTTTAACATGTCACAGTGGTGGGTAAAGTAATTACATTTTAGTACAAAGCGGCAGAACAAATTGTATAACATATTAAGTTTATTAAGGTGGGTTTGCGGTGCGGGTGCATACACTACATCCCCATTATCAATGACTGGCATTAGCATTTGTTGCACTACCTGTTTCCTTACTCTAGGGCTGAGGCAGGATTTGTTTCTGTACGGGGCACCTCGTTTTGGGTAAAGTTTTGAAGAGATTTTTTTCAATGTGAAAGCCAAAAGATAGATTGGGTTCTAGCAAAATACCTAAATATTTAAAAGAGCAGACTGTTGTCAGAGTGCTATTTAAATTTGTTCCAATTCACAATTGTTGATTTTGTAGTTTATGTAATTTCGGTACAATTCCAAAGATCATTGTAATGGTTTTGTCAGTGTTTAGGAAGAGTTTGTTATCCGCTATCCACTTGTTTGTTATCCGCTATTCACTTGTCTACCTCTGTGAATTGGTTTTTGAGCACAACCTCAAGCTTGGGTTTACTAGCATAGATTACAGTGTCGTCTGCAGTTGAGGATTTGCAGACGATAGGCAGATCATTTATAAATAATGTGAATAGCAGGTGTCCAAGTATGGGGCCTCGGGGAACACCACATGTAGAGAGGCATCTTCTACTCTTTATATAAATGAACAAGTGCTCATTTTAAGATGCTTATGAAAATATTTTGTGCATTTGAACAGGTGTAGATGTCTTATCTGGTAAAAAATATCAGGTACACTGCTATTACTCAAGTGTGGATGTAACCTGACCTTAAAGAAATATGTAATGTATTGTTATACGGAGTGAGCGAACCAATCGGAATATATCCCATGTATTGTATATGATATATAAGTAACAAATGTTACAAAGAAATGCTCTGATATGTACATCCTATGATTATGTTTGTATGCCTTTTGTGTTTTTTTAACAAAAAATTTGAATAAATACTAAATACTGGAAAAAAAGATGGTGTAAGAGGCACAAAAACAGAGGTAACAATAGGGGGATGCACTATAGAGGGGTAGGATAAACTAAAGTAGGGCATCTAAAAGATGAATAAGAAACACAGGAGGGGGTAGGAGGCAAATGATGGGGTAAGAAAAGAGGGTTAAAGATTCAAAAGCAGGTAAAAAGAAAGATACAGTATTTAAAGAGGGAGACATATATAACAAGAAGGTAAGATACACAAAAAGGGCAAAATGATGGGTAAGAGGGGAAAAAGTAATGCATTTTGTGGGGAGGGGGGTGGCGAAACTTGTCCTTGCCTGAGTATCCAAAAGTTCTAACTCCAGGCGTGTCTCCAACACAGCTATATTTAATGCTTGACACTTTTAGTGTTCGGTGTTTATCTAGTGTTCGATCAATAATTTCCAGTTTCCTACAATGATGTCCAGACAAAGAGATATGTTAACACACAAATAGCTGAATGAAAATGGAAATGCATAAGATGCATCCTTAGACACTAATCAAAAACACTAGACAGCACAATTAGGTATTGAGGATGTTTTTAAATTATGGTGCAATATAAGAGATCTTACAAAATCAATACTGTGCAATCTCAATGTGACCTATGTGACATCATATGATTAACATAATAATGTGAAATACTTTCTCTACAAAATCCTATTGTGTAATGCATTTCACATAGCACACGCAGTGTTTAGTTAAGGTCCACGAGAAGTGGGTCTGAAAAATAAAGTCAGAAAGTAATTTGAGTTTTTTTCAAAAAGTGGTCAACGTTTTCAACAAAATATTGTTACTTTAGGAAAGGAATGACAATGAGCCCCATAAATAACATTCATCTAGCTCATTACAGTTTTTTGACATTTAACAAACATCTTGTAAATATTGCTCACATTGTGTCCTATAATAAAGGTTACAATCACAAATCAGCAAACAGACAACAATTTTTTTGCGCAGTTAATAAAATTTTCCACTCAGAAAACAATGCCCTTTTGATTTGAAATACATTTGTTAGTGAACTGATAAAGAGAAAAGGAGTAAATGAAACCTATTAAATAAACATTTTCAGAGCAAATTCCAAAGTTTGAATTTATCCACTAACATTTGCAAATGGTTATTTACAAAATTTAGAATTCAAAGTAAATTCAAGGTAATTTTCAATTTTCAAATTTAAGGCCCAAGTTGTTGAACTGAAAGCATAGCTGAATTTGTGGAACTGGAATTTTTACAATTTGGTTATTTTGAACTTAAATGTAAAATTGACTTTGAATTCACCTGAATTCTCAGTTTAGGGAATAACTCTGTTAATGCTTGTTTTGTAAATCTACAGGTAGAAACGTGATTCCAGAAGATGCTATGTTTTGTTCTTATAAGTTCTGGTTGTAATTTGATTGTTTTGCGTCTAATTCCACATGCCATGTTTTTGTGTATGGTTTATGGGAATTCTTCAACATTCATTAGTCTAACTGGGATCCAAACAACTATATACATATATCTTAACTGTTAGTCACATAGAAACATAGAATGTGACGGCAGATAAGAACCATTCGGCCCATCTAATCTGCCCAATTTTCTAAATACTTTCATTAGTCCCTGGCCTTATCTTATAGCTAGGATAGCCCCTTGCCTATCCCACGCATGCTTAAACTCCTTCACTGTGTTAACCTCTACCACCAGGCTATTCCATGCATCCACAACACTCTCAGTAAAGTAATTTCTTGATATTTTTAAACCTTTTCCCCATCTAATTTAGTCCTCTTATTTTAGTAGTTTTTCTTTTAAATATACTCTCCTCCTTTACTGTGTTGAGTCCCATTATGTACTTAAATGTTTCTATCATATCCCTCATGTCGTCTTTCCTCCAAACTATATTTAACCTTTCCTGGTAAGTTTTACCCTGCAATCGATGAACCAGTTTAGTAGACCTTCTCAAAAATAGTTATATTACAGGTTCATTGTATATCAAGCTTTGGTGCTATTTTTGGTAAGGTTCAAGCCATACTTAGAAAAAAGGACTGCATGTAATTTCTGTGATATCATTATTTTAATATTTGCACACTAACAGAGGCATTGAATTGATTCTGGTATAGATGAAAGAAAGATTAGCAGCAATGGTAGTAGTCCTACTCACTATTTTTGGTTTTATTTCTCTCCACATACCTGAGAACTCCCATAGCCTACCAACACCTACATCCTACCAGTGGGGGATCGACGCCACTGAATGCCAGTTATACTTGAGCTTGTACTAGCTCTCGAAAAAGTGAGTATGACTACTACCATTGCTGCTAATCTTACTTTCAGCTATACCAGAGGCAGATTACACTATTGGAATTCTTCTTTTTTATTTACATGCCCCTACTGGACCTGAACATTCAACTACCTCATAAACCCTACGTCCCATATATCCATACGGCACTCAAATCCTCCTATCAACTCAGACTCTCTTTCTTATAGATCTTATTATCAGGACTATTCATTTTAATTTATTTTGTCCTTTAGCATGTAAGTACTGATTTTACTATTTTATATTATCTATTCCTTTGTGGCGCGACCTATAACTTTTTTGTTTTCTAGATTTGTACTTTTGACGGTTTGTGAGGGAACGTCATACCCTTAGGTACTCTGTATCTATTTGTTCCAGCCTCTTATTGGCCACTAAGCACTGAACCAATTACTGTTTGTCCATTGAATTGATTGCAATTAATAAGAAGGCAACATTTCAGAAGAGTGCTTAGTAGGGTAAGCATGGGGGTAGCTTTTAAGAACTTTAGGGTATAAATTATTGTCAGAGCGTTTGAGAGACTAAAAGAACAAAATATGGAATAGTCAATAGTCAGCTTTGGGATCAGAAAAAAATAATATACATATATACATAAATAAACAAATACATATATGAAATACTCGTATTGAATGAGTCAGAATTTCATTAGAATTCCAACACAGGCAAAAGATATGATAATAGAAAAATCAAAAGGAATAGGGCGCGCCTTGATAAAAGTACATAAAATATAACAGTAAAAACAAATGGTAAAAATGAGAATAAAAAGAGTCCAGATATTATAGTCCACAGAATGTTCTTGTAACGTGATGTGGTATCGTCCCAGATGATGATTTTCAATATTTTCAGTGGGTGATATGTGAAGAAATAAAAGGAACAGCCAATGGTACAGTATGTCTGTATAGGTGGGTATATATTATTTTTTAATATATACCCATAGGTGGGTATATATATTTTTTTTAATGGGGATTACTTTTTACATATAATTTTTCTACACTTGACATAACTTGACAAAAATCAGAGCTCCTGCCTCCTGTTTTGTCAATTCTCCCAGATGTCATTGGTGTTGGTTTGCTTATCTACAGACAATATCTATGTAGGCTCCCATCAGATTCTCCATAGACATCAGTGTTATACTCACACCTATTTGTGCTCCTGGATGATGTTGTTGCATTAGGGGGACAGCATCAGGTAAAACCAGTGGCTTTTTCACCATTGGGGTCAAAATATGCAGAGACGGCAGAAAGCGACAGAACTGCTTTACAAATGACTATTTATATCATGTTATAATACATTTCATTAACAAAACATATCAGGGATATCCTGAAAAAGATCTTTAGTAGACTCTGGTAGTTGCTAAATGTATGTATTGAAAAGACATAACACTTTAAACTGGGAATGCACAGAGCACAAATATGAACATATGAAACTGCATAACTTGTTTTCTGTAAAGACGGGGCTTACTCCAAAACCTGAAAGTAATTTTAGCTGTAAAATTAGCTCTTTTTTTTATTCAGTTTAGCTATTTTGGTCTACAAATTGCCATTGCCATGTCAATTCTTCCCATTCCCAAGTTTAATGTATAACCCACAAAGTACCACTCATAATAGTTGTAAAATTTGGCACACATGTTGAGTTTGATGGTTGGAATCAAATGTTATGAAGTTAGTAGTGCATGCCAACACATTACATGTCATAACCAACCAATTTATACACAAATCAGCATGAGTCTCAGTCCACGTAAACACTGTATCTCTTTGGACCGATGTTTTATAGGAAAAGTGTGCATTTCTGGTTTAAAAAGAGTGACTATTGAGCATTTTTGTAATCATTACCTTCTGGAAATTCAATTTTAACTGGCCTTTACTAATCAAATTGTATCACACACTGGCATTAAGGTTCTCTGGCTTGTGGTCTGGATTTCATAGATATTGTCTGCCAACAAACAATTGGGCCAGATTAGCTGTTGCTTTACTGCTAGATACTCTGGCTGATTTCCCATATATCCTGCAGGCTCCACAATTTTATAGAAAACAGGTCTTAAAAGGACATATGTATACTGTTATAGGTGATGTTTCTTCCTTAAGCTAAATCTTCCAAGCTTCGGTTTAATAAAATGCTTTTGAACATGGATTACTATATATATTTTTTTTTTACTAAGATCTATCTGTTTTTAATTGTATTATTTCAATGGTCAAAATATTAGAGAATAACTTGCAAACATCAGTAGAATACAGAAAAGAAAACACTTAATACTTGCACAGTACAATGGGGACACAATTAAACAGGAGCAGATCACAGTGTATTTTGCAAGATGAGGTTTACTTTATAATGACATGGTTCTAGAAAAGATTTATATTTTCCATTTTTCCATGACAATTAAACTAGAAAGGCTAGAAATGTTGTACTTGTACATCCGTAAATTTATGAGGCAATAAAAAGTGGAAACTTGTCAAATGCTGGTTAAATTGAACAATGCAAATAGCACAGGGTATAGGGGTACAGAGGTTCACATTAAGACAAGTTATATAATTATTAGTAGCGCTTGTTTAAAATAGATATAAAGGTACCTAAAAATGTAAACTGCATCAGTGAGAACACAATACCTAGATTGATATGTTGATACAAATATATATATTTAATTTAACCTTATATCTCCCATTATTTTTGGCCAGGGCAAAATAATGGCTACACTAAAATGGGAGACCAATAGACCACTGCCATTTTAATTATCTGTGGCTTTACTTGTAAACTCTGATAAACCTTGATAACTTGAAGTTATTTTTTTAATACTGTAAATAATGACCATCGAAACTACTTAGGAAAAATTTCTAACAGGTTTTTCCCATAATCTAGCTCACAACTGATAGACAGAAGGTGTACAAAGTCCATAAAAATGCCTGCTGACCTCCAATCAACAGATGGCATAATTTTCTTTAAAATAATCTAGGTTCTCTTAAGGATTATGCAGCTATTTTATTTTACTACAGTAGTTTTTAAGTTACGTTTAGAATGCAGTGCACATGTAACGCATACGTTATAACTTAGATTAGCACCTGGCAATGACTTGCGCCTTGTTAAGAATGGTGCGCTCATAAGCGGTGCATTAAAATAACAACAGATGGCAAAGAATCTTAAATGCTGAATTAACTAGGGGTGCACATTGTTTTCAGTATTGTTCAAATTCTAATCATTGCAGTGTATATTCACCAGGCAGCCTAAAACACATTTGTGAGTAGACCATATGTGCTTATAGTAATAATTGTACCTGCAAAGACTTTCTAAAAATGGCAACAAGCTTCCAGAATCCCAATATTCTCTGCTTTCTTTTAAATGTATCTCTTATCAGGTGAATATATATTTGTGGTACGTTTTCTATTTTTTCCACGAAAATGAAAAATTCCATTATTTCAAATTAAAGTTATTAGAGTTAGCATATCTAATTTTTCTCATTGACATCTAACGGTAAGTATGGTATACACACAGATATATTCAGGGCTTCAAGCTGTTGAATAAGTATAACTCGTATATGCCTTTGCCATCCTCTCACCGTTTAATTGGCTGCAAATGGTTGATAAGAGATAAAATCATCCAAGTGCTGGAGGCACAGTCTCATGATAACTGTTAAAAATGATTTGTTAACTCAGTCGTTAATAGCAGAGAAATAAAATAAAATTATGTGCTGCTAAGAAGAATGCAACACTCAAGAAAACAGAAAATGACAGAAACAATATATACTAATGGAAATAATATATCTCACATGGGAAGGGATAGGTTGCATCAGTGTTTTGGTGAAGACAATGCATCATTTTCTACTATGTGTTCTGTTGGTAAAATTATGAATGTTATCTGTATACAGAGGAATGTAGATAGAAAATTGACAGATATTTCTTTAAAGACGTACATAAAATGTGAAGTGAAGAATTGTGAAAATGTCCCAGGACACTGATCATTGTATTTAGATCGTATGTCCTTTTTTGGTCTGAATTACAATGCTGTTTCATGAATATTGCATAATAACTTGCTACTAGTATTTATTAACCTGCATGGACTGACAAAAACTAATTTTAGTTGGATTCAGCTTGGATTTAGATCCCTTCTGTTGCTTGAGACTTGGATGACGAATTAGATAACAGTACACGAGATACCCATTATTTATTTTAGCATAGATGGGCAGTAGAGAAATGTAATAATAATCATTACAATAATAATAATAATATAACTTATTATATGATTGCAATACTTCAGCATACATTATCTGTTGCTTTGATATTCTTCATCTACTGTTGTCTAGAAAGGAATGATCATGCTTTGAATTCTTACATTTATTACAGATGGAAAATGGCTAAAGGGAGGAACTCCCAAAAGCTTGCCACTACAAATTTATGGTTAGTCCAATAAAAAAGATATTAAAATATACCACAATACTTTACTTTTTTGCTCTCACAAGATCTCACATGGGGCGAGAATGGGTGATCACAAATTATTTTCACTGTCTTTATAGCAGATATATAACTAGCAAAGCAATTATACACAAAGTGAAACTAGACATTTTAGAAATTGGATCCCATACATACTAACACTACGCCTTATCATACATAGTTCAGGTGATTCAATGTAGGATAAGGGACATATTAATATAACATAGTTTCTAATAAAAATGTCCCATCTACTGCATTCCGTTGCCTGTTTTCAATTTAATAATAAAGTAACATTTAAAGAAAATATGCTGCTATTTGCCAAATATTAGACTTTGGTACCAAAATAAGAAGGCTTCTTTTATATAAAGCCGATGTATAGCTGGTCTCATATGGTTTTAATTCACACCATTTATTTAATACTCTGTTCTATAGACTTGCATGAGACCAATCCTGATATTTTTTCAAAACATTGTCATATTTAATTTCTTTATTAATACATTTTCTGCACAGTACAGTATATACAATTTTCCTTCATTAACTTTTATGATTAAACTTGTGTGGAGCTTCGGAATGGTCAAAATATTTATATATACATTTTTTTTTATTTTTTTTAAACTAAGGTTTCAAGGTGATGAATACTACAATCAGAAATATGAAAGACAATAGGATAAGGTTTTTCGTGAACTAAGGATATCTCCACCTAATTGAGGGGGAGTATCTCTCTGTTTTCACAATTAAATAGTTCACTAAAAGTTTGTTTCTGTAGTAAAAACTAGAAAAAAAAATTCTTGACTTCAGAAAAGAAAGTCTAGCAAGCTATTTAATTTTGAAAACAGAGAGATACTCCCCTTGAATTAGGTGGACGTTTCATTAGTTCACTACAAACCACTGCAAAGTACTCCTCCAGGGATGGGAAAAAAAAGGTAAATATAATGGGTGGTGTTGCATAGAGATGTGTGTAGCTCAGTAAAGGTATCAATTTTGAGACACAACCACACTGCAACTGTAAGATAGTTTTACCAGCAAATTCTGTGAAGAAAAGACCATGGGTGTCCAATCACTAACTAGTAGGTTATGCTGTGTTGTACAGTGTCTTATTAAAATTATTTAAATAGAGATAAATTAGAAAAAAATCCAAAAATTGTAAGTTTATTTAAATTGTTTTAAAATATGCTTTTAAAAAAATGTGTTTAATACAAATAATTAAAACAAATAAATTAAAAATTATTCTGTTAATTGGCTATTTTGCTCTATATTTTCTCAGTCATTGCCCACATTACTGCAACTTACTATTTAAGAAACAGATCTTCAAATTGGACTAAGTCCACTAACAAGAACATGGTAGCTGAATAAAAGTCGGAAATCAACATATGTGTAGTCTCTCATGTAAAACACATATGCACCTTGATTGAGCTTGGCATTTCAAATTGACAGGGATAAACTGCAGCTCAGTCCGTAAAGGTTGAAGTGCTCAGTTTACAATGAGCTTCAAGGTACAACTGAACTTAGAAGGAACCCCTGTTCAATTGAGTTCATGTCGTTAATGTGTTCTCTGGTGGGCTGAACTTGTCAATGTTCTATATTGTCAAGTAGGGATTGTGCTGGATTGTGACTATTAAGCACACTTGAGTTATGAATACACAAAAACAAAACAGTGACAAACTAGTCAATCATTTTACTTTGTATCAGCATTTCTCAAAGTGACATAAATGAAATGAAATGCTAAAGTTTGCTTGCCAAACAAAATGCATTGTAAAAGAGTGATGCCATATGCTAATGTATGTTGCATGTACTCAGTGCTAATTCTTAGGTGCACACCTATAAATATGTATATATATATAAAATTATAAAAAATTTTTATAATTGTGCAAAGATAGGCATTCTTAGGAATATATTTAGGAATACGTATTTAGAAGTATGGGACAAAGTATTTATAATTTTTTTCCAAATTGATTTGATTTCACCCACTGGTATTAGCTGTTTTTTTTATATTTTGAATGATACGTTTTTAAATAAGATTTCTCAATAAAAGTAATATTTTACATAGAATGGGCTTTTTTATGGTTAAGGGTTGCTTTCTTTTCTTTCTTGTAAAATCACCAACTGGTATTATACTTAGAATATGGTATTAGACAAGTTTAACAAGGATATCTTGTTTATAAAATATATAATGCATTAGTATAGATTTTTTTTTTTAATGCTCCTCCATTTTTCCCTCTGTTGGTCACTTCTCACTTGACCTGTGAATATAATCAATCAATGTAATGGCTATCTCTTTGTCATCAATCATCTTTTCATCATTCAACTAACTGACAAGTCAGTAAAAATCCACCTATTACAATCAGCTCATTGATTACAGCTGCGTACAATTAAAAAAAAATATTGGCCCCCTATTTACTAAGCACTGACTATTGAAATTGAGCTGGGTCAGATTGCCAACTGGGATTTCAATCTACAGTGCCTAACTTGGGCGATAGTTAGTGAGCAGGCTTAATGAACATAAATAAAATTAACTAGATTCCCCCAGGATTTCCAGAATGCAGATATCTTCTCCAAACCCATTCAGACAATGGGAGTATCAAATTGTGTTCCTCCCTTTTAAAATACCAACCTTTTCTTTAGTTCTTAGGGATCTCAATAAACTTCTTTATATTTTTTTTTAAATAATCCAACAGGTAATGTATTTGGAGATTCCACCTAGCCTATCCAGTTTTTGTTTTATTAAAATTTGTGGGAGTCCTTTGGGCTCATTATTACCTAGAATTACTCAATAATTCCCAATGTTCCTACGGTTCATAGGAATACAGAGCTCTTGCCCCAATCTATATGTGAAGTATGGGGGATTAAATTATGGTACGGGATATTATCTGCCCTATTATAATTAATTGTGCCACTAAGTACCATGTAGTGAGGGTTACCAATTCCCCAAGTAATTTGCTTTCTCAGTCTCAGTACCCCAAACACCTATAAGAAATGCCATGGAGATTCCTGGTCACTCTGCTCGTCATAGCTTCATTTCCTCCCCCTTCAACCTCAGAGTGGAATCCTTAAATTTCCTCTGAAAATTGACCTGTTAAATAAAATTTCACATTCCAGTGTCGTCACCAATACTTAAGTTTACATTGAGAAGTCAGCTGTCAAGGAGGATTATTAAACAAGGATGATTAAACAACCTACTAACATCATGAGGACTACTGGGGTCAGTTCAGGACAGATTAAACAGCTTTTCAAATCCACTTAAGTCTGTATTTTTTTCACATGCTCAGCTATAAATGAATAGAGGGAGCATATACAAGATCGAAGAAGATATTTTCAACTGAAATCCTTGCTTTTCCAGACCACTATTTAAAGTGAACTATGTCAGAGTTTAGTGGATAGACAACAAAGAATGACTATCACTAGATTGCTACAATTAATAGTTAGGACTGCGGTATGGTAAATTAATTTTGGAGCGTTATAGTGACCAACATGGATGCTGGGGCCAATAAAATAAAATGTATGTGTGTATAGCTGTCTCAATAAATTAAAAAATACATAAAAATATTAAAATGTTGCCTGACAACTGCATTTTAAAATGTATCTATCAGAGTAAAATATGAAAAATAAGGACGTTTGATGTGTATGATACTTTTCTTTAAAACCATTTTGTTCAGCAAAAGCACTTAAACAACACAACAATGCACACAGTACAACACTAAATGCAACACAATTAGATAACTTTATAGGGACACTCTAAGCACCAAAACCCATCTATTTTAATGAACTTTTTGTTCATTAGAGCCTGTCCGTTTTGTCTGGCAATGGCAACCACAGAAATGGTGATTCTTACATTTTGCCTAAACTACACCTATAGACTCTAGACTCTGGATATCAGATCAGATGTCCTCTCTCTGGAGAACATTTTTTCTGGGGGAATCACATCATGCTGCCAAATTATGTAAATGCTTTTCTTAGTAAATCAGTGAATTCTTAGATCCATAATGCTTCTCTGTGATAAACATTGGATAAGATAGAGATCATTACAAGTGGTATTCTCAGAAGAAGAGAGGTGGCTGCTGGTAAAATAAACTCAGTCCCTGAGACATTGGTGAGGAAAAAAATAAGCTTTTTAAAACAAAGATGGATATTTTAAGATTTTTAACCTTAGCGTGTTTCTTTAATCAAATAAAATATATAATCTGGATAAGGTCTTACAGATACACTATTATATAACAACACTGCTAAGCTATATTTTTTATTTAGAAGTACAAAATTATAAAATAAATAAGCAGTTACAAAGTGGGGCTAAAATGTGATTAGTCCTCACTGAACAACAGAGGATATACCTGAGGCTCAGAAGCTAATAGTTTCTATCATCTCATGGGTGTAAAAATCTCTCAATAAAGCAATAATGAATCCACAGATTATAAGATATACTACTTCTTTGTTGAAATATGCAAAATAACATATAATTAAAATTACCACTTCAATAAAAATGGCATTACTTTATTTTCCAGAGATCTATATGCCTCATTTGGGATGTCATTATCATAATGAGATTTTACACCCATGTCTTTTAATGCCTACCCAACCTTTTCTGTAAAAATGAAACAGAATTTTATAATGGCAATTCACATTCAATTCATATTCAGTGCAGACATAGTTATGCACTTATTTTCTTTTTTTTCAATATATGCAATAATACAAAAGGGCATCATTCCAGCATATATATTGAAGATGTTTTTGAGGGTTCAGCAAATAAACAAATATAGCAGAAACCGAAAGTAAACAAAAGAAGGGATAGACATGATATACCTTACTGTGAGGGAGACATTTTTGGTCACAGGAGGACTGAAAGAGAAGAAAGCAACAAAATGGCTGCACTCATTTTATAGGGCAAATGTCATAAAATGGGGTGTACCTGCATGCTCCTGTTTAGTATATCCACTGACAATTCTAGAACGTTGGTTCAAAAACCAAAGTACAATTATATGTAGAAAGTAGACACTGTTACCATGATGCCACAACAAGTGACTAGTAGGAGAAACTCACAACATATGCAAGGAGAGAAAAAACTCGCAACATATGAAAGTGAGAAAAAAATAAAAATAAATTAAAAAAAGCTGAATAAAATTGCTTAAAAACAAAGGGGTTATAATGTGGTCAATTTTAGTCTGAAAGAAATATAAGCATAACATTTATTTGGAACATGGGATGGATAGCTAGCACAAAAAAACAAATGGCAAAGAACATTTTGTTTTCCTTTCATTTGTTCTTCCTTTATAGACAGATTGGGGGAACTAAAAGCTTTTTGTATTCCTTATCTTGCAATATTTCATACAATATATTAGTAAAAAAGAAAGATAAACTTCTCTAGTAGTACAGCTTACTAAAAATGACTACAGAATTTAAGAAAAAAAAAAAAAAAAAAAATCATATTCTCATACAACAAGTAAAGTTAAATCATATGTTTTTAAACTAATAGTATTGATAACTAGTGATGTCCCAAACGGTTTGCCAAACGGTTCGCCGCGGACAGCGAACATAAACATAAACTTTGACCCTATACCTCACAGTCAGCAGACACATTCCAGCCAATCAGCAGCAGACCCTCCCTCCCAGACCCTCCCACCTCCTGGACAGCTAACTAAGAATGCAGCTTCACAATGAATGTAAAATGGATGCTGTCCAGGAGGTGGGAGGGTCTGGGAGGGAGGGTCTGCTGCTGATTGGCTGGAATGTGTCTGCTGACTGTGAGGTACAGGGTCAAAGTTTATGTTCATGTTCGCCGTCCGTGGTGAACCGTTCGGCGAACCATTCGGGACATCACTATTGATAACGTTTTTCATAGTCATCTGGGTGACTCTAACAGAATGATCTGACACACTCATTCCCCTTCCCTAAATATAGGAACTGTATGATCTTCGATGTTTTATTTACTAGTTGAAAGGTGGGGAGTTGTCATTTTCAGAGCATTCGCAGGCATTAAATTGGTGGAAAAGGCTCCAGGAATAGAAATTAAATCATCTACAAGCTGACAATAATTTTTGTAGTATATATGAAGGTAGGTGAGGCTTTATGGACTTAATTAGATTTTGCTAAGAAAATTACTTTACAAACAAAAATACTTACGCAACTTTGATATTAAAAGGATTAATACGAGACTTACATTGGCATTTTGGGATAAAAATTGATATGCCATTTTATATACACATGTAGCACAAATACGTTTTATTTGAAGTGCCATAATTTTCATTGTTGTGGCAATACAAAACTATAGGAATTGAAAGCCATCATGACATCCAGTAACTCTGCTTAGATTTATATATTAAATGTAAAAAATATTGTGAACGTAATAGAGCTTAAAAGTAAAAATGGTGATAATTTAGCAACAAGAAACACTATGTAGGCACTCCAAATATCCCACAACAATACAAGTCAACAATTGCAACTTAATCAGATAAACAGTTAGGATTTCTAGTGCTAATTTAAATAAAATAAAGGTAGGCAGCTGGAACTACTCAAGCCAGATTATCTTCTTTCTGATGGTTGGTATGGTGTAGGATAGTGATGCAATAGCAGAGCCTTTTACTTGTACTCAGGTCCAAGTGACAGTTAGTAAATATGCAAAATAAGAACACAAAGGAATACCATATAGTGTAGTATTTTCTTGTGATTGGTGAAAGAAATATAAAAAATCACTTTCAGTTTCTTGGAGTATCCGACTAGCTCCAAGTGTTTGCGTTTGCACTGTATAATCCCGCCTGAGGATATACTGGTCCTTTAAGTCTTTTGTAGGGGGTTATTTGGATCATATCACCAGTAGTAGTGTGCAGAATTTCAAACTTAGTAGTGGCAGGTCCTCACTAAGGGAGAACAAAATATAATATTCCTGAAGGTGTAGGTGGTACAATCCTTACCAAGGATGTAAAAGGTGGGATCCTCTCAGTAATTATTTTGAAAATAATCAGGAGGGTCCCACTAGATAAAAAAAATATGTACTTGTTTATTAGAAAAAAACAAACCATAAGGATAAAGGTAAAATACCGCCCAATGTTTAGGTGACCAACCCCACCTTAAAACAAAATGTGCGAGTGCAGAGCTTAATAGAAATACACTTACCCCTTCATAGTGGCAGGTATAGATATATGTAAAAGACAGAAAAAATACCAAATGGTGTACTATTACTTTAAATATAAATAAAACACACTGTGCAGTGAGTGAAATAAAACTCATGTTTTGATATGGGCTCTAAACTCAGGATTGTCTGTGACTCCTGATTTATATATTGCATTTACTCAGTGTTTTTTTTCTAATATTTCTATGTGTCCTCCTTAATCTTTGTTTACACCCAAGAAGTGCTATTTACATAAAATAATTCTGCAAAAGGATTTCTCTCAATGAAAATCCAAGTGTTTATGGAAGGATGTCTTAGCCGATATGAGTTTCCATTACAATCAATACATAAAGATTGTGGTATTTGCACAAACAATTAGAAAATAATCAGATCATTTTCATATGTTCCTGTAAACATTCCTTACGTAAACAGCTTTGTCTTTTGCTGGGATTAATGGAAATGTAAAGAGTAGGAAAAAAATTACTACAGTTACTGTAATCATTATTTACAATATAATGATCCTCACATTTTTATTGTTGATATTATATACAAACAAATGTAAAGAATCTCTAACAATTTTCCTCTTTTCCAAATCTCATCAGCAGCATAATGAAGTGATGAGGATTTATGGTTCTTTTTTTACTTGTGTCCTTTCCCTATCTCTTAGGGGAAGAACTGGAGAAAGCTTGTGAGCTTTAGTTATTAAACAACAAATTATGGAAAATCTGGAAAAAAAAAAATCAGATTTCTTTCAATTTAACTATTTTGGTTAATAATTTACTCTTTCTTTTTAAATTACCAAAATTGTTGTTTGTCAAAACAAACAAGCAAACAAACAAACTCTACTTTGTCGGGCTAATCTATTTTATGGGAATAAAAAGTAAACGGGAACTGTCTAGTCCAGTACATTATTAGATTGAGGTTATGTGTGATGGGGTGGGGTAAGTGAAGGGCCCCCCAATTAATTTTACATTATCTGAAAATTGCATGTCAATTTGTTTTAAAAATATGTCCTATCCATGTTGCTCTACTTTATTGTGTTCAATGTTGGGTCTCATGGAATTTGTATGCATTGTCTTTAAGAGCTAGGTGATGTTATGGCTAAGATTGTGATGATATTTATACTTACTCTGAGAAAAGCTGATGCTCGAAGTGCTGAGTTACTGTTAGATGTCAAAATTGTGAAACAAATCATTTTTTGTGGTTTTTTTTTTCTTCATAGAGTGCCCTACAGATAAATAAAATGTAACTTTTAATAAGTAGATTTAAAATGTAAGTAACTTAATATAACACAAGGTGGTAAATAGTAATGCTCAGATGAGCAAATTAATTACAAAGTGATACTTCTCAGTGAAAGGTAAAATTCAATTGGTTATGATAGATACACTGTACACATAGCAACACTGAATTGGTCATACCAGTCTGAAAGTGCCTGATCTCGTCAGATCTCAGAAGTCATGCAGACTTGGGCCTGCTTAGAGGGGTTGTCGGTGTTTCTCTACAGATTTGTGTATAGTGGGTTATGGACCATATTGTTCCCACCTCTCTCAGAATCCCGGCATTATGATACTGTTAAGGAGGCAACTTTAGGTATAGGGGTTCTTTCTTTTCCCCAGTATTCGATAGTATCAGTGGCAGTTTACTGAGTACTTCACTTAAGCACCATTTGGATAACGGTGCACTGATATTTGACCTTTTGATCATCCGCCCAAAAGACCTCATTTACAGTTCATTTGATTTTAATTTTTACGATCACAACTTTCTTATTTTTGTTAAGTTAAACAATATTATTTGTTACTTGATCGAACTTAGCACTAATTGTGCTAGAGTTGATCATATATTGAAACACTGTTTTTGTTGCAGCGTTCAATTATCAGAGGCTCACTGAAAACTTTTGAACAGGTCCTTTGTATGTACTACATTTGGGTAAATGGAAGTTTCATTACTTAATGTTTGAATGTTAGTACGTGTCTCTAAACGGGCTGTACATATTCTAAACCTGCAATAAGGAATTACCAATTCAGTGTTGCTATGTGTACAGTGTATCTATCATAACCAATTGAATTTTACCTTTCACTGAGAAGTATCACTTTGTAATTAATTTGCTCATCTGGAGCATTACTATTTACCACCTTGTGTTATATTAAGTTACTTACATTTTAAATCTACTTATTAAAAGTTACATTTTATTTATCTGTAGGGCACTCAATGGTTCTGTTCTTTTGTTAAATACTACCTTGGTAGTTAGATGTGGGTTAACCCCACTATGAGTGTTTCCCTTATAGCTCCCATTTCTTCTTTTTTTTTTTTTTTCTTCATAGTACCATTCATTAAGTGGTTTTGGTGCTTATATGTTAAATGGTGATTCTGCAGCCCTAGCCACATCTCCCCTGTCTTCTACTCACACATCCTCTTTTCACACTTCCTGAAAATATAGTATGGTCATCTTTGGTCATTTGATCTAGATCCACAATGACCCTATGATATGTTCAATGTTAGCATGTTTAAGTTTGGACTTGCAGGACAATTGTTCATATGCTTGTTAATTGCTTGTTAATGCTGCCACAAATATTTGAACCTGCCAGCAGACTCCTATGTGAGATAAGATATGGATCTCATAAAAATACTGAAAAACAATCTAAGCCTGCATACCTTTTCTGGACAACATCAAAGAACATACACGGTTACTGCAAAAATGATTTTCTTATAATTTGTAAAACATCTAGTATTTAATTATTTGGTAATGTTATATGTTTTTATTATTACGTATTGTCATGCATATTTCCATAGCTTCCAAATGTGTTTGGGTTATATTTACTATATATTATGCATGTAGGTGTTTATAATATTTTAGATTGTGCTCCCTATGTCCACAATCTTTCTCTAAGGGAAACATTTAATATGACACTGATCAGCACTAATAAGTACACACAATAAACATATGCAATTTGCTATCTAGACTTTTCCTTAAACAATTGCTGGTGGTGTTTGGAGCAATGAATCCCAATTTATAGATGTCAGATTACACTGAATATACCTGTACATATTTGGGACGTTAGGGGAAGATGCAAAACTTTTCATTAAATCAATAATGCCAAACATAATTATGAGCTAAAATGTAATATTCCTATTGCTATTTCAAAAATCATCACTTTAGGATTCCTCCTGCCAATCTTTAAGACATTTTACATTCTTTGTCATTTCTGCATTTCTACTGAACAAATAATTTCACAGCCACCAACCCAAATCTGAGCCTCATAATTTCTTTTTTTTTTATATATAATTAAGTAGATGTGACAGAAAACTGCTACAACAAGGGCAAACCCTGAAGACACAAATAGAAATACCATGATGAGATTTAAATGATCCAGTACCCTAATTACTTTTTCACATTTAAAAAGCCCTAAAGGGAAACATACATTATTGTACCTATGTGGCTCACGTGTTAATGCTATGCATACATTTTACATGGTTAGTGCATTATTGCTAATTTTGTTCTTCGGTGACCTAATGGTTTTGTTAGTATTTTCACAGCTTGAATATATTATACAAAATAATTCCTGGGTCTTATTTAGCTGTGAACATGTGTGGATCACTTTATACCAGTGATGGCGAACCTATGTCATGCGTGCCACAGGTTGCACGCCGGGCCCTCTCTGTGGGCACGCGGCCATAGGTCGACGGGAGAGGGGGCCGCTGGCTGTCTGCAGAGTAGGCACCTGCCTACTGGGGGAGGGCTCTAGGAAGTAGCTCTCCTGTCCTCCCGCGCGATGCTGTGTGGAGCGTTGCCGCGCGTTACCATAGCAACACTCCACACAGCATCGCGCGGGAGGACAGGAGAGCTGCTTCACACAAACCTACTTACCACCACCGGACCACCAGGGATATATATATTTTTTAATGTACCCCTAGCCCCCACCCACCACACCACCCCTATGCCCCCACACAGCACCCTATCCCCCCACACAGCATCCTACCCACCCACACACAGCACCCTACCCCCCCACAGACAGCACCCCTTCCCCCGCCACACACAGCACCCGCACACACACAGCACCCCCACACACACATTTCATCCCTCAGACACACACACTGCACCCCTTTAGACATACACACACTGCACCCCTCAGACACACACACACACTGCACCCCTCAGAGATACAGACACACACACAGCACCCCTCAGACAGACAGACACACACACACACACACAGCACCCCTCAGACAGACACACACACAGCACCTCTCAGACACACACACACACACAGCACCCCTCAGACACACACACAGCACCCTTCACACACACACACACAGCACCCCTCACACACACACACACAGCACCCCTCACACACACAGCACCCTCACACACACAACACTCCACACCCTTACACACAAACACATACACTGCACCCATTAATGCAGTATGTGTGTGTGTACTCAGCAGTCTGTGTGTGTGTGTGTATATTCAGCAGTCTGTCTGTGTGTGTGTGTATTTGGCAGTCTGTGTGTGTGTGTGTGTGTGTGTGTATTCAGCAAACTGTGTGTGTGTGTGTGTGTATTCAGCAGACTGTGTGTGTGTGTATTTAGCAGACTGTGTGTGTGTGTGTGTGTGCGTACTCAGCAGACTATGTGTGTGCGTACTCAGCAGACTGTGTGTGCGTACTCAGCAGAGTGTGTGTGTACTTAGCAGACAGTGTGTGTGTGTGTACTCAGCAGTCTGTGTGTACTCAGCAGTCTGTCTGTATGTGTATTTAGCGGCCGGTGTGTGAATGTGTTCAGAAGTCTACTAATAAATATAAGCTTAATTTTATCTATTTATATTATTATTTAAAATTTGTATCATTGAACTCTCTGTTGTGTTCTTCTTTTAAAACAAAGTTGTTAATTAGTTTGGACAACTGTACGAGTTGTTTTTTCTAAACTTAAACCTCAGTATTCAGGTTTAATTGCCGTGTTGGCACTTTGAGGGAAAAAAAGTTGGCATGTATTGCGGTTTGGGCACTCGGGCTCAAAAAGGTTCGCCATCACTGCTTTATACTGAAAACATAGAAGCAGCAAGTCAAACAAATGTATTATGTTCAGAGACAAATGATAAAAGATCTCTTAAAATATCTCTCGAAGACAAAACTCCAATCCTCAGAAATGAACTGTGTGTCTATTTGGGGAATTAGAGCCCTGTCCTAATGCCTCCTAAGTTTTATTAAACTTATAGCTGTGTTACAAAGTTACAAAATATCTGCAATAAGATAGCAAGTATTATCCATTGAGTTACATATTAATAGAGTTCATCTTAGTAAAATCACACATATATATATACACATATTTATATACATATTTATATAAATATTTATTAATATCTACTCATACAGTGCTACTTGCATATGACTTGAAACATCCATTAACGTTTATCTATACAATGCTTACATTTCTAAACGTTTTGTTTTAATTTGCTAGTATATGCTTATCCATATGCCCATTTTTTAGTGGTGTCCTCTTAGGCGGTTGGTCATTTGAGATATGCAATGGCAATATTGTACTGCATTTCACCATAAAATTAGAAAAAAAGTTTATAAAATATATAACAATATTGTGAAAATAGATTTCAATTTTATTGCACTTGATTTCTTCTGCTTTGGCAAAATCAATTATATGCACGGGTCATATATATGCTATGTTGGCAGTTTTTTCCCCCCTTTTAATCTTTGTCTTAAATAGGGCAAAGTCTAAACCTCTTTTTCCATATATTTAACTTGGGTCAAGCCTCATGCTGCAAAGGCCTTTAAAGTCATGTTTGCTCAGCATTTTTGTAAAAAGATTATACATTTTCTCTTATAAAGAGTACGTTTTCACATGAAGAGGACCTTCTGGGACTAAAACCAATTAGATATTTATCCTAGGAAATAGAATAGGTATAATGCATCACATGAGTTCATAGAGTGAAACAGATTCAATCTGGCCCCATGGGAAGGAACTTCAAGATAAATAAATATTTTACTGAAAATCTTGTTTCCTAGTTCAACAGAGTTCATGTAATTTTGTTAAAATGTTGGGCTTTTTTAGACTAAAACCTTCACTTTTTGGCAAACAATTTGACCTTTTATGACCCTTTGAATGGAGAATTGTGGGGTTTTCTTGCATTATCTCGTGAACTGGTGTTCAAATAAAGATTATGAGATATAATATGATTTAATTGGTCCAGCTGATGTTCCTCTTTTTATTTCAATCTAGATAAGCAACTTCTTCTATAAACGATTGCAGTATTCTCCAATAACTTTTAACTTCTGAATAAGTCTGGAAATTTTTCATATTTGACTTGACTTATACAATTTTATCTAGAAAAAGTCAAACACTTTTAAAAGTTACTTTTTAGGGATTTTATATTCTTTAAAGCTAATGGATAGTGGGAAGCATATAACATTTAGTTAATTATTGTTTTTATATGTGGTTGGTTTTGATGGCATACCTTACCATCTAATGGTCTGTTTCCTGAACCTAAACACCAGTTATGCTCAGATTTAGTGTTTGTTTAATATAACCTGATCTGACAACCATGGCCGATTAACATGTTCAATTTCTCAAGCTTGTATGCTATTCAAAGTTAGTCATTGCTTAACATAGGGACATTCGTTTTTTAACAAAAAGAGAACTTGCCACCACTTACCTGACCCTTCACTCTCCTGACACTATTTCACAACAAAGGTCGATCTTTATAGAAGTGTAACTTCTGGTCTACAATACTCTGTCCAGCCTCTTCACTGATTTGCTTGGGGATGCTTCCTGAGGCAAGGCAAACCTCCTCCATGACATCAACACGTTGGTTTCATTTCCAGTATGGCAGCATTTGAGTAGAGTGGTGTCAGCCCAGGAATTCCTATATTAACTAGCATGTGCTAGAAGTGCCAGGTGGAAATGTACCATTCCAACCATAGTGCATGGATTGTTCCTATTGGTGGAGAGCCAGGGCCGGCGTGTCCATAAGGCGGCACAGGTGTCCACCTTAGGGTGCACCGGCCTGGGGGGACACTAGGGGGAAAGTGCACTATGCTCCCTCCTACCAGTCACTGAGTGTAGCATGGCTGAACGGAGCGCACCACAATACAGGAGCATCTGTAACACCCTGAGACATATCCACTCCCATTGAAGAGAATACGTGTTATCAAGTTCCCTGATTATCTACTGCTACTCTAGAGAGACCGCCTACCCTTTCTAAGACTATTTTATTCATATTGGTGCATCCCTACACCATCTTTTTTGTGTTGTATCTGTTTCCTGTACCCGGCCCGACTGACAGTAAGTCAGAAACTCCGGTACCATAGTCCACTCCACTCAGGCACTCTACAAGATAGGTAGGAGGCATGCAAGGGAGGGAGGGGAGAGGACCACTAAGGAAGGGAGGGAGGGTAAGGAGAAAGGAACAATAAGGGATAGTGGGAGGGGCACTAAAAGACAAAGGAGTGAAGGGAAGGACCACTAAAAGGAACACTAAGGGTGATAGGGGGGCACTAAGAGACAGGGAAGATAGGGGAAAAGACCACTAAGGGGGATTGGGAGAGAAACACTAAGGGACAGGGAATGAAAAAGGAACACTTGGGAGGAGGGCGACCAGTAAAAGAGAGGGAAGGGAGGGGAGATAAACACTAAGAGGAGCAGAGGAGGAACAATAAGAAGACAGGGGTAACCACTAAGAGACAGGGAAGGTAGAGGAAAGGAACACTAAGGGTCAGGTAAGGATTGTGAGAGGAACACAAAGGGACATGGAGGGGAGAGGAACACTAAGAGACAGGGAAGAGGACCACTAAGGGAGGGGAAAAGAGAGGAACACTAAGGGGCAGGTGAGGGAGGTGAGATGAACACTAAGGGACAAGAAAGGGAGAGGAGTGGAACACTAAGGGACATGGAGGGGAGGGGAGAGGAACACTAAGGGACAGGAGAGAGAGGGGAGAGGACCACTAATGGATGGGGAGGGGACCACTAAGGGTCAGGTAGGGGAGGGAAGAGGAACACTAAGGGACAGGAAAGAGGACCACCAAGGGAAAGGAGGGGGAGAGGAACACCAAGAGACAGAGGAGTGAGAGGAGAAGAACACTAAGGGACAAGGAAGGTAGGGGAGAGGAACACTTAAGGGACATGGAGGGGAGGGGCGGGGGAGAGGAACTCCAAGGGAAAGGGGAGGGGAGATGAACACTAAGTGACAGGCAAGAGAGGGGAGAGGATCACAAATGGACGGGGAGGGGTAAGGACCACTAAGGGACAACAGGAAGGGAAGGGGAGAGGAACACTAAGGGACATGGAGTGGAGAGTGGCAGACAGGGGGGCTCTAGTGGGGAGAACAACACACAGAGGGACATGAGGGGGTAGAAAGACACACAGATGTGACTGGAAATGTAAGAGGCACACAGAAGGGCATAGGGAGTGGAAAAATAAAGGAGCTGGGGGGGGGAAGAGACACAGAGGGGCTGGAGAAGATGAAAAAGAGACACAGAGGTGCTGGTGGGAGACAAACGGGCTGGGGGTGAAAGAAAAACGCACAAAGGAGCTGGGAAAGTAAAAGACACAAAGGGGCTGGGAGAGAAGGAGACACACAAAGGGGCTAGGGGTAGTAAAACACCCAAAAGGGGTTGTAAGAGATACACAAGGGAGGTGTAAGACACACAATGGGGAAAAAAAAGGCATGCGATACACTAAAGGGGGTAAGACATTTAAAAGAGGGGATAAGACAAAAAAAGGGGGGTTAAGAGGCACACAGGTGAAGATGCTTTTTTGGGGGGGGAAAGGTGTCATTACAATTATCTTTTTTTACTTGTGTACCCAAAAATCCTTGTACCGGCCCTGTGGAGAGCAGAAGGACTGCCTGTGAAAGGTCTCTTCTGCTCTGCCTTATAAATTAATTCCTTGGCATAGAGTTTATGCCAATAAATTGACTGGACTGACAGGTATGAGAAATACCTATTTTTAAACAGATTTTTCTCCAAATCTATACATTAGCCATCACAATGTATAAATAAAATATGTGGTTTTGTGCATGACAAGTCCCCTTTAAACCAGAATGGAATAACTAAATATGATGTGGTAGTGAAAATAATCAGAATTGCCAGATGTGCATATGTAGCTGCAATCCACTAGAGAAAATTACTTTAAAGTCGGCATATAAGTATGGAGGATTAACTATTTACAATAATGCACTGAACTCTTATAAAACATTTCTCCGACTTTATCTGGCTGTTTGATATACACTGCATTTGCTCTAATCTTCCAGCACCAAAAAAGTTAAATCAGAAATGATAACCGTGCGAATGGCCATTAGCTTTATTTTAGTGTAACAGAGATGTATCCCTCTGACTAAGTCTGTTTTCTATGACAATCTTATAGAAAGGTAAAAAGGGAAATTAGTAAAAGGGCAAAGACATCATTATGTATTTTTAATGTTATGATCCTTATTCTTCTAATAGGAACATTCCAAGTGTGCTGTGGTAATCATGGTGTCAGGAGTGTCAGAATGGTGTGACTTTTTGCCTGGTGTCCATTAGCTCTTTGCCTGAGGTAGTGGATGTGAGGTGAGAGGCGGACCCCTAGTAAGTAGTCAAACTTCTCCCAAAAAATATTGGCTAGTTATAATGGGAGAGTTGTGGGACCGTATAATTACTATGGAGTGGTGTAGTGGTTATGGTGCACAGAGTGCTTTTTTTAAATTATATCAGAGGGAGGGTGAGTGATTTGTTTGCTAAGAAGTTGATGCTGAGCTAATAACCAATTTGTCAAATGTGATTTAAATAAGTCTAGAGAGCAAAATCTCCAGCAAAGTCAATTGGGAGATTTTTGAATGAGACTATTTTGCAGTACTGGACACCTGTCAGTTAACATCTCATAATTTGGGGATTAACTCAATGCTTAAACAAAGTGAAAGGATGGAGTAATCAGCTGTGCAATAACTGCACTTACAAACTGAAACTGGAGTTATGTAGTAATTGCTTCCGATGAACTATTTCGATTTCAGTAATGTATAAAGAATTTTGGCAGTGTTTTAAAAATCATCAATTCCAGTAGAGTTTCAGGAAGTTCAGAGTTTCAGCTGCATAAAAGAGGTAAGATGAAAAGTAGTGCTCTAAACTTCCCATTCATATGAATGACATTTTAAGTATTAGTGCTGCGTTTTTTTACATATTTGCATATATACTCAATCTGCACCTCCAATAAATTAGTCCTATAAGAAGTAAATTGCTAATTCTAATTAAAGGTACACAATAGCCACCCAGCCACCCAGCCACCCAGAGGGTTGAGGGGGAACAGAGGGCACTATAGTGTTAGGAATACAACTTTGTATTACTAACACTATAGAATCCCTTTGAAGTACTTTCCTTTATCCAAAAGGCTATTGCTTCGTTGGGTTTATTACCAATGGGGAGCATTGTAAAGGCAGGTAAAATTTTACCATTGGCCTGTTAGATAAAACTAAATTAGTGAAGGACCTATAAACTCCCACTTACGACGCTTCCCGATCTGTCAAAGGAGAAGGGTGTGGGCTACGAACAAATGCATTGTATCTCATCCATTGTCTGTATAGTGTGCTCCTTTTACCGGAAAGGATTGTACATCTATTTAATTTGCTCTTACATTTTAGGCTTTATTACATTATTTAATAACAATATAGAAATTTAAATTGATTCTCTTTAATCGATTCTAGACTAGTAATGGACTCTAGACTAGTGAACAAATCTATTGAAACTGAGACAAACTAATCAAATTCCATTTTATCTACACCCAAAAGAATCGGTCAACAAAAGATTTACCTATGGAGTCTTATGGGACTCCACAGGTAAATCTCGGATGGATTGACGAATTCAGACGTAGTTAACAGGAAATTGATTAGTTCAGAGAACAATGTTGGCACCAAAGGACAGGACCTGAAAATCGTGATGGCCTGCCAAAATCGGGATGGCTGGGAAGCCTGTTAGTGGACACTTAAATTGTCAGCAAGTTAGCACCCAAGCTTTGCTCAAAGCAGCTCTGTGATGGATTTGAGACCATTTTTTTTATGAATAAAACATAATACAAAGTATAGTAACTGCATTATTTACTAAAGTGAGGCTCCAAAGTGAATTCAAAGTGAATTTAAAATTTAAGGACAAAATACCTAAATTAGAAAAAGAGCTATGCTTTCAAGTCAGTACTCTCACCTTAAATTTGAAATTTCACCTTGGAATCTCTCCTTAGTAAATAATCCTGTATGTGTTATTTTAGTTGCAGAGAGACAATAAAAAAATAATAAGCATCCCTGCATAAACAGCATCCTCCCACTGCAAAGATATTGATATTAGCCCTTAATAAACAGTGCTATTCAATGTGACCTTATTTGTCTTTTTTTTTTCTTCTTAAATTAAATACATTTTCATCTAGTAAGTGTTTGAATTCTATTACATTTAATCCAATGTGATTTAAACCTTTAGCATTTTCATATGCGATAAAGTTAGATATTAAAGGATTTTTTACATGAACAAAACAGTAAAAAAAAAACTTGCATAAAAGAAACACGTTTTTGGCAGTACTTTCTGCTTTTTATTAAACTAAATGCAGTGACTTTTAGATAATTAGGCTGGATTCTTGCATATAAATGTCTTGCCAAATATATCCTACTGACCTGTAGCTGGTTATCGAGAATCAGATTAATTATATACATATTGACTAGTTATTCTGAATATTCTGGCTTTAAGCTGATTTTTATGAAATAGTTTAGAGAGATTTATATTTTGTATTTTAGTGCCAATCTAAGTGTTGCTTATACAGACAACCCATATAAAGAAATGCTTCATAAGCTTTGAATACTTAAAGAAACCCTATGTTGCAGACTACATCTCCCATAATGCTCTAACAGCCATAATGCTTACAAAGCATCAGGGGTATTTTATAACATGTGGAGTGCTGAAGGTTGCATACTCCTGCCAAATGCGACAGTTTTTATTTTACTGTATTAATGTCCTCCTATAGGGTGAGGAATGGAAGGATGAGTTTTACTTACCTCTCAGCCCCGCACCATGACAGTTTCCATGGGGAAGGTCTGCCTCCTTGGCTGAGATCATCGCGATTGATGATCTCAGCCAATCCAATAGTTTCCCATAGGAAAGCATAGGGAGATTAGTATGTGTTGGGAATAATACACTTTGCCTTAGATACAGATAACCGGCTGGCCAGTCTGTTTAACATTGGTTAACATGTCAGCTATTTGCAATAATATATTTTATCTATATCCAATGCTTAGGGAATATACCCGTAGACAATTAAGAGATGTAACAAGTAATAGGTGTTAAGAGCCGTAGAACATTATGTATCAAGTCACAGATGTTATATCCTGTATTCTTCTGTCTGTGGGCCTTATTTCCTGTTTTTCTCCCCTTGATCATAGCTGCATTGTAATGTGTAATGTAGAACTTAGTAGTAAATATCTTTAATTCGTAGTGTGCATGCATATTAGTTTGAAGTGCGTAGTTATAGTGAAACTTAGCTTTGAGAAAGGCCCGAACATGAAGATACACCAGCAAGCTTGCTGTAGGTTAAGATGTGAAGATAAGATAAAGGAGTTTGTTAGGATTGGATAATGCTTGTAACAACCACCCCTGTTTCCTTTTGAACAAAAACTTGTTACACAGCTCATTAAATGTTAGAAGTCACTTTGAACCTTGTCTTGTATTGTTCATTGGGGCATCTCGCCAGCTGGTTTGGGGACAGTTGCAAAATTGATACTAAAGCCCATGGCAAGGGAAAATTCCTGACAGAAAAAATTCCTCACTATCACTATGCGTGCATGCACAGCAAAACATGGTGCTGAACCTATTAAATGGTCTCCATAAGACTATTTCAACAGATGTGATTGACAGCTACTAAATGAAAACATTTCTGTTTCTGCAGAATGGCAATGTTCTAATATATAGGGATAAAACTAAAGAGACATGTCACCAAAACCACTCCATTGAGACTGTGAGTGACAGTGGGAACAGTATACAAGGAGGCACAAAACATACTACAGTCAAAATGGGGGGCACTAATAAGTTCTACCATTAAATAATAGTAATAATTGCAGAGGGGATAAGGGGCTGTAGTGAGTGCAGGGGATAATAGAGACTGTAGTGGTGTAGGGAGGTAATTATAGTAGGTTCAGTGGTTAACAGGGGCTATGGATGGAGGTAATAGGGGCTTTAGTGGGTAAAGGGAGATGGGTATAGGGTTTTTTATTGGGAGTATGAGCTGTAATGAGGCAACAGGGAGGGAAAAATGTAATAAATAAAAAATATCTATATTGCAATGCATTACCTTTGGCCAGGGAGTGGAGAACTCTTATCCCTGTTGGGAGAACATACTTGTCTGCACCCCCAGTGGGTACAGACAGCTCCTTTCAGATGGTGCTATATAACAGACATTTTACTTTGAACTATAGGACAGAGACAAACAGAAGACGTGGTGGCACTACACAGAGGGATTGGCTAAAGAATGGAGTAGCTATGTGGAATTTATGTTCTTCCATAGGGTTGGAAGGGAAATAAATATAATTGCATACATTGGTCACTAAAATTAAAGGTAAAGTTATCTAAAGATGGTGTTTTCTGAATGAATGAAAGGATACTATTTCAATTTTCTAATGAGTTAAAGGAACACTCCTGCATGATAACCACTATAGCCCACTGTAGTGCTATGGTACCAAGAGTGCCCTGGTGCCCTCTCAGGATAAGTAGTCAAACCATTTAAATATACCATTTAAATAACTGGGGTCCACAGGGTGCTGATCGCTTGTTCCTAGGGAGCCAGAGGCTCCTGTAAAGAGCGCCTGTTAACTTCACTGAGCTGAGTAATCTTTACCTTGCATTGTCAGGTCATTGGCTGAGAGTGTCAGCTGGGCACTCTTAGCCAGAGCAGGAGTTTCCAGGGGCAATGGAGGAAGTGACCAGCACTTGATGGACCCTAAGTAAATTTTCAAACTGTTCTCAAGCAGTTTGACTAATGAAGGGGCATGGAATCCCGGCAATCTGGCACTATAACAACTACAGTAGGCTGAAGATATTTAGGATTAATTCTAGGATGGTTTAATAAATATTTTCTTTTGATAACATTTTTATTTCTAGTCTAAAGTCCTTGTTTTGTGCTTAAATATTCCTGCAATCTAAAACCACGTCTACAGGGAGTGCAGAATTATTAGGCAAGTTGTATTTTTGAGGATTAATTTTATTATTGAACAACAACCATGTTCTCAATGAACCCAAAAAACTCATTAATATCAAAGCTGAATATTTTTGGAAGTAGTTTTTAGTTTGTTTTTAGTTTTAGCTATGTTAGGGGGATATCTGTGTGTGCAGGTGACTATTACTGTGCATAATTATTAGGCAACTTAACAAAAAACAAATATATACCCATTTCAATTATTTATTATTACCAGTGAAACCAATATAACATCTCAACATTCACAAATATACATTTCTGACATTCAAAAACAAAACAAAAACAAATCAGTGACCAATATAGCCACCTTTCTTTGCAAGGACACTCAAAAGCCTGCCATCCATGGATTCTGTCAGTGTTTTGATCTGTTCACCATCAACATTGCGTGCAGCAGCAACCACAGCCTCCCAGACACTGTTCAGAGAGGTGTACTGTTTTCCCTCCTTGTAAATCTCACATTTGATGATGGACCACAGGTTCTCAATGGGGTTCAGATCAGGTGAACAAGGAGGCCATGTCATTAGATTTTCTTCTTTTATACCCTTTCTTGCCAGCCACGCTGTGGAGTACTTGGACGCGTGTGATGGAGCATTGTCCTGCATGAAAATCATGTTTTTCTTGAAGGATGCAGACTTCTTCCTGTACCACTGCTTGAAGAAGGTGTCTTCCAGGAACTGGCAGTAGGACTGGGAGTTGAGCTTGACTCCATCCTCAACCCGAAAAGGCCCCACAAGCTCATCTTTGATGATACCAGCCCAAACCAGTACTCCACCTCCACCTTGCTGGCGTCTGAGTCGGACTGGAGCTCTCTGCCCTTTACCAATCCAGCCACGGGCCCATCCATCTGGCCCATCAAGACTCACTCTCATTTCATCAGTCCATAAAACCTTAGAAAAATCAGTCTTGAGATATTTCTTGGCCCATTCTTGACGTTTCAGCTTGTGTGTCTTGTTCAGTGGTGGTCATCTTTCAGCCTTTCTTACCTTGGCCATGTCTCTGAGTATTGTACACCTTGTACTTTTGGGCACTCCAGTGATGTTGCAGCTCTGAAATATGGCCAAACTGGTGGCAAGTGGCATTGTGGCAGCTGCACGCTTGACTTTTCTCAGTTCATGGGCAGTTATTTTGCACCTTGGTTTTTCCACACGCTTCTTGCGACCCTGTTGACTATTTTGAATGAAACGCTTGATTGTTCGATGATCACGCTTCAGAAGCTTTGCAATTTTAAGAGTGCTGCATCCCTCTGCAAGATATCTCACTATTTTTGACTTTTCTGAGCCTGTCAAGTCCTTCTTTTGACCCATTTTGCCAAAGGAAAGGAAGTTGCCTAATAATTATGCACACCTGATATAGGGTGTTGATGTCATTAGACCACACCCCTTCTCATTACAGAGATGCACATCACCTAATATGCTTAATTGGTAGTAGGCTTTCAAGCCTATACAGCTTGGAGTAAGACAACATGCATAAAGAGGATGATGTGGTCAAAATACTCTTTTGCCTAATAATTCTGCACTCCCTGTAAGTGATTTTTTTTTTGCATTTCTACACTTTCTGAGAAACATGAGAAACCTCAATATGTATTTTAACATTATTCAATGAATACAAATAATTTTGTGAGGTCTGCTGAAATTTCCCTCTTTTTTTTTCTATTTTGCTTTTTTTCATTTTTCTTCAGAATGAGACACTTGCAGAGATTCCAAATTCTATAATGAATATCAGAATCTATATACTTTATATGATTTATTTTAATACTTTTAGCTTTATCTATATATCAACAATTTTTGAATACCCCATACAGATAATTACATCAATAATACGTCATTGGAATGCATATTCTAAATATTCGAAGTATAAGTGAAACAATGGCTCTCCAATATAACTTACAGTGTAACATAGTTGAGATATTCTCTGTGTCCTCTCACCAGAAGCCCCAAATATCTACATACGGGTGTGTCTGGCAAAAAAGGGAGCTTTTTGAAAAAGATATCTCAAGGGTTGGCAGAAAGATTTATTCTGGACTCAGAATGACCCCATCTTATTAACATCCAGACTCCTAAATCCCTGTGTACGTGTTATCTGCAGACTTATCAATCTGTGTGATTTAGATAGGACGCCATCACAGATAAATCTATCCTGGTTCAAGCTTGGTGGAGAAGACATCTTTACAGACAGCTAGAATTACAGTAAATATTACTGAAATGCTTCATTCTAGAAGGGAGGGAAAACACTGCTACATTTTGTCTGCAATATCACATAACCTGACTTCATATTTAAAATAGATTTGATTTTGCATTGGGTCGATGAAGATACATCATGTTATGTATGTTACAGGACGGCATGTGTTTTGAGTTTCAAATAGCATGTTAGATGACACCTAAACTATCACAAGCAAAGCAACTCCTTAAATTGTATGGATACATTGGATGTTATTGAGAACATAATGCAAATACCATAATTATTAACCTAACAAGTAAAAAAAATGTATATATAAATTTAGTTTAAATACTTTTCATAATTTTCATAATTATCGCATATCTTAGTTATAGTATTATTATTTATAACACGTCACATTATTACCTATATGAATTAAATATATGAAAAACAGATAGCATATTTTCTTTTGGACTTACTGAAATTGCTTCATAGATGGTTTGTCTTATATTTCTTGTTTTTTTTGTGTACATTTTGTTTTTCAGATGATTTGCGATAAGTTCCATTATGACCTAAATAAACCAGAAAATTTACCAAGAAAAAAATGAGAAGACAGAATAATTAATAAATGGAAATTCCATCTTTATAGAAGATAAAGAAGAGATTTCACTGATAGAATGTCAAGATATTGTTTACATTATAAAAAAATATTTATTTATTTGCAGGATCATCTAAAATCATAAAAATAAATTCAGTTATATTAAAATTATTGAATAAAGCTAATACATTAATAAAGTCAATACTATTCCAACTTAAAAAAAAAAAAAATAGGGTATATAGGAAATATATATGGGAAATATTCTATTGCTATCATACCACCAAGCAATTATCCAACACTATAACAGTGCTATTTTTTTGATTGGGGAAATGATAGCAATGCAATATTTCCCATATATATACCCGACATATATGGCCCCTTGTATTTTTATTTTGCCATTCATATACTTTTATTTTAAAAAAATATTCTACTTCCAAGGTAAACACACCATTGCTATTGGCAGCTAGAACTTGGTCTGAGTATGTTGTTGAGGTTTCAACTCATCAGTGCATTGTTTAGAATAGGTTGCACATTTATAGATATAAATTGTTATATAAGGTACAAGAATGTCATAACACTAGTGAAAATACTATCTGACCTTTAAAGCACATCTCTGCTATTGGTTATAGTAAAGCCTGACCTTTTAAACATCTTTGTGTTATCAAACAAACAACAATATATATCGAAAGTGTAGATTAGCATGGAAGTGAAGTAGTTAATTTATAATAATATACAGGACAGATGGTGGGATAACAATGACTCACGTGCAGCATCTGCTGATGGTTCCTTTATGGCTCCTGTGGTTCCCCTGAGACTGACCTCACCAGTCACTTGCCATTTAGGAGGGAAAGACTGCATCTGGGATTATACTTCATGTCTGCAATAGATCAGACACGCCATCCATACTTCACCTGTTCTCCTACACTTTGATACCCTTCTAAATTGCCAGCATAGCAGGAAAAATGACTGATTTTACTACTTAACATTTCAATGGCTTCAAAGGAAGTCAGACTTAACATTTCTGTTACTGGGCCACTAAGAAACAGTAAAGTCCTCCCTTTAACCCCTACATTACCGTAACACAAAACACTAAACATTACCCCATGCTAATAACAGATATTAACACCTACACTTCACTAATTCTAAAGGTTACCGTAACACAAAACACTAAACATTACACCACGCTCATAATAGATATTAACCCCTACACTACACTACACTACTAAAGGTTAACTCACACCACTATACATTAACCGCTACACTACACAATAACTAAACACCAACACCTACACTACATTACACTAATATTAACCATTTACCCCATTACTAAACATTAAACCTTAGACTACAGTAACATAATCACGAATCACTGATACCTAAAATACACTATCTCTAAACTATCCCCTACACTACACTAGCATGTTAACTAACCATAATCCCTACACTACATTAACAGTAAACATTAACCTATAGATTACATTAATACTATTATTAAGCATTAGTTCCCACACTGCACCGCACTATCACTAAACAGTAACCACTATACTAACACTATCACTAAACATTTCATCCTAAACTACACTAAAATAGTTACTAAACATAACCTGAACACTGCACTAAACATTAACCTCTACACTTAACCTCTAGCGATAACCTGTAAGTATTATATAACATAATGACGTAACGTATATTTGAGAAAATAATCCCAACTTGAGACTCTGAAGACTGTAAACAGATTATATGATTGCACTAAAATATCAAAAATGACAACCTATTAATAATACATAACCCGTCTTACAAATTATGATAGCAGAGAAGGTCACAAATAAAGTGATCCAAACGTATAAAAAAAAGACACTCTCATACAATACACATTGATCAACAAAAAGTGTTTAGTATTCGATTAAGTTTATTACTGAGAATTACAAAGACTACACATCAAGTGTTATCAAGTAAATAATGTCTTCTTCTCGTCCTCTGCAATGATACCCTCGAGGATGAAGCAAGAAGATCATAAAACTGATCAGGTTTTAATGGAGCACTTTTGTTTTTATGTCTACTACTGCTACACTAAACAGTTTGTTTTTTTCACTGCTGAAGTCTTAAATGTTCTGACTACAACAAGCTTTTTATTGATATCAAAATGAGCAAGGCGCATTTCACTTACTTCAATGGTAGACATAAGTGTCCATCCATGCATATTTTTTTACCTAACTTGGACAGTTGATGAAAATAAATAATGCTACAAGATGGCCACTGTATTGCTTTGTTAATTTGTTTGTTATCTGATAGTTGTTAAGCTTGGACTAGGTTTATGAAGTTGGCCCAGAATATTTAAGCACCATGTTCACTTGACTTGTACAAATTATCAACACTAGCAAATAAGTGTCTTTCTTAAATATTTTATTTATAAGGGAATGTAACGATAAGATATTTTTAGAGTTCCTTGGGAATTTTTTCTTTTCTAATTTGCATATGAATTTCGAACATATTTCAAAGGGCGCTGCACGATGAGATTAACGTTAAACAAAGTGTTGGATCTGTTGTAGAAGATACAGTAAGGAACATGTAGACCATTAGTTTGCTAGTTCTTTAATTACAGACCTGCAGGGTTCTGGATAATATTTTGAAAATAGTTAATACTCCAAAACGTTTGTAATTTGTAGTCATAGAAACCGCATTAAATTCTGAGAAATTGCAGAAAATAAGAAAACTATACCGTATGGAAGTAGAAACATGACAAAATATTATAAGGGTTATTTACTTAAATAAAACAAAATTATTAATGTTACCTGCTTTTTCATTATCTGCTTTAACCCTCTTCTTAAATGTATTACGTTTTGCTTCTTTGACCATAAAAATATATTTTGGATCCTTACATTTTGAACTCACTTGAGATACTCACTATCTTCTTCTATCTTGACCATTATCTCCTTCATTTTATGAGCTTTTTTAATGGGTTTCTCAACTCCATAAGCCCATACTAACAAAAGAAAGAATAATGTGAGAAGACACAAGAAAGAGGGAAACCATAGAAAAGGATTACTTTATCTTGGATAAGAAAATATATTTTTACACACTTTTCTAAAGATTCCATGCATAAAAATGATTGAACGTTTCTGAATTAATAATGTAACATTTTTAGACTTTGCAACAGGCAGTATCTGCCTAAGAAACACCTTAATCAAAATATTTACTCAAGGAGAGGATGAACAAAACACAACTTTGTATATGCTAGAAATGGGTTCTAGAGACATAATACCACAAGACTGAAGGTTGAGTAGTTTATGAATGTCTCTACAAACCCAAGATAGCATAATTCCCCTCCAATACATGCTTTATCGTTATGCATATCTTTTATAGGACTAGGGTTAGGCTGGTTAATTACACATTCATTCAGAAAGTATCCAGACATCTGCATTTTTATTTTTTTTATTTTTTATTTTGCAGCCTTATGCTACAAATGTTTATTTTTTTCATCAATATACACTTAATATCCCATAAAGACAATGCAAACATTTTTTTTTTTAGAAAACTTCAAAATATTTTGACCCCTTGCTATGACCCTTCAAATTTAGCTCAGATTCAGTCCATTTCTCTGGATCATCTTTGAGATGTTTCTACATTTTGAAGAAAGTCCAACTGAAAAAATCAAGTGATTTAAAGCATAATTGATTGGAAAGGCAAAATCATAATTTGAAGGGCACACAACTGTGTATATAAGGTCTAATAGCTGTAAATGTATATCAGAACAAAAGTCAAGCCATGATACAGGATTGAGAAAGGATTGTGTTGAGGTACAGGTCTGGGGAAGGCTGCAAAAATTGTGCAACTGCATTGAAGGCTCCCAAGAACACAGAAGCCTCCATAATTCTTAAATGGAAGAAGTTTTGAACAACCAGGGCTCTTCTTAGTGTTGGCCGCCCAACCAAATCAAGCAATCGGGGAAGAAGGTTCTTGGTAAGAACCCGGTGATAACTTTTGGTGAGTTCCAGAGATCATGTGTTGAGATGGGAGAAACATGCTTAAGGACAACCATCACTGCAACAATCCATGGGTCTGGCCTTAATTGCAGACAGACCTGATAGAAGTTACTCATCACTGCAAGACAAATGAAAGCCTGCTGGGAATTTACATCCCAATGTAACTTTTGTGGTAACATTCTTTGGTGGTGTTTTTCAAAGGCAAGGACTGGAAACTGGTCAGGGCTAAGGGAAAGCTGAAAGCATCAAAATCCAAAGATATTCTTCCTGAAAACCTGGTCACTCAGGACCACACTAGGTTCACCCATCAACAGGACAAGGTCCCTTTAGCACACAGCCAGGAAAATGCAAGGATTGTTTAGAAACAACTGTATCTTTGAGTGGCCCAGTCATAGCCTGGACTGAACCCATTTAAACATTTCTGCAGAGACCTAAACAAGTCTGTACACTGACTACACCAGCTACACACACTGCATTCACTACACATGCTCTGCATCCACTTTACACACTCTGCATCCAATTTACACACACTGCATTAATTACACACACTGCATCCGCTACATACACACACATTGCATCCACTACACAAACACAGCATCCACTACACAAACACAGCATCTACTTTACACACACACTAGATTCACTTTAAACACACTACATCCACTACATAACACTGCATTCTCTTTACACACGCACTGCACCCACTTTACACACATATCAGTGTGCAAAATCAGTGTGGGCCCTGTGAGTGGACTCAGGCGTGGACCCTAGGAGCCTTGAGCTCTGAAAGATTTTCTGATTACAGCTATACCTGTTCACACACATATTATGAGGAGAGAGTGTGCAGCATTTTAGCATTTATTTTTAACACACTGAACAATTATGTTGTAGTTAAATTTAAACTAAAATATGATAAATAAGAAAATGTAATGTGAATTATTGACAACTAAAGCATAGCTGCAGTTTATAGACTGGCCTTTTTAATAATCTTGATAATGCAAAACAATTATAATATATATATATATATTATTTTTTGTTTTAATTATATGAATATATAACCCAAATACCCATATTTTTCTTTCCAGATAGTAGCAGCCCTGAAACATTAATTCCCTCACCATTGTAGCCAGAATTTGACTGTGATATCTAACCAGGTCTTCTGGTGGATTTTTATCACAAAATTAATGAGAATGTTTGCTTCTGTGCATGCTCAGTATTTCTCTATAGACAAGAGTTGGGGACACTTATGTTTGCAGGCAGCAGCCACAAGCAGATTCCTTTTCACTTGATAAAGATAAATAGAATTCACTCATGTGAGTTAAATAATGCCACTGGTGTGGCTGGAGATTTATTCAGTGTATCTCGCTGCATCAATGATTCAGTCCTGTATATGAGCAATTTTATAAATACTTAACTGAAATGCTAATGCATAGAGATGTGCTGAATATATCTGCAACTCTGCCTGGTTTTTAGCACTCTGAATGTCATTCCTTGCCATCTGTTACTCACACAGACACATGCATGCACACAATGAAATAGGTAAGTACGATCAAACATAAATAGTTAAATTGGGCACAACAAAATATTTCGGAAACATTTCATTTTGATCAGAGAATTAGTAGTAGTTTAAAATTTCAGGAAGCCTGGAAATGAAGGGGGAAAAAAGTGCTTGTAGTGTTTATTAGTGGTTGAAAGTTGATGTTAAGTGACAGTAGCCAGTAGTGGTAAGAACAGCTAAACAAATTCTGTTAAGACAACTGAACCAGCTCTCCTATCACATTATTCAGGTTGATTCATGATTTGGTTTAATTCGGTATGGAATTTGGAAATTCAGCTGAACTGAATCTCCAAGTCTAAAAAGTAATACAAGTTAGCAATTTGAGAAACATAATACAATCATAGATATATTAAATTTCATAAATAAGCCTAAACCGATCTATTTTCAGAATTCAGACTATATATTTTGTGTATGCAGGTATTTCTTGAGTTGGTTAACTCACAACAATGCCTACATTCTTGTAAACAGAATCTCCTGGAACCGTTGGAATTATAAATGGTCAACCCTTTTGATGTGGACACAAAACCTTGGGCACAAGGGTAATTGATGAGCCAAATGGCTCTTTATTACATAGCTTCATAGCATTGGTATCATGATACCACTAGCATAATTGGATGAAAATAGGACAGAGACATCTAAAGAAGAGTGATATTTTCTAGAGGAATAACTGCAAACTGCCAATACTCTAAATAAAGTAGGGACTTGGTTAATGGTCCCTGGACTATGAAGTGCAGGAGGGTTTCCCATCCTAAGCTTAAATCACTAAAGACCAAAGTTCATGGTGTAAAGAAGAGCAAAGATAAGTTTGACCAGATTCACTTAAAACTATATTTCAGGTACCTCAAAACTTTAAAAAGTTGCTTCTGTAGAGACTATATTTGGAGCTTCTTTTAGATCTAAACTGCAATTGGATGATCAATCGAATTCACAAACTCCGAGTTAAAATGTAGTCGAATAATGAACCAAACGAGCTCCAAAATAATCAAGTTTGTATCCCCAACTCTTGTCTATAGCGAAATACTGAGCATGCACAGAAGCAAACATTCTCATTAATTGTGTGATAAAAAGTCACCAGAAGACCTGGATTTTGCGTAGATAGCACAGTCAAATTCTGGCAACAATGGTGAGGGAATTAATGTTTCAGAGCTGCTATAATCAGGAAAGACAAATATGGGTATTTAGGTTGTTATTCATATAAATAAAGCAATATAATAATATATATGTTGTGCATTATCTAGAATTCTGTATCAATTGAAAAGTCACAAGTAGAAGGAAAAAACTATGAGAAGTAAAACATTGCCTTGTTACATTTTTCTCATTTAACCTATGAATCAAATAGTGAGAAAATGTTCCTATCAGTGTACTGCAAAATATATACATACATTATGCATATATTTTACAGAGCACCGATCGGCCTATTTTGCTCCCTTTTGGTACGTCTGATTAGTTTGTGAATTGGGTTTTTGTTTCTGAAATTCTGCTGACCCAAACTGACATATAGCGAAATTTGGACTTCTTAAAAAAAAATTATTTTTAGGAAAAACTTTTGGGAAAACCAAAATTTCTCACCAAGCACAAGTCTAGTAGAAACTCTGTCATGCAGAACTATAATATACCAGTCTTCCACTAATGTAGATTCTTAGTAGTAAATGTAGGTGCTACTTACACAGAAAATCTCAGGAATATAAATAAAGAATGCTACACTTGTCACAATGAGTGATTTAGTTAATTAATAAGAAATAAGATGATTGATGATGCTTGTTCAGTATTTGTATTTTATTTAAGCTACAAATAATGTTGGAACACAAGAAATACAAATGAAAAGTAAAGATATGCAGCTGTACTTCGATTATAAATTCTAAAACTACATTTTAACGTAAAAAAAAATGATACTATTTTGAACAATTTTAGGCTTTGGACCTTCCTAGACATTCCAAATGTGTTAAATTCAAAACATAAAAGTTGCATAATAGAATACTAAAAAAATCAGAGAAATATCATACAAGTCCAAAAGCATAATTACTTATCAATGGTGCACAAAGACAAGGAATTATAGTGTAGTTGAGTTGGCCGATTTTTTTTAGATTGTGAAACAATCTAGATGACTCTTGCAGATTCACACTTTTTCAGAACTTTTTTTTCAGAATTAAGTAATTATTTTAGTGATTTTTTTTGGGGGGACAGACAGGGATTTCTGATTAAGAAGCTATGAGTTGTCTTATTTTGATAATATGTTCACCGTTAATAGGGAGTATTTATTCTTAAAAGGCATGTATGTTTTATATAGGCTCACCTTTATCAGTGTTCTTTTAATATGACTAATCTTCTTTAAAGTTTTTTTTTGAGTGTCATATTTGTATTTGGTAATACATGGTTTTATGGTCTGAATAAAGGTGGTTGTTTTTTCCCATTAATATTACTTTACAGCTGAAACCCTTTTACCTTTAGGTAGACTAAGGAGGACACATTTTTGATACTTTATCTAATATCCCTCCTCTTTCCCCTGCCTCCCCCCCAAAAAAATCATAGATATATGTATCTCTCTCTCTCTATATATATATAGATACATATATATGTATGGTTTATATATATTATACATTTAAAAACAAAATTCGATACAATGAAGAAATAAGGCTTGATTGATTGACAATTGACCAGAGTGATAATTGAATGGATGGAAGAGAATGATTATTTTGGACTGTGAAATCCTAAATAGTAGCTCCATTCTCTAGATGAACCTTTTCACATAAAATGTCTCTGACCAATGTGCATTAACTAGTAAACGATCATATTAAAGTGTTATACGATTTTTAAAGGATTCAGTTACATTCTTTGTTTGGAAATAACAAGGCACGTTATCGTACTTCACTTTTCAGAGACCAGCATGAAATTTTGTAATAAAGTCAAGCTGGGAGAAAAACTGTGCACATCTGGTTTGACAGAGACTTATCTGTTTAGCTGTAGCAGATTTCGATATGTGGCATGAATGGAGATAACCATAGTAACTCTATTCCAAATGTGTCACCAGTCTTCTAAACGTGTTTTGATAACTAAAGGTGGCAAGAGTACGAATTTCTTAGAGAAGAAGCCACAGCATGCCGTCTCTGATGAATAACTTTCCACAGGGAAATATCTTCTGTGACCTAAATATCAGACACATCAGCTTCTCACTTGAATGGTTTATGAGAATTAGAATAACCCTTTTAACTTATCTTAATAAATTATTATTATATTATTTATTCTCCATGCGACCTCCTGAATGTGTCCCCATTTTTAATGAGAAATCAGTTATCATTCATAATCATTTTAATTAACAGCTCGCAATAGAAAATCCAGGAATCCAGCAATCTTCATTTCACACCAGAGAGAGATATACTGAAATACTAACAGTGCTATTTACTAAGAGAGAATTGTCTGGAAGTCGTAGTGATTTTTTTTAGGCCACAATAGCTGAGTTGCAAAAAACTGTCCAAGTCAGCTTTTCCAGTTTAGCGATTTTATTCTAAAATTTTAAATTCACATTAAATTCACTTTGAATGCTCACAAACAATTCTCACTTTAGTAAATAATCATGTAAGTGTTCAATATACAAATTAATAATTCTATGCATACATCCCATGTTCAAACCAATGATGAGATATGCCCATTGCAGTCTTTTGCTAAAGAGAATTGAAGACTCTGCACAGTAATTTCATTGTTGTTTATGAGAGAAAGGTATTTACAAACATGGTAGCATTTGACTTGTAATTTTGAAGATATATCTAGTTTGAGAATGATACATGTGTATAAATTCCACCAATTCCACAAGCCTCTCAAGCTCATATATGAGATATGTTGGAGCCATATTGCATGAATTCAGAAATAGCTAATTCAAACTTTTCCCAATGTAAACCATATTTTGCCCTTGCCCCCAGTGCAAAAGTGACCAAAAAGTAAATCCCTATCTGTTGTACAACTCCAACGATGCTATGCCAGCTGGAGATCTACCATTTGCCCATCCTTGCATTTGTGTGTGCATTTGAGCAGTGTTTGTGCATTTGAATGTAAGCATATTTTTTAGCGAAAGTATGTGCATGTAGGGGTGTAATTGTATGCACTGTTGCCATTGCAATGCAGTTTTGTACTTGTGTCTGTGTGTTTGTGTTTGAATGCATGGTGTGTTTGTATGCAGTGTTGACTTTTAAAACCAGGTGTGCTTTTGTATGTAGTGTTGGTGTTTGATTGAAGGGGTGTGTTTGTATAATTTGGGGTTTGAATGCAGTGGTATGTATGAATGCAATATTTGTTTTAGATTGCAGGAGTGGATTTGTATGTTGTGTTAGTCTTTGGTTGATTGGATGTATATACATGCAAACATACACTGCCACATACATACTAACACAGATATACATACAAATTGACACACGGATACACACATATAAACACACTGACACATACACACACACACATTCATATAAACACTGACACATGCACAACCCTTGACAACCCTTGACACGTGCACACACCCTGACACACAGATACACACACTGGCACGCAGATACATATACCCTGACACATGCACACTGGCACACAAATGCACAGCCTTACACACAGATACACACACACACACACATGCACACCATGACACACATATGCACACACACAAACACAGATACACACCCAGACACATACATACACAGACATTCATACTGACATAGATATACATACACAATAAAACACAGATACACACATATAAACACACTGACAAAACACAAAAATTCATATACACACACATACATACACAGACATAAAGATATACACACTGACGCATGCACACACACTGACACATGCACACACCTTGCAACATAAACACATTCTGACATACAAATACACACACTGACATATACACACCTTGTCACACAGATGCAAACGCATACACAGACACACACACTGACACATACACACACCTGAACATACATACAAACTGACATTAAAGTAATTTTTTATATTTACAGCCACCCTCCCATTAGCTTACATTTTGTGTCCAGGAACCTTACATTAGGTTGGGTTCACACATTTGTCCCATGTAAACCAGAGTTTGTGGTGAGAAAGAAGGGTACCCCTAAAAAGTTTGTGGTGAGAAATAAGAGTACCCCTAACAGTAGCAGTAAGTTGATCCATGATTTTATTATCTGCAATCATTGCTTTAACTTCTCTAATGGTAGATAGGAACACCCATGTTATTTTACTGTATTAATAGCGAAAAATATCTTCTAAAACTGTATGGCTGTGGGCAATCAGAGCTTACATTGATGTTCTTCCCTACTGAATAACTGAAAATCAGCCAATGATCTCAATTTTCTGGTATTGTTATGCTAAACAATATAGACTGTAAAGACTAATATACTGATTGATTCAAAATGAGCCACCTAAACGTCTCATGCGTTTATCTGATTTTTGATTGGACTATCCTTCCTAGAGTAATATACAGAAGTCTGTACAATTGTTAAAAAGTTAACTTTTCTTGTTTATTCATTTTCCTTTGTTTTACCTATTTACTACAAAGGCATGTACAAAATTTAAATGATTAATTAATGTTGTGAAATTGTCATTTAATAAAATTATAGCATCACTTTACATATTAAGAAGAATATATATGTGTGTGTATATATATTTATATATATATACATATGTAGTGTGCATAGTAATATTTTTAAAAACATATTAAAAAGCAAATACAAATATAAATAATGATAAGTATAACAAAATAGAGGTCTAAAAAATAGATAACTTAATTTTCTATAACAATTTGATGTTAATCACGATAATTCAAAATCCAGTAAACAGTAAGTTCGACATTTCTCAATAACATAAGCTTTTCAGGGGATCTGTTCAATGTCAAAGATTTTAAATCCCCTAGAGATCTTAATTATGATTCTGCTATACAGGTCTAGACATGCTGTGTGATTCGCAGCCTATCAAGTGTATAAATAAATCTATCCTGCAGGCCCCTCTAAGTGTGCTCTGGGTATTGTTTCTTGGAGATGCACTCTAATAAATACAAGGCAAATGTATTTTAACAATTTATGTCATCAAGGATTTGTCATTAGTAGGAGGTAAACTGTACGTGTTGGTTGCACATTAATGCTTCTTTTATTAGTGAATACACCACTGAACAAAAAATAGATCATTCGTTTTTCGGAATCAATCGGCCAGCAGGGAGGAATGTCCATATCCTGAACCAATATGAGCCACACAAGGATGGTCTTAACATAACTAGAATGAATTGGGTCTTTCCTAGTGGAAACGTGAAATCTTTATATTTACGTTGGGTGGTAGTTAGAATGCAAAAAGAGCAAGAGATCCTGTTTTCAATTATATCATGTTAAACTAAAAAATAGGTAAGTGTAACACATGATGGCTGCATTAACTCTTCACTCATTGTGTCTCCTAAATCAATATATTCTAGTGTTAAAAAAATCATTTCACAGGAGAAAAGGTTTTATATTTTTTGTTTCTTACATGTTGGCTGTCCAGAGACAAGTTATCTCTAGTTGTTATTAAGTAGGTTGTTGCAGAACTGAAGTAAAAAAAACAAGTCAATTTCCGTGTTAGCATTTCTAATATGCCAACATGAGCTCTTTTTGTATTGATTTAATAGTAGCCGATACTGTAGAAATGATGCCAAAAAATGCAGTTTACTTCCTGGCGTAGTCTATCAAATGCTATAGAAACCATAATATCATTGACTATTTACTGAATGGCATCACAGTTTCATAGGATGAAAAAGAGACATTTGTATGGCCTAAATGCAATGTCGATGCTTAGTGAAACCAGGTCAGTGGTACTACATCAATTAACTCTTTCATTACTGTAGAGGAGAAAAGGGAGACACGCTGCTTTCCCATTGGTTACTGAAAGGGAAAATTAAACAAATAAAGTAATATATGTTTAGGCCTGTGAGACCTCAGTATGTAATCAGGGAGAGATGATCAACGGCCTCACACTAAAAGAGTTGAGCAGATCTCCCAAACAAAATAAATATTTAATAAACTAGGGTCCTTAGGACCTCAATAATAAACCAGTAAATAATGTGTGGTCCCTGCCTCTATTTAAAGTGAAGACGGTTCACAGACCAATATGAATTGGGCTAGTAGATGCCCAGTCTTCCAGCCCATTATGTGTCACTATGTGGTTAACCCAAGAAGAATCAGTTCCTGAAATTATTTTTCAGAAATGGCTTGCTGTCTAACATATTTATATAATTGTTTTCTGATCTTTTTTTTTTTTTTTACTGGGAAATATTTATTTACATTTAAAACATAGTTGTCTACCTATATAACCAGAGCCTGCTTACACAGTAAGCTACCGAGGTTGTCGCCAAGGTATAGGTTTGGGCCTGGAGCTATGACTCTAAGTGGAACCTTAAACTAAAAATCTCCCTGTTTTGGGCCTGTTTCATATGTGTGTTGAGATATTTTTAACAACATTCCATTCGTTATCCTCATCAATAAAAACATTAGAATGCTTTGCATAAAAGTCTTCAACTCCTCCTTCATCAATTCTGTAATTGGTGTGGGCAAAATCTAAACATTTTCCAAATAAGGCAGTGATTCAAAATGTTAAGTATAATTGAAAAAGAAAGTGTGTATTATCAATCACAATCTCATAATTTAATTGCCTGGCATCATTGTAATATTCCTTTTAGCACAGTAAGAGTTAAAGAAAACACAGTTTCAGGGAAAAAGAAATTAAAACCTCCCTTCGCTCTGTTTCTGTCTGTCATGGAAGGGGAGAGTGACATCACAAGACCAAAATTAAAACTTCAGTTTAGCTCATCTGTCATACTGCTCTATCCTAAACAGCAGGGATTCTGCAATTTAGAAAGATCTCTTACATTTTTTAAAGATACCCGCAGTGTCAAGGGCACTACAGCCTAAAATACATTTCTATTTAACCTTTCTCATAGAAAATGTTGTAGAATATTAGGTTGCAATGGACCGAAATTGACTGTGACAGGTTGGCTGACAGTTTCAAGTTGCTATTTTGCATCTCGTTTCTCTGTGTGTTGCCGACAGTGTTCACTTTTCACTGTTAGAACATTGAGTGTTTATTCAATATCTAACAATGAACCTTTCTGGCCAGCACAGGTGTCCAACACTGGTCTAGAAACCACAAATAAAGCAGCTTTTCAGCTTAGCAGCATGCATATGTATGAGCTCGGTTTGCATACAATATGTACATGCGGCTGAGGCAGTTTGTTTGTTTCTTTGGCTAGGAAATAGAAGCAAGCTATTTCCTACATGACATAAAAGTAAAAGTGTTTTTTAGCATTTTGGAAATTCAGTAGGTTAAATTGATATTTATTATCTGTTGTTTTGTTGTTGTCGTCGTTGCTTTTTTCTTGTTACAGCAGCTCTGTGTCTGTTAAATGCAAATCTCAAGTTTAGATTGCAATCTTTGACCTTGCTGGCAATTCATTTTAGAATTAATTTTATAGATATAAAGGTACCCTTATTTCATTGTTATTTTAGTCATGTTTAATAATGAAGTAAAGCATACCACCAAAGCACAACAAGCTTTCTTAAATACATTCAATATACTATCATCATAAAACAGAAAGTAACAGCAATGGTTGTCTGATTGACAACCAAGGGGTGAAACATGGTTAATTAGTAAAAGTTCCAAAAAGTGAAATAATCCTGAGGTGCAAATATCCTAAAAACCTTGAAGCAATAAAACTGAAAATCCACCTGTGTGCAAGGTGTCAAGATAAATAGAAAATACTTATATTTAGATTCTTCTATAATATTACAAATCCTCTATTTACGCATGAATGGTCCCTCATACCCAATTATTATATTTTTTTCTCCATAGATGATTCATATTAATTATTCCAGAGTTGGAGCCTTAAGTGTAATTAGACTCATATATTGCACCTTCAATAGTCTTTCGGGTGATGTTCAACTCTTGCAGTAGTGATGGTGTAAATTCCAATAGCCAGGATACCAGTAGTGAGAGCAATTCCCAAGACAAAATTAAATGAACGTTAACCCCTTAAGGACACATGACGGAAATATTCATGATTCCCTTTAATTCCAGAAGTTGTGTCCTTAAGGGGTTAATAAATCAATTCATTAACATATGAAAATAAAAGTATGCAATCTGCAGGCAAAATCAATATCAAAGTGTCTGAAATGCATTTTACCAGTCATTATTGGCTTACTCAATTAGTAAATGCTAAAAGTCAAATCCTTTGCTTAAATCGGCACCTTTTAATTCGGTGTCTGGCTTATCTTCTAGTTTCGCATTTGCGGCTCTGGCAAATTTCCGCTTCCGCGTTCCAAGTGAACGCGTCTCTATTCCTTCATGTTGTGGCACTTTCTTTTGACACAAAAGTTATTTCTGTTTCATTACTGCACTGTAGAGAAATATATTGTTTGGAACGGCTAGTGCTGGTTTGAAAAATTTTGTTGCGTATAGTCATATACAGTCATTTATAAAAGTGCCAGTTTCTATGAAATCTGCACTTTTTGTTTAATGGAAAAAAAGATGTTCTCTTCACACCAAAAGCACTTTAGAAAGCATAAGTGCTTTAGGGGTCTGGAGTTATTCTTTAAGCGGACCTGAATAATATGCAGATGTCAATAGAGTGTGTAAAGGCAAAAACATAACATTGTTCATTGTAGTTAGTTTATGTCTAGTAAGATTAACCTGTGTTTTAGCTCACTTTTTTAAATATAACCAAACATTCATAAAACATTCATAAACAGATACATTGCAAACATCAATCTTCAGAACATTAAACATACCTTTTCTTGCAACTGAACTGATGGATGTCCCGGTTTTCTTCAATTGCTGGTTTCTGCTTCTTTGTAAGTGAAATAATCCCTGTGCTATGTTATTGGAATACTGCTAGCACTGCTATAGTGGAATAAATATTTAGGTCACTGTCAAAAAACAGAGCTTAGAATTCAATGTTCAAAAAAATAAAGTGGCTCTGATTAGAAAGGATAGCTATCCAGCTTATGTCAAGCAAGAATATCATGATGTACAGCAGATATCCATCCATGACCTTTATAAAATAACATTATGACTGGTGACCACACATTGACAGTAACATTCAAAAATGATGACACTCTATGTCCAAGATATGGTCAGGTGGTGCAATATAACCTTTGACATTGCCATATACTCATGTACCAAATACATTTTGACATCTATCCAGAAACATCCAGAATTGACTGGATCCTGACTTTCTTAAAACTTAAGAGTCATCTTTGAGAAAAATCTCCTAGTTATTTGTATATGATGAGTTAGTAGAAAAGACATATACTGTAACAAACTCACAGTGTCCAATTGGATTAAATTGAGCAAGGTTAAAAATAGCTGATTTTCTATCCAAGAATACTTAGTAAGGATTGTGGAGTAAGGAGTAAGGATGTGTTTTTCTAACTCGGAATACCAAGTTGGATGCTTCAGATATCCTGACATTAACAATCATATACTGAGAAATGATGCAGACAGTACTGATCCACTTGTCAACAAATCATAAATTAAGTTACAAAATGAAAACGAAAAAAAAGTAAAAACAAAACCAAAAAAACTCTGATAGGAGTTTGCTCTCCTATCCCACGTGCATGGATGTATGTGGAGTACAAAAATTAATGTGTGTCATTGTGAACTAGCATATAGCCCCCCATATTCCCATACTCAGTGTACAGCAGTGTATGGATAGACTAATTGTAACAAGGGAAAGACTGCATTGTGTAGTTTGATGTAAGATCTTCTGTTACCAAAGTTGAACCTGAAATTCCATGTCTCCAGTTAAACACCAAATTCAGATGGGTTGAAAATCAAGTTGTAAAATTGAATGGACCTTTTAGCAATTTTTTTTTCCAATTTATTTGAATTAAAAGTAGATAATGAAATATGTAATTAAAAATCTATGATTTAATTAAATATCATTTGATTTCTACACGGCATATAAATAAATTTTATATGAGAAAACAGGGGCCTGGCTGCAAACAAAATGGAGGATTCAGCTGTAGATCTACAACATAAGTGCTGGCTGCACTCACCTGAACATGCATAAATAGGGTGCGGCAGGGAGCCAATTTATACAATAAAAAAGAAAAACCAGCGCACTCCCTTATTTTTCCCCAAGTAAGCAGCTCACAAGGCAGACATTAGTCTGTTAGAGTAGGACCTGCCAAAGATGGGGTACATTGACGTTGTGGCTGGCTTATGCAATGTATGATCATATAATGTAACTAAACCCCCATTATTTTTTGCTGTTTAGTGCATAAGGGAGTGCGCTGGATTTATAAATACATTTTAAACATAATTAAGTGCAATCACATTATTTGACACTTTTCCAATGAGAATTTATAAGCCAAAAAGTGTATCCAATTAAACGAAGTGGTTGAAAATGAGACTGGGTGATTGCCATGCCAAGTTCACATCAATTCAATGTTATCTTGAGGCATCCATGTATGCGTATTTTAAAAACAGGGGAGAGGAACTATATGTGACCATATGTGAATCCCTAGAGGTCACCCATGTCCCTATGTCTCACAGTGTCCCCTGTTGTCTCAGTGTCCCCATGTCTACCTGCAGCCTTTACCCCATCACTCACTTCCCTGAGCTGTAGTCTGTCTCTGCAGGCTGGGAGCTGCTGTCTGAACTCTCTGTGCTGTGTAGCTGCTCCCCCACAGATCAGTGAGTAGAGAGATGCAGGTATATGCTGTAACTTCCTATCCCTGCTTCTCTCCACACACACAGTAACCCCTATTTTTTGGTGGTGGTATTGCAGAGTAATCTCTGTTTATACTGACAAAAATACTGGCATTTGTACCGGCCAGGCAGCCTCAAATAAATAATGGCTAGGTGGAAACCCTAAGAGTAGTGTGTAAAAATATATATATATTTTTTTAAATCAATTGGCCTATTGCATGGGCATGGGCCTGGAGCTGCAACTCCATCAGCCCCTATGTTAATCCGGCCCTGCATAAACTCAGCAACCCCTTTCCTGATTCATGGCATCAATCTCTCTCTCTTGATTGCCATATGTCATAAATCACATTTCTCACGTGTTCAAATTATATTATATATATATTTTAGGATAGTATTTCAAGGAAAAAAATGTATGCAAACAGGTTCAAACTGGGAACACCAAGCAGCCATAGATAAAACTTATTCCAGACCTAGAATTCATAGTGTCACAAAGTGTGTCACTTGAGCTTGCTACAAGCAAACTAACTGATAAAAATACAAGCTCACTACATACATGCTCACTGATACACACACTACACAAACAAGTCTAGTACAGACAAGCTTACTGGTGTACAGCTTACTGACACACAAGTCCACTAATAAAAACACACAAAAGCTCAGTACTGACAAACTCACTGACACACACAAGCTAACTTCAAGCTCACTACAAACAAGATCACTGACACACACAAGCTCACAACAGACAAGTTCACTGACATATACACACGCTCACAACAAACAAGCTAACTACAGACAAGCTCACTGACACAAACAAGCCAGTTACAGAGAAGCTTGCTGATACACTGAAGCTCACTGACACACAAGCTCCTTACACACAAGCTTACTGACCCCCAAACACACAAGCTCCCTACAGACACACTCACTGACACATACAAGCTCACTGACACTCACAAGCTCACAACAGACAAGCTCATTATAGAATAGCTCACTGATACACTGAAGCTCACTGTCACACAAGCTTCCTACAGACATGCTCATTAACACACACAGGCTCACTACAGACAAGCTCACTACAGACAAGTTTACTACAGACAATATCACTGACACAAACACACACACGCTCAATAAAGACAAGATGACTGATAAGCACATGCACACACACACTATCACTATCACTATCGCTACCATTCATGGACTGCTGGGAAAAACTACAAGTACCTGTCACTGGCATTGTGAGATTTCTTCCTGTATGAGGTCATCATTTTGGGCCTCTTCCTGGCTTGCTGAGACTGGAGGGTGGAGATCTAATGTGGTGGTTGGATCCTGCCAGAGCCATGTGACCATGCTGTGCAGGAAACGGAGAAGGGGCATTGGTGAGAGATACTTTGCTTTCTCACTCCTCCTGCTGCTCCTCCCATTGCTTGTGTACTGGTGTTCTGTCACTTTCGGTTTTGCTGGCAGCCTCAATGCTGCCACCTAGTTGACAGAACCAGCCTTCCAACAGTCCAAAGAAAGGAAAAATGAATGACTATAAAATGTTTTATGTAATCTGCTGCACTGACCGGCCCAAGTGGCTGTGGTGCCCAGTGGGCCAATCCAGCTCTGTATGCCAACACCATCTGTTCATTTTCATGGGTCTTGAAGGTAATATGTCCTCTTTGTGTGCATTACACAAAAAATACCTCTTTTATCAGCATTTATCAATCTGGAATGTGTCCTTAAAACATAGTTCTCCCTACATATTCTAATAATACTTTTGGATTACATTGAAATTTGAATGAAATTGCAATGCCGTTAACAGATGTATTGTATAAAAAATGTTTTTTTTTTAGTAAAGTATCCAGAGGTGATAGAACTACTTTAAACATATTTTCTTTTGATATGTTTCACTGAAAGGCAAGGCAACATTTATTGAAGGCTGCTAAAAGTTGTTTTTTTTACGTAAAGGTTTAATAAATGTATTGTTACCTTCGTGTTTTTAGGATATGGTGACTGCTAGCACACAAAAAAAGCTAAATAAATAAATATACAATAGCTTATCTATCACAATTTTCATTTTCATTTCATGATCCCATTGGCTACTTTTTTTTAATGAGCGGAGTGCTGGCCAGCTGCCTCATGATTAAACCTCACGCCAATAATTAACTGTTTCATTTGAACATGAAATACCCATAAGCCATTTCAGAGTTGCATATTTTGGACAAATTTCCGATTGCCAAAAAATTTGGACAAATTGCAATTCATTCCAAACCATATGAGTTCAATATTTAGGAAAACCATGTGCACAGCTCAATTTATAAAAGTCTGTAAGGAGCTGTAAATGTGGCTGATAGCAGCAAGGATATTTTTTGCTATTAGCTTATTCAACAGCTCCATTCTTTGATCTGACAAATGGAACTGCTGAAAGGTTTAACTACATGTCCAAATAAAATTTGGCTAGACATGAGTTTATGAGATAAGATCAGGCCGCATAAGCCAGAATGAAAGTCAATAGTATTATACTATCGTATTGGTCTGGTAGGGGGGCTGTTTTGCTGCGTCAGTTTGCTGCACAAGTACCACAGCTTTAATTCAGTTTCAGAACACTACATGAAAATAATTAGCAAATAATCTAATGAACAAGTCTTCTTGGAGAGAGAGAGAGAGAGAGAAAGATGGGGGAGTTGCAGAGATAACGATGCATAGCTTGTAGTTTGTTCCCAAATAGCCACAATGGAACTACTCACTGTCAGCATACTGTATACTGTCTTTTAGGAGAACATTATTTCATCCATTTAGCTCTGAAAGTGGTAACTGAATTATCAGAGAGCATTAGAAGCTTGATAGATGCACAAGAAATACCATTAGTGCTTGGGTGTTTCCCTGACATAAAGCACAAAGCAGAATCGATTTTTGACAAATGTGTAATAGAACGGTGTCCTGTTTACTGCATGCAATATTAGCAGAACTGCCGAAATACGTGTGATATCAGATTCTGCCTTCACTTCAGTGCGCAGTCACCTTCAGTATGAAAGCTATCAGGTCTATGCCCTGAATTAACAGAATGTATGTATTACACTCAGACTATCAGCTTTCATGCTTATTTGCTGCGTGATTTAATCGCACATCCCAGTAACATGGCACATACTGAATACAAAAACTGATTATATATCCACGTACCCTATGTTTCTTTATTATGGGGGAGATAAACACGCCATATCTGTATTGTGAATAGCTTTTTTCCCCCTCATTTAAACAAGTCTCCATGTAAAATCTACACAACATTCTTCTAACATTTTCGTGTTCTCAATACATCACGATGACAGTATCTTAAAACCATAAGTACACAGTTTATGGTGTGCTAATGGATTAGTGTGAGGAATGACAGTGAAATAGTCTATTACCCAGAACCCAATACACAGCATTTGTTTGGCTTGCTGTTTTGTTTGAACTGACACATCAATGGCGTTGCTGGGAAAGATAGCTCCTTGAGTTATCATTTTCAATGTATTTTGAATCAGGGTAAATTCATTCAAAATGTCTATAATTATAGCATTATGCATTGTATGGATGCTTTAACTGTGTGAGTTGTAACATCCGATCATGCAACATGGAAATGTCAGCTTATATACATTTTATGATTATTCTTATTGTATCTTTTATTATTTTATTTTAAGTCCCATACATAGTTTTTGAAAAATAAATCAATTCAATGTAAAGGGACTCTCACTTCAAATATGAAGCAGATGGATTCTAGCAAAAAGGAATTCCATGTCTCTCTATTTAAATGGACAGTTTTTGTATTTCATAAATGAAAAAATGTGTGCATTGTTCTATTTTTGAGCTCCATTTCCTTACCAATTACAAAACTCTTCCATATTATGGACACAATTATTTCTCCAACTTAAGTATTCGCTCTTGGGGGTTTGTAAAGCTTACAGGCTATCTAGCTAAGCACTTTGTATAAAAGCTTTAATGGATAGATCTCAGCTTACTGGCAGGGCCCTCTCTACCTTTTGAATTTGTCTGTGTATATTGCCCGTTCTCCACTAATTGTACAGCACTGTGGAATCTGTTGGCACTTTATAAATACCAGTAATAAATGAATTAATTAACTGACTTTGCCCCGCTTCACCATACATGCTCAGTAACTCATTTAATATTACTGCCTATAATGAATATCTTTTGCCAGAAAGTATCCTTTTCAGAATGTTATGAATTCATTCTCTTATCATCTCCCATCTTGAATTCAGCAACTTCTCTTCATCAGCTTTCTGACGAACTAGTCAACGTGCTGCCCTCCTCAATTTCCTTCTTTAGTGATTCACTCTGCCAATGCCTTCCCATCCAATCAGGAATACAATTGAAACGTGTTACCTTCGTTTACAAAGCTCTGTTCTGCTATGCTCTCTCTTAAATCTCTTCTCTCATTACTAAATATGACCCAACTCTGAACCTTCACTTATCAGCTTAGACTTTCATTTTCACTCATCTCCTTCTCTCTCCTGCTTACATTACTTTTACTAAGCAGCCTACATATCTGAAATTTAAAAGTGCGTCATCTTATACTTTTTGTTCCCTAAAATGTATCCTTTATAGGATTCTTTGGACTAATTATCTACATCTAAAGACCAGTTTACCATGCTATCCACAATCTAGCAAACACATTTTCCTTTTTTTTCAGTCTAATACTCATCTAAACTATTATACTAAAGACAATATATTAAATAAGAAATCTGGATGTCCGTTTTTAGCTGGGACAAAGGGATTTTACAAAGGCAAACGTTATACACAGACCCTTCTGTGCAATCTAGAACTAATAATTTTAAGTCGAAGATACAATATAAAAGATTTTCTTACATGCAACACAAAAAATTTAATTTATCTACTTGAATTCCCTTGTGGTTTAAAATATGTTGGGATGACCACAAGGAGCCTCAAAATTAGATTAAGTGAGCATTGTAGGAACATCACCAAAGGATACCCAAACCATTCTGTGTCTAAACACTTTCTTATTCACAATAAGGACCCCAGACTTTTAAAGTGTGTAGGAATAAAAAAATGCACTAGCCCATGGAGAGGGGGTAACATAAAGAATATCCTTGGAAGATCATAGATGGAGTGGGTGTACAACCTGAAAACTCTGACACCTCACGGTCTTAATATAGATTTCGACCTTTTAAATTTTTTATAACTTTTTATATTTTTTTATAATTATATATACCACTCTCTATTGTATGATCATATCTCCTCTACTTATTAACTAGACCAGGTATTTTTTAGTCTCTTATATTAGATTTTTACATTTTATTTTTATTATTTATTTTTAATTTTTTACACTTTTTACATGTTACTAAACTAGATTCAATTGATTATTATGTCATTTTATGGGTAAGGTAATACATGGCACACAAAGGCTTTTATGACTATATTGTCTCAAATGTAAATGTTTTTTCTTTTGGTACTGCAGAAAAGTTAAATTTTATTATTTGTCCCCTTATTTCCATACAATTTATTAAGCTTATTGTTATATGTGTTCTCTATGTACCAGTATAGCTTATGGTGATCTTAATTTGTCCTTTCATTCAAATTATTATCTATCCGAATGACTATTTCTGACGTCATATTTCTGACGAACGTATTGTAGATCGTATGAATACGACCTCAATCCTCTGTTCGCTGGTTTAAATAAATAAAGTATGAACAATGGTCCTAGCTGAACAGACTGTCGAATGTCGGATTTAGCCGAATGCCACGGAAGCCGTGATTCGCGCACATGAGTACTCACATCTCCCGTTTGTCACTACAGCCCCCATACTACACTGCGGTAGTATGGGGGCTATATGTCTATCCAATTAACTTATACACCCCTCGTTTTAAACATATTTATGTAAACTCTATACTCCCATTATGTGATTTCCAAATATTACTTGTTTGGTTAAAGTTTTTAGTATTAAAGTATGTTTTTTACTATGCTGCTCCCTGATTGGCTGCTGGTTTATGATGTTATTTTGGCACCATTTTCAACCATTTTTCAATCCTTTGAGCACCTATATTAACCTAATCAGTCAGGATGTTTGTTTTACTCCATTTGATGAAGTCCTAATGGTGAAATGCGTTATTGGATGTTTTATTTACTTTGTATTTTTAATAAAGCAATTATTTTAGAAAATATGCCAAGGTTTGTGCCAAATTCCTTTTAACAATTTTATTTTATTTTATTTTTTACTTGTTATTTTATTACCATACCTGGCTTTTCACTATTACTCCAAAGAATCCGAGGTGGGGATTATACCACCAAAGCGGATTCCATAGAGCAGTTAGTCTGCTCTATTTTTTGTGAATATATTTTATTATATTTCTTGTTACATTGGTTTTATCTACTAAGAGCACTATTGTCGCTTCCCTACCTCTTACTGTCATTTGAGCTCCAGTTGTCGCTGAAGCGCCCAAGACCGAGGACACTCACACTATATCCTGAAGTGGGGATTGTACCACTACAAGCATTTGATGCTAGAGCTCATAAGAATGTGAGTGTAATATTGTTATGAACACTACTCCGAGGTTATTTAATTCCTACTTTGAACATACTGATACCATTTGGTGTGAATTACAAGGTCCTTTGTTTTCTTCTTTGTTGTATTTCTGGACTTTCTTTTACATTTTATGTTATTTTAACTTTTGTGGCGAAGCCCATACTGACTCTTGTAATACTCATCTATCATTTTCTTTCTAGATGGAACGATTGTGTTTGGAGCTCCTATAACATGTCAGTATTGTTTTCACCATTGAACTATTTTGCTATTATACCCTAGTATCTGTGCTGAGCAATTGTCAAGCATTATATAAACAAGTGATAATAACAATGCAACTTCAAATGACAGCTCATTTATTTGAAAACAATGAGAATCACTCATGTAAGTATATAGAGCCACCAACTTATAATTTTCCAGCAAATTAGTGACACTTGTGACAGCATTGCACATATAGAAGTGAATGGTAATCAAATACTCTAAGAAATTACTGAGCATAAATGTGTATTAGTCTAAACAGACCCACATGTGCACTTATAAATATTCTGCATATTTTGGTGGGAAACCAGGAACAGGCAGCAATGATACAGTTATATAGTGGTCTAAATGTACTGCTGAGAATGCTATGTAACGTTCCCCAAAACTGAAGAAGAGTCATTCTTTGCATATGTATCTAAACATAGAAACATAGTGACGGCAGATAAGAACCAATTGGCCCATCTAGTCTGGCCAATTTTCTAATTACTTTAATTGTACAGCTCTGCGAAGCTTGTTGGCACTATATAAATAATAATAATAATAATAATTCTAAAAATAATGATAATAATAAATTACAATAATAAAAATAATAATTAGTCCCTGGCCTTATCTAATATCTAGGATAACCTTATGCCTCTCCCATCCATGCTTAAACTCCCTCACTGTGTTAACATTCCATGCATCCACTTCCCACTCAGTAAAGTAATACTTTCTGATATTATTTTTAAACCTTTGCCTCTCTAAAGACTATGTCCTCGTGTTGTGGTAGTTTTCTTCTTTTAAAAATAGTCTCCTCCTTTTCTGTGTTAATTCCCTTTATGTATTTAAATGTTTCTATCATATCCCCTTGTCTCATCTTTCCTCCAAGCTATACATGTTAAGATCCTTTAACCTTTCCTGGTAAGTTTTATCCTGCAATCCATGAACCAGTTTAGTAGCCCTTCTCTGAACCCCCTCTAAGGTATCAATATCCTTCTGAAGATACGGTCTCCAGTACTGCGTACAATACTCCAAGTGAGGTCTCACCAGTGTTCTGTACAATGGCATGAGCACTTCCCTATTTCTACTGCTAAAACCTCTCCCCATACAACCAATGCATAATGCATTGAAGACTTCCTGTCCACCTTGGAGTATTTTATACTTAATTATATTTAATTTCATTTTATTTATGTGGTTTTATTTTAATATGTTAATTATCATATAACAACCTTATCTTATTAATTATTAACTTCAGATAGTTCAGTTGATTTTATGGACAAAAGATACAAATAAGTCTTTTAGGGCTATATTTGATCAAAACCTTACACAGTTTAAGCAATGTATCCAACACTGTAATGCTTATAAAATGAATAAATAATTACATTAAACGTGAAATATTTGGGTTGTGAACATGTATTGCACGTAGTTTTGCACTGAAATCCAGGGCTAAGTGAAACTGTCATGATTTTGGACTACAAATTCTGCTCTCTTTATTTTTCCTCTGGTGTTCTGCTTCTTGAGATAGCTGAGAAAATTCCCTATAAAGAACAGCATAAATGCATAATTAAAAGAATTTGGAAAGTATGTTTGCCCAAGTGTGAATGCTTCAGTATTGCTTTCACAATGCTCTTAATCTCCAAACTCCTAGAGCACATTCGCTTTCTGAAATGCTTTGTGTGTGGAGTCTATCCTCTTTTTTTTCATTTTACAAAAAGTGTCCACTCCCCCATGGTTTTCAAACTGAAAACAGTTCCTGTTCCTTCCTGGTTTAGTTAGCTCAGTGGCGCTACACCCAAGAGGCAGCAATTGCTCAGAGCACCTGCCTTCTAACGACTTCTCATTGAGCTGCATTGGGATGTCTGTGATTGGACAGTCACAGAAAGTATGGGCGGGGTTAGGAGGGGAAGGTTTGCAAAGGCTGCAGACAAGATATTTGAAGGTTTTGCAAGCTGTTTTTAGATTTACTCCCAGTGGGAAAAAAATGCATAATTAAATGCATGCAAGTTTTCATTTGGGGTATATCTACTGAACAGTGATCTTTATTTATATGGTATTTGGACAGTGTAATGTTCCTTTAAGGACACAACTTCAGAAGTAAAAGGCCATCATGATGGAAAATGTCCACCATGTGTCATTAAGGGGTTAACATAGTCAGCCGTATAATCCATAGAATGTGTGCCTACAATTTGTATATAATTCTTTCATTACTGTATAGACTGCTAATAGTTATATTTTTTTATTTATTTTATTTTTATCAATGCAGGTACTGATATTACCCCAGAGAGTAGGAATGTAATTTTCATGGGCAGATTCTTTTGGAGGTGCCCACATTTTGTATAGAGAGATAGGTGTATGTGTGAAATCCACTCTTCTATTATTTATGTGCTACAAGAAGAACAATCATATATTTGACAGTACATGTGTTAACTTGTCTGCTGCGGATTGAGAAGATTTATTTAAAGGGATATTATAGTGACAGGAATACAAAGCTGTATTTCTGGCACTATCACTTCCTCTACCTTCTTCCTCCCTTGTGGGCCCCTGCTAGGGTAAAGAGTTAAAAACCCTTTATTTACTTACCTTTTGTCAGGATTACAGAATGATCCTATTCCCTGCGCCGGTGTTCCTCAGTGCTTGGTTGATGCCCTACCCCATCCAACAATTCCCGCGTGCATTAGACCTCCCCGTAGGAAAGCATTGAAGCAATGCTTTTCACTATGTGATACTCATTTTTATACAAATTCACCAGCAGGAGCGGAATAGATTTGAGTTCCTTTTGAGCTGTTATCCTAATTTTCTCCTTTAGTGTATTTAATTTGCTCTTCTGTATGTAATGATTTGTTTTCTCTTTTGAATGTCTGTGTGTATCACTTTACAGTAGAACCCAACATGCAGTACTCAAGCCCACACTCACCAGACACATATGAACTAAAAGAAGCACGTTACCAGTCCTTAGAAGGACCAAGCTTAACACTAAAGACAGGGCGACGTTTAGGGATATCAGAATTCAGACAGAAGGGAGAGACAAGCCGGGTCAAGTTTACAGATATCAAGAAAGTTAGGACTGAGCTGTATCAAAAAACAGAATAAATCACAATGATGGGGGACACACTATTCGGATCACCAGAGAACCATAACAGGGTAATGAGCTCCAAGGCTAGAGGAGTTCATATAGTGATTGATACCATGATTGCTTCCTTTGTCATACTTCTGCGTCCAGACCGTGAGCGTTTGTTGTTGCTAGAATGACGCAGATCAGCATGCTTGTAAATAATAATTATTATTATTGATTATGTGTTTGCACATTATATATTCACAATACTATAAAAGTATTGACTCTGCTGCCAACTGCCTGAGCATACAAATAATTAAATATCAGTTTCCTCTTTTGGGGGCAGTTATCTGATATTTTCATTTTTTTTTTTTATAATGGACAAGTGACAGCTACATACGGATAGTTACATAACGATTTAAAAGATATCTAGAATTGTATAACAAAGTAACCTTACTTAGTTAATCGATGAGCATATGTTGTCTAATGACTAATTTCTGTGAGAATTCACTTGAAAAATAAGTAAATCAATATCTTGACATCTTAAATGTTCTGAATATCCCAGCTTTGTTGAAAAGCATCTTAAAGGTATGTGGGACTGTAGATTCTAGTCCTGCTGTTTCTGTTACAACGTTAAAGTAAAAAAATAAACTTCTACCCCAAACTGGTAAATACAGCCCATGTGGTGTACATTTACATATATAGTACACGTTTGCAGTTGTTTTAATATTTTTTTGAGCTGAAGTTGAGACAAGGAAACGTCTAAGGCTAAATTGGGCAAAAGGAAACTTTACAACTCTCTTTCTTAAATGAATGTAACTGATCTTTTTGTTTTAATAAAGATTATACTTAGCAAATTATCATTACATTAATGTATATGTGCAGCCACTTTTTCTCAACTGTGTTACAGTGATAAGTGTTGGTTATAAACAAGGAAAGGAGAAAACCATGAAAGTTTCAAAAGATAGCATAACTGTGTAAGAATAACAAACAGGCAGGATTCTATCAGCAGAGTAAGGGTCTACTTAGCTTACTGAATAACGATTTTTCTTTTGAAGTCTACGGTGAATTGTTATTCATTTAGGAGAGTAAACCCTTGATCCGCTAAAAGAAACCCACTGTGTTTAACCCTTTAGTGACCAGACTATTTTTAAATTTTCTTACTGTTAAGGACCAGGGAAACTTCCCCGAACATAGACGAACGCACCAGAGCAGGGAATCCCTCTAATCTATGTTCAGGGAAACTTCCCCCAACATAGACATGTGCACCAGAGCAGGGAATCCCTGCGGCGGCTTGCACTTATGCCTGGTCATATGTGCTAGCCGTCGTAAAACAGGTAGGTTGCTAAATGAGGACCACCTGTATATGTTCAATATATTTATTTTACTATTTTTTAAAATAATTATTAGCAGCCTGGGGGACTGCCTGACAGCTCAGACAGTCCCCCTGCTGGCAGCTCCTAGAGTCCTATTGCAGCGATGTGATCATGGTGATCACATATCCCTGGAGGGCCGGGATGGCCGGTGCTGCTGCGGATTGCCGGTCCAGGTAAGTCCAGGGCTCCTATTTGCCACAGACTAGGTAAGTAACGACCATTTTTTGTTGGATGTACGTCCACGGTCATTAAGGGGATATATATATATATATATAATTTCATTCTAAGTGTATTCTGATATAAATATATATATTTGTGGTCACGGCATAAATCCGTAGTATTAGTAACATAAGACAAACAGTGAATGGAAATGTCAGTTGTGGTGTGCCGGAACTGACGAGGCAGTAGGCCTGAAATAAAAGAGGGCAAAAAAGATATAACCAGTTTATTTATCCTACAAATATATCATAACATATCACATATTCATGGTCTTGAATGCTAAGCGCAGTTCTTGTATTGGCTGAGGGATGTATCTTGTGTAAGCCGTGGACTTCCAATGGCCTAAAATTTTAATTATGTGAGCCGGGATATTCTTCTTAGAAGCTGTAGGGGCGGCTCCTATTCTTAATGAGTGGCCAGAGTAATTTGCTGGGTTTAATCCTAAACGGACCAACAACATCCTAACATACACCATGAATTTACTCGTTGTTAGCTTGTTACCGTGTAACGTAAGGAGTGGTTGTGTAGGGGCTATGGTACAAGAGGAGAGGTATTTGTCGAAAACTTCCACCGGACACCAATTATTGTTAGTGGGGTAATAGGTGTAGAGCAGTAGTTTTGGTATGGTGTAGGGATAGCACGTAGTGATCTTGTACTTTTACCAGATTCGACCTAGTGATGACGTCAGGGGAGTTATAGTTAGTGGTGGTGAACTCTTTGGGCCTAAGAAAACCGTAAAAGCCAAATAGATGGCTGTTTTAATTACACGGTTTGTATGGGCTTCGAATGGTGAGGTGTCTAGCAGATTGGATAGTGACTGAAACAAAAGATCGTGAATGGGTAGTCTGGACGGTGAGGGTATAGGGGTGGAGTCTTTAATACCTTTTAGTATGGCTTTAACTTGGTAGGATGACAGAAATCGTGGTCTATTAGGCCAGGTTGTGAGGACGTGATGTTGAATACCTGTGACATACAACTTAATGGTGTTATATGATAGTGTCAGATGAAGGTGGCAAAAATAAATAAATGCGATGATAGTCTCAATGGAGAATTTGTCAGTGACATTAAAGTCCAGCAAGAATTTATTGAAAACATGATAAGCTCTGCCATATGCTTTCCTGGTGTTATTGGAAAGACCGAGTTGCGAAAGTTGTTGCCCGTGATAGAGCAATTATTTTAGTCCCAAACCAATTCCTGCCACTGAGGTGCTGGAGTCGGTGTCGGGGTAGCTGTTGGTAGTGCTGCCCGGAACTCCTGAAACAGAGACTGTGATAAGTGATCAGTAGCGATATTGAGAACCCCAGGCACATGAATGCAAGTTAAAAGAAAACTGTGTTTAGCAGCTAGCCAAGTGAAAGTCCTCATAAACCGCATGATGGCCAGGGAAGAGGAACGACCCTTGTTTACAATATGGCATGTTGCCATGTTGTCAGAGAAGCAATGCACCGTATTCCCAGACCAGCCAGCTCCCCACTTAACTGCTGCTTGAATAAGGCTGATGTGTCTTTGAACTTGGGGATTGCAGTAATTTCCCCTGGCCACTTACCCCACATCCATTCATTGCTACAAATAGCTGCGAAACCTAACATGGCAGCGGCATCCGTCCATAATGACACTGACTTATCTGACCATACTGGGATAAAAATGCTTTTCCCATTCCAATTTAGCAAAAATTCTTTCCACATATGTAGGTCAGCGGTGGCATGTATGTCTAACGTAATGCGGGTGGTATGAGAGTGAAACAGGGGAAAAAGCCTAAGCAAACGGGATATGAACGCTCTCCCCTGTGGAATTATTTTCATGGCAAAATTTAGGGAACCCAACAGGGATTGTAATTCTTTCCTATTACACGAGCCACCTGCTAGGTAAAGGTCGATGGCTGCTAGGATGCGATTAATCTTTTCCCCGGGGAAGCTAGCCTGCATATGTACAGAGTCCAGTACCACTTCCAAGAAGTTGATGATCATATCTGGACCTTCAGTCTTTGTTGGCAAAACAGGTACCCCTAGTTGTGTGAACAGTCGTGTTATGGACAGGAGGCTACTAGGAGGTACCAGGTTCCTTTCTATGGTCAGGAAGGTAATGTATTGGGCATTTACAGATGTTAAGCAGCATCCAGCACAACGTCTCAGCAAATATATCAAAAATCCTGGGGCTGCTCTTAGAACCAAACGTGAGGCGCGTGAAAAAATAATTCAAACCTTGCCACTTAACACCATGTAAATGCCACAGGGAAGGGTGGATAGGGAGTAACTTAAAGGCGTTTACAATATCAGTTTTACTCAGCCATGCCCCTACCCCGGCAGAGAGGATGGCAGTGACGGCATTATCTATGGTCGCATATTGGAGGGAAAATTCTTCTGATGGAATAAGAGAATTGAGACTTGGGGTATGTGATGCATGGGGAGCAGATAGGTCGAGAATTAACCTTTGCTTATTGGAGGATTTGTTAGTGACCAGTCGAAAAATTACTTAGTATGTGACTGGTGAGGCCCTACTAGTTGCCAAGTGGCTTTGAGAGGCACTATCTATGATTTGGCTTGTGTGGGGTACGTGGCCATTGGCATTATGGCAGGGTGATGGCCTCTCCGTGACTCGTAAAAGCATAAGACAGAATGGGAGTGACAGGTGAGGCCCTCTCTATGCAACCAAGCGAGGCGGCTAGCTATGAATTGGCCCGAGGGGATGCCGTACCTCAGAATTTAGGATGGGTGTTGGCCTCGCGGGACCACTAACAAAAGGCGTAGAAGGCCAGAAAAACATACCTAGAGGCTCCTATTGTGTGTGCCAGTATCTGTACTGTTATCACCAAAAAGGTGTTTACTTTTTCACCAGCAGCGGGACTATCAGTGAAAAAGTAAAAAAAAAAATTTTTTAAAAACATTTAAATAAAGTTAATAAATGAACTGTGGACACCTATTGTGGCCATGTGACTGCTCTTTTAGATTAACACCTTAAGGACAAATAAAGGAAATATTCCGTCATGATTCCCTTTTTATTCCTTAAGTTGTGACCTTAAAGGGTTAAGGACCATTTTTTGTCTGACGTACCTCATACATCCGCGGTCCTTAAGGTGTTAACTATAAATTCCTAATCTGAGATACATACTGAGTTATGTGAGTCAAATGTTACTGTTATTATTTTATTATTAATAATGCTATTGATATAGCCCTAGCTTCAGAGCACTTGGGTTATTTGGTGAGTGCAGTATCCAGTACGTCTCTACTATTGATATAGCACCAACATATTCCACAGAGCTGTAGAAGGAGTAAATGAAATACAATGTATTGACTAAACAAAATCACTCGCTCCATCTCTAAATGGAGTGAAGGATACTTACACAAAAAGAAAAATGGCAATATTCCCATGAATGTCAGTGGTAATGACCATATGCAGTATGCACATAAATGCATAACACATGGGATCAGTACTGAGTTGGCTTTACTACTCCACACTCCAAACTCCAAACTTCAGATCTCCAAAGATGGTAGAGTGACAGGTCAAAAGTAGTGCATTTCTATTTTTAATTTTAAAACAGGCAGCTGCTTCTTATTGCAGTCAACTATTATAAAATGAAAGATTGGTATTTTAGTGCTCTGCTAGGCCATTTAAGGTGACCATCAGTAAGGGGTGCTAAGGAAAATAACTTTGCTGCATGCCTTTTTATGTAATTGAATACCTGGCTGTGCAGTATGTGCTTATTTTATGCTACACTTTCAGTGAGATCCTCAAGAGCATCAGCAACAAGCTGTTCATTGGTAGAATGGAGAGGGGATATCATAGTAAGATAAGGATATGTCTTGGCACATCTATACCTCTCTGTTGGGGTCATGGAGTTTTCCTTTTGGGCTCAAGCTCCAGGTCTCTCAGGAACCAAGTAATGCCCCTGCAGTAGAACAAGAAGGGCACGACAGTCTCTGCTGGAAGCAGACAGCTTGTGCAAGTTGAATATTTATATTGTATTTTATGGGAGCAAATATTCTGTATTTTATATACTTTATTTTAATTTTTATTTTCGGTTTTATTTTGACATATGTCATTTGTAATATGTGCATTTTAATATTTTTAACTGTGTTTCTACAACAATAACAGCAAGGCTATACATGACTGACATCCACTAATTTCAGCATAATCATAGAATTTGTTTAATTACATAAGTAAAATAAAGGATTCATAGTAATGAATCGATAAATAAAAAGGGATCAATAAAAGTAATGGTTGCTTTTTTCCCCCCGCTATATGAATTTAGTTGACAGTCAGTTATATAACTGAATGATTTCTCTTATAAATTGCTTGAGATTTGACAAAGCTGCTCAGGAGCAATTGACCACAATAAAACAGGACACAATGCAACAAAACCGTAGGCCATTATCTGTCAGTCACTTAAACATATTTTACATAAGTGATGTTCTGTCATAAAATACTGTACACTAGAGGATACAATGCATCCAATTGATTTGATTGAGTTACAAGGTGACTTTTAGACCCTGAAGGTGTCTTTCTATTTAGTAAATAAGATCATAAATCATCATGATATCATTATATTCAATTGTTGTCTCATCATTTATTTTACACCATATAAAATGTCATAAAAAGCGTAAAAGTTCTGAAGAAATTAAACATGTATATTTACTGCATTGTGAAGCACTCGGTACTGGCAAATGTGTGACAATTGGAATTAAATAAAAAAATGCATTAGAGTAAAGAATGTGTCTGCAAGATAGCTCTGTGTTGTATGCAGCTGCCGAATCTATGAATGCATGTAAATCAATGTGTGCAATTCTGTGTACATGCATGTAAATCAATGTGTGTAATTCTGTGTACATGCATGTAAATTAATTTGTGTAATTCCGTGTATGTGCATGTAAATCAATTTGTGTAATTCTGTGTACATGCATGTAAATCAATGTGTGTAATTCTGTGTACATGCATGTAAATCAATGTGTATAATTCTGTGTACGTGCATGTAAATCAATGTGTGTAATTCTGTGTACATGCATGTAAATCAATGTGTGTAATTCTGTGTACATGCATGTAAATCAATGTGTGTAATTCTGTGTACATGCATGTAAATCAATATGTGTAATTCCGTGTACATGCATGTAAATCAATGTGTGTAATTCCGTGTACGTGCATGTAAATCAATGTGTGTAATTCCGTGTACATGCATGTAAATCAATGTGTGTAATTCCGTGTACGTGCATGTAAATCAATGTGTGTAGTTCTGTGTACGTGCATGTAAATCAATGTGTGTAATTCTGTGTACGTGCATGTAAATCAATGTGTGTAATTCCGTGTACATGCATGTCAATCAATGTGTGTAATTCCGTGTACGTGCATGCAAATCAATGTGTGTAATTCTGTGTACGTGCATGTAAATCAATGTGTGTAATTCTGTGTATGTGCATGTAACTCAATGTGTGTAATTCTGTGTATGTGCATGTAAATCAATGTGTGTAATTCTGTGTACATGCATGTAAATCAATGTGTGTAATTCTGTGTACATGCATGTGTGCATTTATTACTTTATCTAAATGAACAGTGTGCATATATTTTAATTTAACTTTTAGTTGGTTATTATAACAATGACTGAAATTTATCTAGTATGTGAAAAAAATCACATTTGCTAGTCATGAAAAAAGGAACTACACTACAGAATGCACATCGATACCAAAGGACTAGTTGAACCATTATATATGTCGATAATTAACAAAAGGAAAAATAAAAAAATGAAGGAAAATGTATGTACTGTAGGTAGCAGAGTGGGTGCAAAAGTCTACAAAGCATACAGAATCTTTAAATGGTGTATTATGTCCCAGAATAACTGGAGTTGGAACATAAAAATGGCATCTTCAGTCATAACTAATATTCTAGCCAGGAATGGTGCAATGACTCATCCAAACATTCACAGAAGGGAAAATGACCACAGTTAAAGGGACACTCTAAGCACCAAAACATTTTTTTCTTTTTAAATGAAGCAGTTTTGGTGTATAGATCATGCTCCTGCAGTCTTACTGCTCAGTTTGCAGTATTTTAGGAGTTAAATCACTTTGTTCATGCAGCCCTAGCCACACATCCCATGGACGTGATACACACAGCCTCAATGAAAAACAAATGGTTTGATATTCACTTAGATATTACAGCACAGTGTGTTTACTTTAGATCTCCTGTTCTGTTCATTTAATTTAATCACACACATGAAGCTCCTGCAGGCTTTCACAGGCTGTTAACAGACCAGGAGACAAGTGTGATTAGATTAAAAACACTGTGCAATAAAGGAAGATTAAACATTTACAAGAGGTGTACAGAATGACTGTGTAAGTCATAGGCAGAGGCATCGTGGTGAGAGCTTCATAAACAAAGTAATTTAATGGCAAAGGATTGAGCAGTGAGTTGCAAGTGCATGGTCTAAACACCAAACCACATTTATTAAGCAAAAATTGTTTTGGTACTTAGAATGTCCCTTTAAAGAACTGCAGGCTTCCCTAGCCTCATCTGGGTTCAGCATTCATGGTTTCTCAATAAGAAAGGCAAAAAAATTTAATATACGGGAGAATATTAGTTCGTATAATATATTTGCATGAAAAAGAATATTAAAAGTATTTTGCGATGGTGTTCTATGGATAGCAAACATAAATCATTTAAGGAAATACAGGTCCAGCTTTTTTCGTTGTAAAACAAACACAATATTTCTGCAAATACAATGAAACAAGGTTGAGGTAGCGTGACTGAGAAAAGATGCTTTGCTGCCTCAGGGCTTGGAAGACTTGAGATCATTTTAGGAGCCACTGATTGTGCTCACTCGAAGAAAAATTTGAAGAATTAGCATTACTGGGTTATGCAAGGATAATGATAAAATCACAGAAATACATCTACATCAGAGTGGTTCAAAGTAAACAAAATTAAGATTAAGATTTTGAATTGTCTTAGTCAATGTCTGACTTGAACTTGAGACTGAGCCACCAAATGTTGCTAAATAAACAGCAATCCTAGGCCAAGTTCCATCACAGCAACGTGGATGACTGAACTCCAATTATAGGATGTGCAAAGATATCTTAAAGGGTCTGTTTTCCTGGCACTGCAGGTGCCCTCTCCCTCCCTTCCCCCATCCCCAGTTGCTGAAGGGGTGAAAACCCTTCCCTCCCTTCCCTCGGCGGTGGTTTCTGCTTGCTGCCGCTCCTCCTCTTCTTTACGTCAGCCGGTGGGCGAGACTGATCGCCAGCTGAGATCAGTCTTGCATGCGCATTAGAGATCTCCATAGGAAAGAATTGAAAATGCTTTCAATGCTTTCCTATGGGGAATTGAGCGACGCTGGAGGTCCTCACACAGCGTGAGGACGTCCAGCGACGCTTTAGCGCAGAAAACCTGTGCTATGGAGCAGGAAGTGCCCTCTAGTGGCTGTCTAGCAGACAGCCACTAGGGGAGGACTTAACCCTGCAAGGTAATTATTGCAGTTTATAAAAAAAACTGCAATAATTACACTTGCAGGGTTAAGGGTGATGGGAGTTGGCACCCAGACCACTCCAATGGGCAGAAGTGGTCTGGGTGCCTACAGTGTCCCTTTAAGTTGGTTTTACGTGTTTCATTTGTTTCTGCGATTAGAGGTGTATATGAAGATATCTGAATAAGATCGAATGATAAATTGTAAATACAATTTATCGGATTCAAATGGTCAAATACAACAATTTCACTGTCATACCTATTCATAAAAATGTATTTCTTATACCAATGCACAGCTGGAAATTTGGATCTTAGTGAGAAGAAAAATGTGTCAGTCTGAAATGTGTCGTAAAAGAAAATAATGTTATTTTTTTAACATTAAGCCACATTTTATGTTGCTATAATTCCCCTTACATTGTGTTTCCTCTCTGTTGGAAGCCTATATCCCAAACTCAAAATATGTTTAAAAAAAATAATGCAGGTATATTTTGGACATCAAGAATCCTAGATTAAATGCTGCTCACAGACAAGTTGTAGTGTATTCTATTATGAATTTAAACACTTTTTTGGCTATTACATAAGAAATCTAAAAAAAAAAAGGGAGACAAATTATATAGGATAAGAACTAAATGTACTTCTTTGCATTGTTGCAATTAGAATGATAGAAAATATAAATGTTATCCTTGAAAAACCTTAAAATAATATTTCACACAAACATAAAAGAGACACAATTTAGAAAGTTTATCAGACTACTTGAAATCGCCTATGTAAGAAAACAAATATGCAGATTCAATTCCACCATATGACCATATTGTGTTAACCCCACCACTACTCACAGTAACCCAATATTGGTGGGTCCTACACACACACATATGTATATATATATATACATACATATATACATACATACATACATACACCTGTGAAAGTAACCACAAGTGTGAATATATATGAGGAGTTCTTGAATAGTAATGTCACTTTTATTATAACCTTCTTTTAGCATATATATTATTTGCATTGTAAGTATATTCGTTCAAGCACTAACACTTAAATTGTTTAGTTTTGGCACTGTTTTTAATCGCTTTTATCACATTTATTTTGTATATTCACAATATTCCAACATTAGATTAACTGAATACACTTTATCTTATTTAGCACTATTTAATTTGTCTCCCGCATTTGGAATTAGTGTAGGACCCACCGATATTGGGGTACTGTGAAGTAGTGATGGCCATATGGTGGAACTGCCTCACCAAAGTTTTCTTAGATAGGCAATTTTAAGTAGCCTGATAAGAGTTATACCATAATGTAATATGTATGAATATTGGTCACTACGGCAGCACCATTCCTGCAGAATGCACATTTCAGGTGTGCTACCAATCATTTTTGTCATTTTTGTCTTTTGCTATACAATTTAGCAAGCAACAGAATATGTAATTGAGAAAAAATATTAATGTCATACTTGACACTGCCATTGAGAGGATTCTGAGTTCTACTTCATGAACTGAGAATTGTGAGCTTGTATAGTGTGGACTTCTTCTAGAGCTACTTTGTGTAGCCAAGTGACTGTCATTTATCTAAAATCTGCAAAGAGATTTAAACAGCTAGAGCCTGTTCTACATTTTATCACTTACTTTACTGGGTTGGAACAGATCCATCAGTTTAGAAACCGGAAACTTTTATGAGAGGCTCCTGATTGGATAAGCTACTTCCTGGTAAGTTAATGATCAGCCAAGCTACTTACTGATTGACCAAGCTACATCCTGGTGAGTTAATGATCTTAACTGTGGGAATTTCTATTATTGGAATAACTTCAAATGTGAGTATTTTTTCCCCCAGGGTTGGTTTTTGCATATTTTTAAATGCTTTATTCATGCAATACTGAATATTCTATTTTACAGTTTATTCCATTTGTTTACAGTACCAAATAACTCCTCTAGCTATTTGTATAACCACTATACATATCGATCATTTACATGCTAGAAGCTCATTCAATGCTTGTGCTTGCATCTGAAAACCCTTTTGTAATTTCACTGTATTGAAGTAACAAACAATGTTTGATTTTCTTTCAGAAAATAGAACATGTTCTTGGGAATTTGAAAGCTTAAAGGGATTCTGACATTGTGTTTGTGTGTCAAAATGCATAAAGAAAGTAATTGTTAAATATGTAAAAAATATTAGTTTAACATGCACAAAATAACAATTTTAATGTGTACGAAGAGTGGTGCCCAAACTGTGTATGAAATAATGTTTATTTACCCATCGTAGAGTTTACTGTTTTTATAACTTATTTTTGGTATTCAATTTTATTATGGGTTTCATATGGGGCATGATAATAAAGAGAGATGACATACCTTATTTGTTATATTTTGTATGGTTTTTATTACAGCTATTTTTTTACGTATCTTAAAGGGACACTATAGTCACCTGAACAACTGAAGCAGTTTTGGTGTATAGAACAAGCCCCTGCAGCCTCACTGCTCAATCCTCTGCCATTTAGGAGTTAAATCCCTTTGTTTATGAACTCTAGTCACACCTCCCTGCATGTGACTTGCACAACCTTCCATAAACACTTCCTGTAAAGAGAGCCCTATTTAGACTTTCTTTATTGCAAGTTCTGTTTAATTAAGATTTTCTTATCCCCTGCTATGTTAATAGCTTGCTAGACCCTGCAGGAGCCTCCTGTATGTGATTTAAGTTCAATTTAGAGATTGATATACAATTATTTAAGGTAAATTACATCTGTTTGAAAGTGAAACCAGTTTTTTTTTTCATGCAGGCTCTGTCAATCGTAGCCAGGGGAGGTGTGGCTAGGGCTGCAAACAGAAACAAAGTGATTTAACTCCTATATGACAGTGAATTGAGCAGTGAAATTGCAGGGGAATGATCTATACACTAAAACTGCTTTATTTAGCTAAAGTAATTTAGGTGACTATAGTGTTCCTTTAAGTTTTAACTAAAAGTGTTTTAACTCTGCTTTTGGGTTGTGCCACCCAAACAGGCAGAGACGCATGGATACCTTAGAGCCCGGATTTACCATCTTTGGTTATCTATCTACATCTCACACTGGAGAAAAGTGAGGTGCTACCTTGTTAAAGCACCAAACGCATTACATACCTAGAGCCAGGTCTATGTTGGCTCCCGTACAATTAAGTTGATATATTAAGTGATATATTCATATTTTTGGGATTTTACATTTTGCACTATTATTTGTCATATTTGTGTTTCTTTGCATGTGAACATGTGAATCAGCAACTATGTATATAAGAGAGGCAAGGAGGACAGCAACATCCAAGAACTTCCAGAAAGTCAGACAGGTCATGAGGTCCAACCTTAATGACAAGAACAAGTTCCCTAAATACATATGCTCTACCAGTCATCAGGTACCCAGCTGGGATAATGACATGGACAGCGGGAAAAGATGGATATCAAGAAGCAGAAACTACTTTTAATCAATAGAGAATTTCACCAAAAATCAAGTACCAGAGACTGTATAATAACCAAAAGGAAGATGGTCAGGGTCTGATGAATGCTAATAGAATGCCTGCTACAATACACAGAGAATGCAGATGAGGAGGAGCTTACATTTTAAGACAATCTCCTCCAAGGGATGTTCTATAAGCAAATATTATATGTGTATTACTAAATCCTACCTGTGCTTGGAAAATGCATTACTGAAAGACAACACTGAGGTACCAATCCTAGCAGCAAAAAAAACAGGCACCCACTGCCAAATCAATAAGAGTGGGGTGTAACACTGGACTGGACCCAAGGTGCAGACTGTACAAAGAAGTCTCAGAGACAATTCAACACATAGTAGAGACACAATGGTACAAGATGTTAGTAGGGACAATACCCAATACCCAGTGTCCATAACATCAAAGAAGAAGAAACATGAGGAGTTGGACAAATAATGAGTAAAAGGGAGTTAAAAATGATGTGGAAAATTAAGGCAATAGTAGTCCCAGTGGTTATTGTAGCATCCAGGGCTCACCCATGTTGGGAGATTTATTACGTGTGTAATGAACAAATCCCTCTATGTAAATAAATTGAAGATGATCTTAGGATGTATACATTACCAGTTCACAGTAAACCGTAATTAGTCTAAGATATTAGACTGTAGTCTTGATATCGGTTATAATTTGGATTTGGTTACTAGGAAAGAATTTATCAACAATGACTTTTATTTTTTAAAAGAATATGTTTTTCTTTAAGCTGTGAGATCAGGATATAATGAGAGATGATAAAATAACCTCGCATAAACGCATGTAACAAAGATGTGTCAAGATTATGTGTCGACACAGACAGGTGCAATACCTCTATAACTCCAAGGTGACTTACTAGGTTTTTATCATTTAGTTGTAATTAAAATGAGTATCAATTAAAAACAGGTAATTATAACGCGTAATAATGTTCTAATGGCATCTGCAGAATAGTTTTTAACCTGAGCAATGCAGAAGACACTGCATATTTATAATGTTATCTGCATATTAACTTTAAGCCGTATATGCAGATATTCACTAAAATCAGCATTGTATTAAAATAAAATTAATAGTGTCAAAACTGAAGCTTAAATACCCATGTTAAATCTATAGTTGGGTCAAACAGCCCTATAAGACTTGTCTGTTTACATTCAGCAAAAAATCGATTAGTCAATACAACAAATACGCTTCCAGGATTTTTCACCAAAGCGAGAATTAAAAGTGATTTCAGAGTGAACTTCACATTTAAGGGCAAAATAGCTGAACTGGCGGCATTGCTGATCTACAGAATATTTTGAGTTCAGATATGTTTACCTTGATTTTAAAATTCAGATTGTATTCACTTCCACTACTTGTGCAAATAACCCAGTTAAAAACACACACGAGTATCATGATCTAATCATCAACATTTCGCACTATACACAATCTAAGCTTTTACTATTCTTCCTAGAGCCTTTTTATTTTCCTTTTAATTAATTGTTTTTTTTCCTTGTTTGTTTAGTAATGTGTATTGTTTCCTTTTTTTAAATTAGGAACTCAAATGCCTTATTACAATTTGAGCTTATTTGAAATTACTTTACACGTGCTTGTAACTTTATTTTTTGTTTACAATTTATATGTGATATGAATGTTTTATAATGTATAAATGCCCATAAATATTAATTGAAAAAAAAAACCAACTATTATTTTTTTCATTCTGCCATTTCTTCATCTCTCTTTTTTTTTTTTTTTACTAGTTTTTCATTTTTTTATCATCGGATTCTAAATATGTGCAAATAAGCCAAATTGACTGTGATGCTATGGTTGCCATAGCTAAAAGCAAATTCCACACAGCATTTTGGATTTTATTGGTTCTACAGTACTTATACTCACTATATTAGTGTTTTTTAGATCATTTTCACAAAGACTCAAATTACCTACATTTCATTAGCTGGGAGACACAGTCTTCAATTTTCAAATGATATCCATGACTCATTTTCAAATGTTAAACAATAACAGGGCATTTTTAAAAAAAATTATAATTATAATTCCAGTTTTAATAGTGTCTAGATCACACTAGGAAATTCATTGTTGCTTCTGTTTATTGTGAGCAAACCACTAATTTTGGGTTGGAAATAAAAGAGCAATTAAGGTCTTGACTGATACAGTCCTATTTTGCAGCTCAATAACCAAGTCCAGTATCTGTCTCCTCCAATTGAATAAAAGCCAGGTAAAACAGAGGGTGGGTGGAGCACTTTAGGTGTCCTTAAAAGTTTATGTAATGACAAAAAAAGAAAGAATGAGAACTGATAGTGTAGTAGGTCTTTTGATGGTAGTATGTACATTTACACATTTTAGGAGATTTAATCCAGATCCTACTGGGTATAATGGGGTATAATGCCTGCCTAAAGATATAGCATAGTTCTTGTGTATCTCATAGTTATTCCTTGTAGAGTATCTCGTATGCATAAAAGGAAAACAAACTGATATAGTGTTGTATATTACGTATAATATTCCAGCGGTAAGTATACAGGAATATGCTCACATGGTTTGGAGCCTAGCAGTGGCTCCTATGTTTCTATGTTTGTTAAAGCACCAAACGCATTATATACCTAGAGCCAGGTCTATGTTGGCTCTCATACAATTGAGTTGATATTTTAAGTGATACATTCATATTTTTGGGATTTTACATTTTGCACTATTATTTGTCATATTTGCTTTTCTTTGCATGTGAACATGTGATTCAGCAACTATGTATATAAGAGAGGCAAGGAGGACAGCAAAATCCAAGAACTTCCAGAAAGTCAGACAGGTCCTTTACTGTGTTGATTCCCTTTATGGATTTATATGATAGAAACATTTAAATACATAAAGGAAATCAACACAGTAAAGCAGGAGACCATATTTAAAAGAAGAAAAACTACCACAACAAGAGGACATAGTCTTAAATTAGAGGGACAAAGATTTAAAAATAATATCAGGAAGTATTACTTTACTGAGAGGGTAGTGGATGTATGGAATAGCCTTCCAGCTGAAGTGGTAGAGGTTAACACAGTAAAGGAGTTTAAGCATGCATGGGATAGGCATAAGGCTATCCTAACTATAAGATAAGGCCAGGGACTAATGAAAGTATTTAGAAAATTGGGCAGACTAGATGGACCGAATGTTTCTTATCTGTCGTCACATTCTATGTTTCTATGTTTCCATGTTTCCTAGGATAAAGCATTGAGTGGTATGATCCTCACTCTGGGATTTGTAGGTGGTGCAGGTCTTTTTCCATGCAGATATAAAAAAAATTCTAAATAAATAGTGCACACTGTAAAATAAACATTTACTTACATAGAAAAGTGCAAAATATACAATTTGGAATTACTCTTTTACTTGTAAGTAAGTTTTTATTTGTTTTTACAATTCTACACTATACTATATAGTTTTATTATCTTTTATATCTGGATGGCGAGCTTGCAATTTGCATTAAATAGGCTTCATTCTTCTCAGTTACTATCCCCATAAAATGCAAATGGGGTAGTGTTTATACAGCAGATTGATCAGTTCCTCTTTTATTCTTTTCCAACATATTGAAAATATATTATATTTGATACAGTCCTATTTGTGTAAAATGTCTCATATTGCACCTTAACCCCTTAAGGACCAAACTTCTGGAATAAAAGGGAATCATGACATGTCACACATGTCATGCGTCCTTAAGGGGTTAAACTAGTATATCCAATATATTAGTTTATTGACTATACAAGCAATATCTTTAAAGCTTATGTTGGGGGTGGGTGGATTGCTGAGAGTGCTTGCTAGCCAAATAGTCTACCAGTTGGTCTGGAGCTGAAATTTAGGACACCGTTCATTGTTGCACAGCTATGCACTTGCCTCCTGATTACTCTGGTTATAGCTCCCTCCCTTTATCATCTAAATTTCTAAAACACCTCCATCCATCTCAATATCAATTCTTTTTTACCTGGTAACCATAAAAGTTCCAAGTCAAAGTGATGGGGCTGTGTACTCCACTCTCTCTGCCATTTAACAAAGGTAACAGTTAAGGGTCTGAAGGATTCTTTTATATTCTGCTTGCTTACTAAAATATTGTAGATATTGTTTACCTATAATCTTACTTTTAGTAATGACAGGATATGAGTATTTTGTATTAACTTTCTTTACTTTTACTACAGCAGCAAATCTCAATATAAAGATTAACCAATCAGAATAAAGAAAACACAGACTATATAAGTCTAAGTCCGTCCACACACTTCCTCTTTCTTTGGTGCGAAATGTACAGATTAATCAACTCTAAATGTAAGAACGGAAAAACAGGAACTTGGAATCACCAGAATTGATCCCTATACGGAAAAACAGGTGGACAACAAAGAAAAATGACCAATTTTGTGTAAGATAAGCTTCACGTTGGAAAGAACAGAGATAAGTGAAAGGTGAGAGCCATGACATCGTATCATCATAAACGACCATTATAAGATAACTCATCCTTAGACATCCAGTATTATTTGAACTAATGTCTAACTATAGTAAAAAACCTACCAGAAATAAGCACGATTTACCATATTACAGTCCCAATAACACCCTATGAGCAAAATAAAATCCATATATGGGTGGGACAGAAGAAGAAAGAATAGGGAGGGAAAATACTCACCTCCTGTCATTACTAAAATTAAGATTACAGGTACACTACGTTAGCATAATTTACAGCTCCTTTTTTTGCATTTTTAATGCTTAAGGAAGAAGATCAAAAGAAGCATGAGAAGACGGACGAAAATAGAAAACAAGGAATGTATCTTCGCATGACCAGTCAGCTGAACGCCTGATATCAGCAAGTGAAGCACCTGACGAAAACTCGTACCAAGTGTGCTCCGAAACAAGATTCAACACCAGCTAAGGATATAAGCCAACGTACCCATCTGGCCAAAGTTGTGGCTGATACAGATCGATGTGGTTGGACATATGAGATGAATAATTGACCCGTCGAGGAGCAACGAAGCAGAGCAGTAACTTCCATGTAATTTTATAATGTCTTTACCAAGCAGAGTTGAGGGTCTTGAGGAAAAATGGGTTAAAAAACATTGTTGAGTCAGTCTTAGTACGTTGAGACACCGAAAATAAGTCCCCTTCCGGAGTGAACGAGACCCTGTCCACGTCAAAAGCTCAAATGTTGGACACCTGACGAAAAGACACCAAACAGAGCAAAAGCGTCAGTTTCATCCAGAGTTGCCGTAAGGATAACAATGAATTGCCCGGCAAGCCAAGGAGAAATGCAGAACAATGTCGACATCCCGACGGTGTAACCCTCTTAGACTATGTGGCAGGTACTGAAATCAGGTACTTATTGGCAGTGTTGCACAATATACAAGCCAATGGTTATATATATATATATATATATATATATATAGTATGAGACAGCCCAGTGAAGTAAGCACCTGAAATTGCAGCAGTCCTGACACTTGCAGGATGGTCAGTGCGGTATGCAGAGCGGATCTGGCAGAAATAAAGTATCAGTTAGAAGGAGATAAGGTTACAGTGATAGAAAAGCCTATAAAAAAGACTGACATGCAACCATATATAAATCAATAAATACATGAAATAAATGCAGTAACGTCTAACAGCAGGACTGAGTTCTCTGACCTGTATCCTGCTGGAGCAGCAGAGAAAGAGAAAGTGTGTGGGCGGACTTAGACTTAAATACTATGTGTTTTCTTTATTCTGATTGGTTAATCTTTATATTGTGATTTGCTGCTGGAGTAAAAGTAAAGAAAGTTAATGCAAAATAGGAAGCCTCCTGTCATGTGGTAAAATTGGGACCATCATTGTATCTGTTTAACGTTAATGTGACTCACTGCACTATTACTTTTCTAACTACCTTGAGCAAAAAAAAACAAATGTGTGAACCAATGGTATGCTATGGTTTTTGCATATTCAACTGGTACTATAAGAAACATTTAATTTCCAGTTAGTTACAATATCAAATTATTTTTTATGATATTCCATTCTAAATGCCTTTATTGGCTGGTATTGCTATCAGAATAAAGCATTTCATTTTACTGCTCAAGAAGTAGTCTATCCAATGATCTGCTTGCACATCATTTAGACAGCAAACGTTTTAGGCATTTTGGTAGAAGAGACACATATTGAATTAAAGAGGTTAGTGCTTAAATCTGCCACTTGAACAATGCTAGCTGTCATAGTGAGTTGCAGTGAATCTGGCTCAGATCTGCATGGCTCAATATAACCAATTTCAGATGGGATGTAATGATGCTCAATAATTGTAACAATAAAGATATGATACATGGTGATTGTGATAATAACAATTGTAGCCAGGTTTATAGACAATGCCCTAGTGTATTTAGTAATGGTATTATTTAAAATAGAGGTGCATCAAAAATGAAAAATAATTTTGTTGATAAAAAACAAAATTTAAAAAAAAATGTTTTTACAAAATTTGTATTAGACATATTTTTTTAAAATGTTATTCTACAGGTTCTATCTCAAGTGTCCATAGTGCCATTTATGGCACTATATTCACTGTATAATGGGTTAGAGCCTGGAACTTGTGACATGTTTGGATATAACAGTAACAATCGTTTGTGATACCCAAGAGAATCCAAAGTAGTTGTACACATCACCTTGTGTTCTACAGCACTTCATATGAACGTGTGGGTGACACTGGGCATGTCAAACCATTAGCAGGGTATAACGTTAACAGAAATAGGACACTTATGTTCCTTATTATTTTTTTACAAAGTTTACAGTTTATGTTATTGAGTAGATTTAACAGAAAATAAAAAACAAACAAACACAACTATCCACCTTTGAACTTCTTTTTACATTCTTGACAAGCAGAAGACATTTCAAAGATAATGACCAGTATACTGTATGTAGCTCATGTCAGCTACAATTTGCCATTGCTCCTAAAATAAGAAAACAAAGCTCCATACTCATCAGCTTGTTAGTGAAACAAGTGACAGTCATTTTATTAATTTAAAAAGGCTACAACATGGTAGAATTTAAATTTTTGCCAGCTGTGTGTGTTGCTCAAAATAGCTCTAAATTGCTTGTGTGGCAATTATTGAATACCTAGCCTATACATATTTCATAAAAGAGTACTTCATCTGTTTTAACTTTATATAAATTTTACTGATTGTTTTTCTACTCATTTATTTTCCAAGTGATGTTTGATGAAGCAAAAATGCGCAAGATGAAAGGCCATCATAAAAGGCCATCATGGTTATTTGCTCACAGCTCCATATCATGTGAAGCAGTGTTTTGTTGTTGTTGTTATTCTCCACCGAGAACAATAAATGTTATGCTATTTTTATTTAAAAGAACTTGGTGATCAAGGTTAACAAAATTAATCTGCATATCAGTAGGTAACTGGAATCTAATGCTTACTATTAGCCAAGTTAAAACAGAATTAAAGCTGCACTGTCACCTTCTGGGTCTGGTGGCTAGGGTGGTGGGGGAGGAAAAGGTGTGTTTACTTAACAGAACCTATCCCTCATGGGGATCTAGCGTGTCATCTTCAGAGGTGACATCACTATTGTATTCTGGTGCATGCGAAAGAGTACAGCATTGAGCTCTACAGAGGATTCTGAAAGACTGCAGTACTCTCCATAGACACAGTCAATTCCCTGCAGCCATCACTAGTGATAACTGTCGAGGTTGACACCTAGACTCTGCCCTGAGTCTAAGAAAGTCAGGCGGAGGAGAAATACAGAAACAAAGTAGTCCTTACTTTGTCACTGTATATCTCCTGACCGGGTTAGATTTTTTTAGTTAAAATTGAGCACAGTCAAAATGAGTATTTCTTAACCCCTTAAGACCGGAGGGCGTACAATTACACCCTGTTTTAGGCGTCTCTAAACGCCGCCGGGCGTAATTGTACGCCCTCCAGTCTTTTCTTACTTATCCGGTCACCGGCGGTCCCACGCCGGCGATCGCGGTGGGGGGGACTTCCAGGGAGCCCCCCCCCGCGGTAGATCCTCCTCCTCCGGTGCCCCCCGGCCATGTGAGAGTGAGGTGCTTGCGAGGACCCCACAATCACATGCCGGGTAGGCTGCCTCCTGCATTGCCAGCAGGGGAGCTGCCTGTAATGACAGGTGGTCCCCCTGCTGGCTGAAAATAAAATTAAAATAAAATTAAAAAGTGTAAAAAAATATATATATACTTAGATCATATACATATATTATATATATATGATCTAAGTATATATATATATATATATATACACATATACATACACACACATACACTGTCTAGGTGTATTTTACTATTAATATATATATATATATATAATTATATATATATATATATATATATATATATATATTAATATCAAATTACACGTAGACTGATACTGATTAAATATATATATAATTATTGTTATATATATATATTTATATATAATATAAAACAATTAAATATGTAAATACGTTAAAAAATACAATTAAAAAATAATTGAAAAAAATATATTAAAAAATATATAGATGTGTGTTATTTCGTTCTAACTGTATTGTGATATTAATATATATATATATTTATATCAAAATACACGTAGAACGAAATAATATATATATATCTACATAACATAAATATATATGTATATATCACTATATATATACCTATATATAAATAAAAATATTTTAAAAAAAAATATATATATATACACATATAGATTCACCTACATATATATATATACATATATTACTTCAACATATATATTTATGTAATATTTTTACATAATTAGGTATCTTAATTAATTACAATTAGCGGGACCTGCCTGACAACCCATGCCGAAAGTAAAGGGAATTTAATTTGCTAGCACTATATTTAACCCTATAACTTTCCAAGACACCAGAAAAACCTGTACATGGGGGGTATTGTTCTACTCGGGAGACTTCGCTGAACACAAATATTAGTGTTTCAAAACAGTGAAATGTATTACAACGATGATATCTCCAGTAAAAGTGCCGTTTTTTGCATTTTTCAAGAAAAACAGCACTTACACGGACGATATTATTGCTGTGATACTTTTTGCTGTTTTGAAACACAAATATTTGTGTTCAGCGAAGTCTCCCGAGTACAACAGTACCCCTCATGTACAGGTTTTATGGTGTTTTCAATAGTTACAGCGTCAAATATAAGGCTTGCGTTTCATTTTTTTCACATTAAAATTTGCCAGATTGGTTATGGTGCCTTTGAGACCCTACGGTAGCCCAAGAATGAAAATTACCCCTATGATGGCATATCATTTGCAACAGTAGACAACCCAAGGTATTGCAAACGGGGTATGTCCAGTCTTTTTTAGTAGCCACTTAGTCACAAACACTGGCCAAAATTGGCGTTTTTTGCATTTTTCACACAAAGAAATACTAACGCTAACTGTGGCCAGTGTTTGTGACCAAATGGCTACTAAAAAAGACTGGACATACCCCATTTGCAATAACTTGGGTTGTCTACTATTGCAAATGGTATGCCATTATGGGTGTAAATTTAATTCCTGGGCTACTATAAAGTCCCAAAGGCAACGTAACCAATCTGGTGAATTTCAATTTCAAATGTAACGTGCTCTATTTGACCCTGTAACTTCCCAAAATGCCATAAAACCTGTACCTAAGGGGTACTGTTTTACACGTGAGACTTTGCTGAATACAAATATGTGTATTTTATTGCAGTAAAAGCAAACAGTATTAAGACATTGACAGTTAAAATGTCATGTAGAACAAAAAAAATTTAAAAAATCTTATTTTCTTCCATTTTTTTCATATTAAATTATGTTTCATAGCTAAATATTTGATATTAAATGAAAGCCCTGTTTCCCCTGAATAAAATGATATAAAATAAGGGTGGGTGCATTTAATATGAAAGAGGTGAATTACGGTTGGACAGACATGTAGCGAAAATGCCAGGTTTTGTTTACATTTTGTTTAGTTCACGACGTGTACATTTGGTTCAGTCCTTAAGGGGTTAAAGATTATATCTGTATAAAATACAAATTTTTCAGGGGGTGACAGTGCCACTTTAATATGTCTCACCATCCTTAGTCGTTTCTTGACATACTGTGCATGATTTCTTTCTGAACAAGCCATAAGTCTCAAATCTTAACTTTAGTATCAATCTATATTAATCCATTAAATACCAGATGTCTATTTAATTCACCAGACTGTTACCGAACTAATAAACAGAAAGAATAGTACTCAAAATCACTTTATGTTTCTCTCCGCAAATTCGTTTTACATTTGCTCAAGAAACTTTAAATATGTAGACCTTATTTTATGCCAATGTTTTCTTCTTATAGAGATAATTATTGAATTTTAAAATATGTTCATTTGATAAGAAATGAAAATGGACAACAATTTTCACAATATTTTAGTTTATTGTTTTTAAAATAAATTAAGCAGCATTTTCAAACCACCAACCTAAATGTGATGATTATTTTATCATTAGTATGCTTAGAAGGTTAGTCTGTTGGACCAACAAGTGAGCGAAATTAACTGTCCAGAAAAACAATTTCCAGGAGCTAGGAGAATGGAATGTTTTGCTGAAATAGAATGAAAAAGTCATGCTGGGAAAATGTAAACTTGCAAATACAAACAGAACTCAATTTACAGAGAGTAACACTGTAAATATGTTTAAGAAAAAAAAAATGTATAACAACTCTTGCGTTGGACTCACAATCAAAAATGTGTTGGCATATGAAACACAGATATTTTACAATAACTAAAATGTATTTCGCCCTTTGGCTATGGGTTATGTATATGTTCTATAAAAAGTATAAATGTAGTATACACAATTTTCCTCAAAGCACATTTAGTACATTCGTAAAAAAACAGAACCTTAATTTATTATTTATATTTACATCTATAATGGCAAACAATTTTAAAATAAAATATGAAACATCTTTATATGCATATGCATTTAAAATGCAAAACAATGTTTGATCTGTACCTTAAATGTTCTCCATTTATAATGTCATTACTACAAAGGTCAAATTGGTGATGTTTTAAATATTGACCCTGGAACAGGGAAGGGTTTTTAAGATTTAAACTAGGGTTTGTATAGATTTAGAGTTAAAGTTAGGAGACCTCTATACAGCAGATGTTGTAGATCAGGTGTAGGCAACCTTCACACTTCAGATGTTATGGACTACAGCTCACTTGATGCATTGCCAACTTTATGACTGTAAGATCATTATGGGAGATGTAGTCCACCGCATCTGGAGTATCAAAGGTGATCTACCCATTCTATAGACCATAAGTTCCATAATTCTCAGTCAGTCACAGCTATTTAAATTTTGATGTTTTAAAAGTAATTTCCGTATGGATCAATAATGAGAAAAAATGTCCAAAAAGTAAGGTGGCTCTTAAAAAGTGACGCATACTATGACTTTGACCTCTTTGGAAATTCCTCAATGTAAAATAGGTGCCATTCTGGGTACAAAGTGTGAAATGCTCATGTTGTTTTGTGTGTTTTTGTCTTTACTTTAGTAGTATATTTGATTACATTGAAAAAGATTGTTAGGCACATATTTTTTCCATTCTCACATTTTATTTTTTTTCCATTTTTGGGCCCTAATTTATTTTCTTTATCTGTACGTGATAGTGTTTATTTTTAATTCGGGAGCAGCAGGTTGAAAAATATTATATTCCTTTTGTATATCTTGTGATCTGATAAATGTAGGGCAAAACTCCCAACATTTTATTTTACCCAGATACATGTCTATTTTCATACTCCATTCACTTATTTTGCTAAGATTTAGTGTATATTGAATTGTCACTTATGTAAGCCTACCGGGCAACTAGCACCATCCAAACCAATTAACACACAAACAATACAATAAAATGTACACAAGGATATTCAATATAATTCTTTACTGTTACTTTTGAGAATTTTACACTACACTACAGCTTTCAACTTCCTTGCATCTAATTTCCCATGTGTACACCCACTGACTTTCAAAGTAACTTCATTAGTACGTATTCCCAACAAATGTTATTCTAGAAAGTTTAATGTAATTAGAAAGTCAATATATCATTGCAGTCCCTTATATAAATGTATAAAATTATATCAAGAATTGTAAGCTAAGGCAGCTATTATTTCTGTTGAAATTTCCTATTAATTAGATTTTTAGCTTTAGCTTACAAATACGTGTGTACAGCACTCAGTCTCATTGTACCACTGTAAAAAATATAATAGTATATTAATAAATACAACTAAATTCACCAAATGGAGGAAGTGAAAAAGCAAATATATTTATACTCAGCTATATCCAGCTGTGTCAACAGATGCCAATGTATCCTTATCATTTGTCAATTTAAACAGGCAACTTTTGGCATAGAATAAACTTTTACTGAAATAAGAACATGTACTAAATTAAAAGTAAAAAAATCCCACTAGCACAATACAAAAACCAAAAAAAAAAAAAAACAACAGTGAATTCATAGTGCTTTGGTCCATTTTATCAGGTCCAGATACTCAAATTAGCCCTTTACCCTTCTTTATAAATATATAAGAACTGGACTAGAATAAGCCAAGTCCCCAATCCACAACCAACATGAAAAGATGATACCTACCAATCTCTAATAAATATAAACAAGGGGGAGATGGTATAAAAAGCAAACCTGTATAAAATATATATTTGTTCTAGAATCTTGCCAGAAGATCTTCATGCCTTTCTTTGACCACAAAATATTCCATCATATACCAACTGCATTAAAAAAAAAAAACATACAAAAATCACACATAAAGCCAGAAAAATAATAACATTAAAGTGGCAAAATAAAAATTAATCCATTGGCATAAAGGCTTGGTGATGAGAACCTCTTTATTTTGCAATTGATGTTATGAAAGTCTTATGTTCACTGTGATTGGATAACCTGAAATATTGTGGTTGTCTTCACTTTTAATTGTATTTATCAATCCTGCCTTGTATAGACGAATATTGAACACATAAATTACAATTACTAGGTAACTAAATAGGGTAAGTGACTATGCATTGGATGATAAGTTTGTGGTAACTTACTTGTGGTCGAGGTAAAAAAAAAAATGGCCATAAATTGATGAATTAGCCATGATTTGTATCATTCCTGCTATACAGTGTATAAGTCATTCCTGTATGGGATGCAAACATAACGTAGGTGCATTAAAGTGCAAAGACTTGCAGTGCCTTACAACCTTCAGCACAATTTTGAGTTGGTATGATGCAGGGTGCATGTGATGGATGTACTGTCTAACAAGCAGGTAGTCTGGGAATCATGATGAAATTCACACTATGGATATAACTGAGTCTGGTTTGTCTCAGCAGTACATGCAGTAAGATTCCAGGGAAATAAACAGAGACAAATATCAAAGGGATTCCAAACATGAATGTGACATAATGAAAAATGAGACAAGCATAAAATTCACTAATACTCAAGATAATTAGCGTGTCTTTAAGAAGTTTCAGGGACATAACAATATCTTCAGTTAATAAGTAATTATTTAACTTTGCAACAATACATTTTTACTGCTCAATATATAGCCCAGTTTTGCGATCTACAAATAACTATAAGCAATGTTTAGTCCCGGTTAATCCCAGCTTCGTGTTCACTCCAGTTCAGTTCACGCTTTTACTATCTATCTATCTATCTATCTATCTATCACAATCTATCTATGCATACATCTTTAAAAAAAAAAAACACTTTTAAATTTAACCATGTTAGTACATTTACATCAATGTTTCATTTTTTAATGAGACTTTGAGTACAATTTATTCTATCTAAATTATGAATTTACTTAATTATATGTGAATATACTAAGCAAATATTTTTCCATATGCATGGTTGGGTACGTTTATGTTCTTTTCTGTTTCACTCTATGGAGTATTTGTTTTCCATCTTCCGTTGCCATATTGTATCTTCTCATCTTGTTTTGCCATGTTTCTCTCATCGTTTGCCATTTCCCTCCTTACCATGCCATTTCCATCCCTCTTCTCTCATAAGTTCCTTGTTCATTTGTGGCTTCTTATCTTTACTGCTTCTTTACTGCTTCTCTACAACTCCTTCTATGCCCCTTTGCATCCTCCTTTATCTCCCTTTGACTCTTCATCTCATTTTCTATCTTACTGTCTCCTTCTCTAACTCTGTACTTTTACTGTATCTCTTCTATGTTTCCCTTTGCCTGATGTTTTTCCATCACACGGGCTGTGGTTCTTCCACCTAGAATTTTCTTTTGCAAGCTATCTAATCCTTGGTACATGTTGGATATGTTCTGTGACAGTGTACAATCCCCTGTTTGAGTTGTAGGGTCCTGAACTTACTCATTTACAAAGCATCCTTCATGTATCTTTACCCAATGGAACAGTAGCAACATCACAATGTATAGACTTTTCAAATAAACTAGACTGCACAAATATTCACAACATGGTGCTCCTCTGCAGATTTGACCTGTCTGTTCCGGGAACCCTCATAAATCAAAAGAGATAGCTCCTAAGGCAATCGATGAGGGAAAAAAATGTGTACCAAAACATTAGATTTCATCAGAGGGTGTTTGAGCTATTACTTTCCTGTCTTACGGTAGGAGGAATCATGAAAATTAATGGCTTTTCTTTGCCAAACTGTGTATTTATAAGCGAGGGCTACATGTGTTGTATTCCATCCTGCAAACCATCAATTACTATTTTTCCTCCTCTCTTTGTATTTCAGGGCCAATCATTTTTATTTTAGGTAATTATACCACCCAAAGATCCAAGTCAAATTGTATCTTTTTTTTCTCTGCATCTGTTTGTCTCACAAATTGTCACAGTGAACGGGTGATTGCACAAAGCATTTCTACTTTAATGTGTTGTTCAATGCTTTCCTATGCAGCAGCATTGTCGCATTAGCACATCAGCTTGTGACAGGACAAGTTGATAAGATAAAGTAAAGACATTCTGGTTGGGAGGTCTGTTACTTTGATGTTTCTTAGCTCTTTTTAAACTGTGTTAAAAAAAATAAAAAATAAAAAAAACAGACAAGATAAAACTCCCCATGGATTTATACAAATTTAATCATTAATGTTATGCATATCTCATTTTGGACCTTGGGAAAAGTTTGCCTTGGGCACAGTGATTTCAAGAAATCATATTTTCTCAATTCTCACTAAATTCTTAGCTTTACATGCAAATGAACACAGACAGACATCATTTAGTAATTTAAGAAAACAGAACAGGTGTCAAAAGGCTGTTGGAGTAGTACTGACTTTTAGCTTTGACTTTATATTGTGAACAAAAAGTAAAGGCTACCAATACTCTAAAAATGTATGCATTAAACTTGAAAAATACATTTCAGAGATTATGAAATGAAACTTTTTTGCAATACAAAACAATAAATTTGCAGTACAATTAGTGTTTGAAAACAAAACCACTGTTGTCTTGATATATTATTTTGGATAGGCTTTTAAAGTTGTTTAATTTAAAAAAATATATATTTTAGTATTCTGATATTTCATGATCTATAAATATATTTTTATATGTGATATATTTTTTTGGATAATTTAAATATTATGTAAAAATTATTTTAAAAGTTTATTCAAAAATATTAAATCATATTGAACTTAATCACACACAGGAGGCTCCTGCAGGGTCTAGAATGCTATTAGTAAAGCAAGAGAAAATATATTCTAAATTAAACAGACTGTGCAATAAAGGTAGTTTAAACATTATATCTGTCATTACAGGAAGTGTTTAGGAAGGCTGTGCAAGTCACACGAAGGCAGATGTGACTAGGATTGCATCAATAAAACTATTTTCTACGCAATGACAAAGAATTGAACAGTGAGATTGCAGGGACATGCTCTATACACCAAATTTGCTTCATTAAGCTAAAGTTGGTTTGGTATACCTTCAAAAATGTATATGAATGTGTTGTAATTTGAAATACCTAAACAGGTTTACAAATAGTAGAAAAATGCACATTCTTTTTATACCGAGCCAGTCATTACTCAGCCTAGATCACTTTAGCAGTATAATCCTGACTGTTGCATTTGAGAAAACCATAGATAATTTGCAAACATATACTAGATGGCTCCTGGGAAAACATAGCACATTTGATAAAAAAAAACTAATTATCCAAAAGTGTAGACTATAATAAATATATAGCAATAACTATAGCAATAACAGTATTGATTTACATGGACCGAAGCAATATGTGCTGTAGATAACCTGTAAAAGTATAACAATCCCATTAAGAATATTACTGTGATGGCAAAATGATACTAACTGAATTCCAGGGTGAAGAAATAACAGTTAACTAAAAATCCCCAGATGTTCCACATAAAACCCAACAATTATTAAACCAAATTAAAATAGTTAAAAAAAAAAATAATAATATGTCTTACTGTTATTATTGTTTCTTGTTTGGCTTTTTTATGCTAAACAGTGGGAGGCTTAGGTTAACGTGAGTATGTTTGTACTGTATATCAATCTTTAACAATTTATATGTACTATGCACTGTTTTTTTGCATATGTACCTGTGTTTCCTTCACATATACCATCACTAAGGATCTGACTTAGGTTCATCTGTATGTATACAAATTTAGATAGAGATTGTAGCCATATTAATCGAGTGATGCAGATGTAAATAACAGATGAAAACTGTATCTTGTAATACATATTTTTTGTTCAACTAACATAATTTTGGAATGACAAGCTTGTGGGAGAACCTCTGTTTCTGAAGTCTATAGGATTTCTGAGCAAAAATATCACATAGAATTTAAAGTTGAGTTGTAATACTGGGATTAAAGCGACATGCGTTATATACCACCACGTTATAGATCAAGATCTCTGAGAAATTGTTAAAGATGTGATTCAAGAGCAATATTATCCTATGATATTTTTTCTTTGATATTGGATGTACTCCTAATGATATTCACATTTAATTAGCATTTATTTATTTTTTTACAAGTTTTATTCAAATTATGTTTTAAGTAACTATTATGACTTTTACAAACATTAACTTTTTATTTTTTTCTTCAAACTTTTTTCATTCCTAGTTTTAAAATACAGACTCGTTTCTTATATATTTTGTGCATCTTTTGACATTTTAGCAATATTTATCTTTTTATTAAGAAAGGTTTTCAAGCTAGCATTGAGATATTGCTCCCTTAGCCATGGACTTGTCCTTGTGTTTTGCCCAGTATTGCTTGACTTATTGCTATACTTATTTCTTAAACGTAAGATATTAAGTGACTACTCCATATATCATTTTTATATTTCACACTGGCTCTTTAAATGAACATGAATGGATGTCTGGAATTCTGCAAGGAATGAAAGACAAATGTTAAACAATAATTTGCGTAATCAAAAAGTGCTTCATCAATCAAGTTGTTTTGAAAAGAGATTATCAATATCACCCATGGGCAATTTTGGATCATTTATATTAAAATATACTGCCTGAGTATAAGCCAGTGCAAATATCTTAAACCTGTTTTCATTTCACTCGACTTGACACAGCTAATACAACATGTGACTTTCAGCTAACATGTATTTTATCAATGCAGACTTCTAAAATTCTTTAAAAACACCATCACAGGACATAATGTATGAATGATAGTGACCTGTTATTGCCCTGCTCCATGAACCACACTATTTTGCAGAGTTGTGCAGAGTTTTTTGGTACTTTGGAGATGATTCATTAACTGACAAACACACTTCCTCTTCAGCAGCTTGGGTTTATTTTTGTTCCTGAATAAAATGGTTAAGCTGAGCTGTAGAGCTGTTTACTAGATTACAGTTCAGTGAAAAAAACTGCAAAATTAAATTTGGTACTTATGGCACCACTTACCTCCAGTTTTTTAACCATTAACCAGTCTCCGCCATCTCCTGTATTAATATTTACCCTATATATAAATTAATTTAACCGACAAGATTCAATTCTGATTGATCGCATCTCAGGGACAGTCTACAAAAGGTGTGTTGATCAAACTTCATAGCTGGATATCAGCAGACAGGAAAGAGTCTCTGAGCACACCAATTCCATGACTAGGATTCTTTGCAGACTGGAAAATTAACTTGCTATTCCTTGGATAGTACAGCTACTTGGTGGGAAACAATACTTGTGGACATAAGGCCTATATCAAGATATTCATTTTTACGCTTTTGCAGAATTTTTAGGAAACTACATTTCCAGAAATGCCATCAGGTTAATTTAGTTCACCTTCAAATACCAACACAATGAATATTTAGCTGTTTTAATTTATCTATTTGTGTTACACCAATGATAAGTAAGAAAAAATATATTGCTAATAGACTTTTGCATCCAGTGTCAAATGATGTTGTACAAATTTTGTAAAAACTGTTTATCTGAATTCCATAACTCTGATTCTCAATATGAATTGGGGAAAAAACAGTGCAAAAAATGGAAAATTGACAATACATTAGTTTGTTTCATGATTTTCTGTCTGTTTAGCCAGAAAAAAACATTTGTTTGTTTTTAAATTGCAACACCTAACAGACACAATTTTGATTTCTCAGATCTTTTTTCTCATGAAACAATTATATGGGTGAAGTTTGTCTGAAACGTAATTCATTATGCATGAAAATCGATCCGACTGAACCAAAATAGTTTTTCTGGATGAATTGATTTAGACAAACCAAATTTTTCTGCCATGCACAAGTCTAGTTTCTACTTCTGGAAAGTATTAAAGGGACACTATAGTCACCCAGAGCACTTCAGCTCAATGAAGTGGTCTGGGTGCCAGGTCCCTCAGGTTTTAACCCTTCAGAAGCAAACATAGCAGTTTCAGAGAAACTGCTATGTTTACATTTGGGGTTAAGCCAGCCTCTAGTGGCTGTCTTCTGGACAGCCACTAGAGGCGCATCTACGACGCTGGAGGCATGTTATGTCTCCATCGTGCAGAGCGTCCATATGAAAGCATGGAGAAATGCTTTCCTACGGACACCTTGAATGTGTGCGTGGCACTTGCCGCGCATGCGCATTCGGCTCTGCTCACGTCAGCAGAGGGAGATGACGTCGGCGGGGGAGGAGAGGTCCCGGCACTGGAATAAGGTAAGTGGCTTTAATGAATTAATATATTGTATTTGCACTTTATTCACTGTTGTTCGATTGTATTAATAATTGTTCAAAGGTTGTAAATACCGTTAATTTAGCACTTAAAGGCACAGCGCACTTTTTACTTTTTTTATACATTACTCAAGTGGTTTTAGAGCGATTTTCCCTTTTATTAGTGCTTGCTAGCTGTTTTTGTCATATTTTATAAGATTTCTCACTAGTACTAATTTTATAGCGCCATCTTTTACTTGATATTTTGTATTTTTTGTTTTGTAATGAAAGCATGAATAAAGTCAATTTTAAATGTCTGTAATTTTTAGATGTTGAAATGCAATTTAAACACACAGTTGCTGTTTACCCTAAATACATATGCTAGCTGTGCATCTAATTTTTAGAAGAAAAAACACTATTGCTTTTTTTAATGTAAAGAACTAGGTAGGGAAGAGGACACATAGCATGTCTATACTGAATTTTGAGATATAAATGTATAATGTTCAATAGATTCCAATCATTCTGTTTTAGATTGTCAGGTGAACATTGTTTCAAACAATAACTGTATATGTATTGACAATACTTGGAAAAAAAGAATACACATTTAACTCTGAAATACATTTATTTTGTGTTGCTTGGCTTAGTAGTTCTCCAACTGCTTAAATCTTCTTTACCTGCTGTTTGTATTTCTAAATGTAAGTGAACAAACAATTACTATTACAGTTTGGAGCCCACATCACTGTTAAATTACGCAGGCAGACCAATGAGAAAAGTGCTTATTCCTGCTCAACTTCACATAGCAATAATGCGCATATATAAAATATATAAACGTGTCAATATATAGTGAGACCCATGTCTGGGAGTATTATGAAATGCATTTTATAATAGCTGATGGATTGAGAAATGAAATACGTCTAATAGTCATCAAAGTATATCCTCTCCTGTCATAAAACTACTGACTGTCAGCACTGTGATTGTGTAATTATATACAAGCTTGACATTTGTAACCAACTACCTTAGGATTTGTATTTAGTTAGAATAAACTGCTCCTAAAAATGAAACCCATCCAACAATATCTCAATGCTGTGACATCAGAATCGCAACTCCTTCACTGCCCACTTGTGTCTGTTTCAAAATATACATAACGTTTAGCTGAAATATAGCTACGTATCTCCTAAACATAGTATAATCACCATTTTTTTTCCAAAGATTGCTGTTCAGGGATACCTAAATTATTATTATTTTTTTTTTTACTTATGCACTTATATTTTAACATAACTATTGAAGTAATAAAAGTTTTAACGATAATTTTATCACATACTGTAGGTGTGCCAAAAATAAATAAATTGAATTATGGGTTATGGCTTAGCAAACTTGGTGTACCCTATGTGTCGGTTTCATAGGACTCTTTTTTTTCAGGTTTATTAATACTGCCGTTCTCTGAAATTTGTGTCCTAAATTCTCCTTATTTAATTGAAGTAATTCACAAACAGAGGATACAGCACTCACACTTAGGAATCCAGGTGCTTATCAGGGCCAGAGTTGACAAAACTAAGTTTAGAAGATAAAATAAATTAGGTCCAGGCACGCAGAAAGCTAGGTTTAGTGTAGCAAAAACTGCAATGTTTCTACCTACACAGAGGCCTTTATCAGGTTTTATAAAGGTCTCTGTGCAGGCTTGGTAAAGGCCTCTGTGTTGACCGAAACATTGCAGTTTTTGTTACAATAAACCTGACTTCCTGCAGAAATCCTGAGTGCCTGGACCTAGTTTGTTTTATCCGTATTTAATTGAGATTTTTTAATAAGAAGTTTTAAAATCAACATTTTGAACGGATTCATTTATCCTGAGACAAATAAAGATTCCATTAGCGTTTTTATTGCATGGTGTATTTATGGCCTATCCACCAAAGGTGGAGATATTGTACCTATAATTCATAATCAAGTATATTTCATATTCATATGTCTACACCCATGCTTAATTTTGAAAAAGAAATTTTGTTGGATTGTGCAAGCATTAAATAAGTCAGCATCACTGCTACTACGACAACATTACAAGATAGTTTGCTCTTTGAACGTTTTCTGTACTATTGTCGTGTTTCTTGTTGTGACCTGTCTCATTAGTTTGTTTATCCTTACTGTTTGTACACTGCCATTGGCTTAGGCACGTTATGTGGCCAATTGCCCACATTGCTAAGTTATAATGTATTTTTTATCTTGGTTGTCTGATTTCTTCTCATTAAGTACAACCAACTATATGCATCAGTAATATTTCTTCAATTGTTTCTGCCCTGGAAGCAGTCCTATTATCATCCTCAGACTAAGGCGATGTACAATAGCCATGTGGAGAAACAAAACTCCGGGTATTCTGACAGCAATTCCAAATTCCTACTTATATATTGTAAAAAAAAAAAAAAATGCATGGCATGGTGTTTTTATAACATATAGAGATCACTGCAGATGTTAAATGGTCACTCTAAGCACCAAATCAACTTTAGCATGATGAAAGGTGTTTGGTGTATAGATCATGTCCCTGTGGTCACACTGCTTACTTCTCTGTCATTTCCTATAAAGGGACATCTAGTGTTTAACATTTCTTAATTGCATGGTCTATTTCATATACCTATCACACTAAATATCCACAGTTAATCTACCTACCTGAAGCCTAAAAACTACAGCCCAGTGCACATACGGGGGCTGATACTGGAGCTCAGCTTTCATTGTGGTTCAGAGAGAGTGAAGTAGCATTTTACTTGCTGAGGCCTACTCAGGTGGTGAGTGGGGTGGAGGGCAGCTGCCCCGCTATTCAGCTAAGCTGTGTTGAGCTGTACCTCTGATGCTATGGGGTACTGGCCCATTTTGCCCTCATTGGACGGTGATCCCAGTCCTCGCCTTTGGGGCCCTGCTCTAACTCAGAGCCACTACCATAATACTAAGCTTACTGGGGGGCTTACTTAAAATGGCGGATGCCGTGTGTCAAACTGACAGCAATGGGAACCAGGCTGCACTTACCTGCACACTACACGCAATCTTTGCAGTCTTCTGGTACAGGCCGAACCACCATTAGAAGAAACCAGCTAAGCAGATGAAGAGTATCCAACCACGACCAAACATACCGCTCAAGATTCAGTGGGAAGAGGGACAGACTAAGCATCACCTAGACCCTATTTATTGTAATACTCTACACCCCATGGCCTATGCCAGGCCTCTCTTTTATTGTTATTTTTTTGGGGTGGTCCCAAGGGAAGAATTTTTTTTTAAAATCTTTTTTTAGTTATTTGTTGTTAAAATATTGTTTATAAGCCAACAATGCTGATATGATGGATATATGACATAGCACCTATTATAGTTTACAGGTGATACTCGAAAAATTAGAATATCATGCAAAAGTTTAATTATTTCAGTAATGCAACGTAAAAGGGGAAACTAATATATGAGATAGATGCATTACATGCAAAGCTAAATAGTTCAAGCCGTGATTTGTCATAAGTACGATGATTATGGCTTACAGCTCATGAAAACCCCAAATCCACAATCTCAGTAAATTAGAATATTGTGAAAAGGTGCAATATTCTAGGCTCACAGTCTCCCACTCTAATCACCTAAGTAAGCCATAACACCTGCAAAGGCTTTATGAGCCTTTAGATGGTCTCTCAGACTGATTCAGTAGGAATCACAATCATGGGGATGACAGCTGCCCTGACAGTTGTGCAGAAAACCATCATTGACACCCTCCATGAGGAGGGAAAGCCTCAAAAGGTAATTGCGAAGGAAATTGGATGTTCCCAAAGTGCTGTATCAAAGTGCATTAATAGAAAGTTATGTGGAAGGGAAAAGTGTGGAAGAAAAAGGTGCACAAGCAGCAGGGATGACCGCAGCCTGGAGAGGATAGTCAGGAAAAGGCCATTCAAAAGTGTTGGGGACTTTCACAAGGAGTGGACTGAGGCTGGAGTCAGTGCATCAAGAGCCACCACACACAGACGGATCCTGGACATGGGCTTCAGATGTCATATTCCTCTTGTCAAGCCGCTCCTGAACAACAAACAACGTCAGAAGCTTCTTACCTGTGCTAAAGAAAAATAGACCTGGTCTGTTGCTCAGTGGTCCAAAGTCCTCTTTTCTGATGAGAGCAGCTTTTGCATCTCATTTGTAAACCAATGACCCAGAGTCTGGAGGAAGAATGGAGAGGCACACATTGCAAGATGCTTGAAGTCCAGTGTAAAGTTTCTACAGTCTGTGTTGATTTGGGGAGCCATTATTGAGAGGGTAGTGGAAGTGGTAGAAGTTAACACAGTAAATGAGTTTAAGCATGCGTGGGATAGGCATAAGGCTATCCTAACTATAAGATAAGGTTAGGGACTAATGAAAGTATTTAGAAAATTGGGCAGACTAGATGGGCCGAATGGTTCTTATCTGCCGTCACATTCTATGTTTCTATGTTTCTATGTCATCTGCTGGTGTTTGTCCACTGTGCTTCATTAAGTCCAGGGTCAACGCAGCCATCTACCAGGAGATTTTGGAGCACTTCATGCTTCCTTCTGCAGACAAGCTTTATGGGGATGCTGACTTCATTTTTCAGCAGGACTTGGCACCTGCCCACACTGCCAAAAGCACCAAAGCCTGGTTCAATGACCGTGGGATTACCGTGCTTGATTGGCCAGCAAACTTGCCTGACCTGAACCCCATAGAGAATCAATAGGGCATTGCAAGAGAAAGATGAGAGACATGAGACCGAACAAAGCAGAAGAGCTGAAGGCCGCTATTGTAGCATCCTGGTCTTCCATAACACCTCCGCAGTGCCACAGGCTGATAGCTTCCATGCCAAGCCGCATTGAGGAAGTAATTGCTGCAAAAGGGGCCCTGTCAGGTATAGCATGGCATGTAATTTATCGCCGGAACCCACTTCCGGGTTCACGGCGCTCAGCCCCGCCCCTTTCTCTGACGCGGTCCCTCCACGATACTTAGGAGGACCGCGCCAGATTCAAAGGGCTGAATTATTCGCACAGGTGCTGCATGAAGATCAGCTGCTCTACTTCTGATCCTACCTGCTCCACTTCTATACCTCGGCTAGTAAACGGATTTCTACCTTCTCCACTTCTACCTCGGCTTGTAACGGATTTCTACCTTCTCCACTTCTCGACCTCGGCTTGTAAACGGATTTCTACCTTCTCCACTCCTAGACCTCGGCTTGTAACTCTGAATTCTACCTTCTCCACTCCCAGACCTCGGCTTGTTAAAACGGACTTCCCCACTCTCCACTCCTAGTTCTCAGCTTGTTGAAACGGACTTCTAATTTCTCCTTCATTGGGTGAATTAACCCTTCCAGTGCCAGAACTGCCTTTAAGTTAAGTAATACTTTTACCAAACAAGTCAATTACTATTATTTATATTACACAGTATCTAAAACTCACTAAAGTGTCACTTTGTCTAATTATTCCTCTTACTCATAAGGGATTGCTACAAAGCCTAATTTTACCTACATGGATATTTAAAGGTACAGTGACCATAGTTTCATACCAATATAAAAGAAGGTGAACCTTATTGTTGTTGCAACCAAGAAATGCTGCAGTTGAGTTCCAATTAAAGAAATATTACAAAATAAGTATTACAGAATAATTCAGCCACTTCAATGGAACCAGCAGATATTAACTCTCAAGTTTCTGCCCTAACCAATAGAGTGGATACGATTGCTCAAGGGTTACAGGAACTGCAAATTACAAATGAGAGAATATTAACTTATGTTAGAGACATTCAAGGTCATCTTCCTCATGCCGCTCTTCAATCGGCTGGTGATCCTGCTGTCTGTAATCCAGAAAAATTTCATGGAGATAGAACAAAGTACAGAGAGTTTTTGAATTCTTGCAAACTACTAATTGCTTTAAAACCTAGATCTTATCCCACCGAAAGATCCAAAGTCTGTTCAGTGATCTCTTTTTTAAGAGGTGAACCTATGGCATGGGCCCATTCCTTTTTGGAAAATGATGATCCCATATTAGATTCATTGGATGAGTTCTTTGAAGCTATGTCTTTATTATATGAAGATCCTTTTAAACAAACTACTGCTGATTTAACCATCAGAACATTACACCAAAAGAATAGACCTGTTGAAGATTATATTGCAGAATTCAAAAGATGGGCTACAGAAACCCAATGACATTACTTTACGCAATCAATTCCGTCTCGGATTATCTGAAGCTGTGAAAGATGAACTCTCTCGTACAGAACTTCCTCCTACCTTAAATGCATTGATTCAACTGTCTATCAGTATTGATAGACGTCTAAGAGAAAGAAAAGCTGAAAGGGTTCTTACTAATTCTACCTGGAGAAAACCTTTCACTACTCTAAAACTACCTGAAAAATTCCTCCTCTTACTTCTGAAGAAAGAATAAGAAGGAGACAACTAAACTTATGTATGTATTGTGCTTCGAACGAACATCTAATTTCCGAATGTCCTCTACTGAAACATTCAAAAGGTGGTAGGCTTCATTCATCTACCTCTATATTGAACGTTTTTCAAAAAAGAAAAGCATCTACTTATTTTTCTATATCTCTCATATTACAGTGGGATACAAAAAGAATCGTGACTGAGGCCATCATTGATTCTGGTGCTAATGGAACTTTTCTTGATTTTTCTTTTGTTTCAAAAAATAAAATTCCTTGTGTTCAAAAAACCAATTTTATTCCGATCAGAGTTATTGACGGTTCATTTATATCCTCAGGACCCATCAAAGATGAAACAATCCCTCTAAGAATGATTACCAACAACGTACATTTCGAATTCATTACATTTGATATTATTAAATCTCCACTTTATCCCGTCATTCTAGGAATTAATTGGTTAAAAAACCATGATCCTTTAATTAAGTGGTCCCCCTTCTCCATCTCCTTTGCTTCTGATTTCTGTAAAAAAACGTGCTTACAACACATTCCTATTCTCCAAACTACTGTAGAACCAGTTATACCTCCATTCTACTCCGATTTTGCAGATGTCTTTTGTAAAAAAGAAGCGGAAACACTTCATCCTCATCGGCTATATGATTGCCCAATAGATCTCATACCCGGAGCTCCTATTCCTTATGGTCATATTTATCCACTCTCTGAAAAGGAGTTAGAAATTTTAAAAGAATATCTTAATGAAAATTTACGCAAAGGGTTCATCAGACCCTCGACCTCTCCTACTGCTTCTAGTATCTTCTTTGTGAAGAATAAAGACCAAACCATCCGTCCTATTATAGATTACAGAGCCTTAAATAAAATAACTATTAAAAATCGTTATCCTCTTCCACTAATAAATGAATTAATTGAAGGGTTAAGA